>OU343160.1:171401620-171942797 GCA_910595825.1 Philhelius pedissequus
TTGATTCAAAATAGAATTTTTATGGCCTTTAGTCCACAAAATTTGCGTTTCGTCCCGGCAATCTCCGTTGGACTCATCAGTCGGTTAGTGGGCGCCTTACCAATACGCAATTTTTGTTAAGTTCAGTTCAAAATACATGCATTTTTTGACAAAAAAGCAATGTGAACTATATTCAACAAGATTGAAATTTTAATCATTAAAATTGGAAGATATTGTCCTTGGCAAGACATAGTTAATAAGGTGCTTTTTTTTATAATACAATTCTATATACTACTGAAATTCCTCAGCCAAGTAGAAGACTTAGCATTATATTTAATTGGACTGAATTATTGATTCAAAATAGCTTTTAACGGCCTTTAGTCCATACAATTTGCGTTTCGTCCCGGCAATCTCACTTGGACTCATCAGTTGGCTAGTGAGCGCCTTACCAATATGCAATTTTTGCAGAGTTCAGTTCAACTTACATGCATTTTTTGACAAAAAAGCAATGTGAACTATGTCCAACAAGATTAAAATTTTATTCATTAAAATTGGAAGATTTTGTCCTTGGCCAGACATAGTTAACAAGAAGGTGTTTTTTTTAATACAATTCTTATACTATTGAAATTACTCAGCCAAGTAGGAGACTTAGCATTATATTTAATTGGACTTGTCGAATTATTGATTCAAAATAGCTTTAACGGCCTTTAGTCCACAAAATTTGCGTTTCGTCCCAGCAATCTCACTTGGACTCGTCAGTTGGTTAGTAAGCGCCTTACCAATACGCAATTTTTGTTAAGTTCAGTTCAAGTTACATGCACTTTTTGACAAAAAAGAAAAGTGAACTATATCCAACAAGATTAAAATTTTAATTATTAAAATTGGAAGATTTTGTTTCTTGGTCAGATATAGTTAATAAGAAGGTGTTTTTTATAATACAATTCTATATACTACTGAAATTACTCAGCCATGTAGAAGACTTAGCATTATATTTAATTGGACTTGTCGAATTATTGATTCAAAATAGTTTTTAATGGCCTTTAGTCCACAAAATTTGCGTTTCGTTCCGGCAATCTCACTTGGACTCATCAGTTGGTTAGTGAGCGCCTTACCAATACGCAATTTTTGTTAACTTCAGTTCAACTTACATGCATTTGTTGACAAAACAGCACTGTGAACTATATCCAAGAAGATAAAAATTTTAATCATTAAAATTGGAAGATTTTGTCCTTGGCCAGACACAGGTAATAAGAAGGTGTTTTTTTAATAATACAATTCTATATACTACTGAAATTACTCAGCCAAGTAGAAGATCTAGCATTATATTTAATTGGACTTGTCGAATTATTGATTCAAAATAGCTTTTAACGGCCTTTAGTCCACAAAATTTGCGTTTCGTCCCGGCAATCTCACTTATACTAATCAGTTGGATAGTGAGCGCCTTACCAATACGCAATTTTTGTTAACTTCAGTTCAACTTATATGCCTTTTTTGAAAAAAACAGCAATGTGAACTATATCCAAAAAGATAAAAATTTTAATCATTAAAATTGGAAGATTTTGTCCTTGGTCAGACATAGTTAATAAGAAGGTGTTTTTTTATAATACAATTCTATATACTACTGAAATTACTCAGCCAAGTAGAAGACTTAGCATTATATTTAATTGGACTTGTCGAATTATTGATTCAAAATAGCTTTAACGGCCTTTAGTCCACAAAATTTGCGTTTCGTCCCAGCAATCTCACTTGGACTCGTCAGTTGGTTAGTAAGCGCCTTACCAATACGCAATTTTTGTTAAGTTCAGTTCAAGTTACATGCATTTTTTGACAAAAAAGCAATGTGAACTATATCCAACAAAATTAAAATTTTAATAATTAAAATTGGAAGATTTTGTCCTTGGCCGGACATAGTTAATAAGGTGTTTTTTTTTTTAAATACAATTCTATGTACTATTGAAATTACTCAGCCAAGTAGAAGACTTCGCATTATATTTAATTATTTAATTGGACTTGTCGAATTATTGATTCAAAATAGATTTTTTATGGCCTTTAGTCCACAAAATTTGCGTTTCGTCCCGGCAATCTCCCTTGGACTCATCAGTCGGTTAGTGGGCGCCTTACCAATACGCAATTTTTGTTTAGTTCAGTTCAAAATACATGCATTTTTTGACAAAAAAGCAATGTGAACTATATTCAACAAGATTGAAATTTTAATCATTAAAATTGGAAGATATTGTCCTTGGCAAGACATAGTTAATAAGGTGTTTTTTTTTATAATACAATTCTATATACTACTGAAATTCCTCAGCCAAGTAGAAGACTTAGCATTATATTTAATTGGACTTGTCGAATTATTGATTCAAAATAGCTTTTAACGGCCTTTAGTCTATACAATTTGCGTTTCGTCCCGGCAATCTCACTTGGACTCATCAGTTGGCTAGTGAGCGCCTTACCAATACGCAATTTTTGCTGAGTTCAGTTCAACTTACATGCATTTTTTGACAAAAAAGCAATGTGAACTATGTCCAACAAGATTAAAATTTTAATCATTAAAATTGGAAGATTTTGTCCTTGGCCAGACATAGTTAACAAGAAGGTGTTTTTTTTAAATACAATTCTTATACTATTGAAATTACTCAGCCAAGTAGAAGACTTAGCATTATATTTAATTGGACTTGTCGAATTATTGATTTAAAATAGCTTTAACGGCCTTTAGTCCACAAAATTTGCGTTTCGTCCCAGCAATCTCACTTGGACTCGTCAGTTGGTTAGTAAGCGCCTAACCAATACGCAATTTTTGTTAAGTTCAGTTCAAGTTACATGCATTTTTGGACAAAAAAGCAAAGTGAACTATATCCAACAAGATTAAAATTTTAATTATTAAAATTGGAAGATTTTGTTTCTTGGTCAGATATAGTTAATAAGAAGGTGTTTTTTTTATAATACAATTCTATATACAATTCTACTGAAATTACTCAGCCACGTAGAAGACTTAGCATTATATTTAATTGGACTTGTCGAATTATTGATTCAAAATAGTTTTTAATGGCCTGTAGTCCACAAAATTTGCGTTTCGTTCCGGCAATCTCACTTGGACTCATCAAATGGATAGTGAGCGCCTTACCAATACGCAATTTTTGTTAACTTCAGTTCAACTTACATGCATTTTTTGACAAAACAGCAATGTGAACTATATCCAAGCAGATAAAAATTTTAATCATTAAAATTGGAAGATTTTGTCCTTGGCCAGACATAGGTAATAAGAAGGTGTTTTTTTTAATAATACAATTCTATATACTACTGAAATTACTCAGCCAAGTAGAAGATCTAGCATTATATTTAATTGGACTTGCCGAATTATTGATTCAAAATAGCTTTTAACGGCCTTTAGTCCACAAAATTTGCGTTTCGTCCCGGCAATCTCACTTATACTAATCAGTTGGATAGTGAGCGCCTTACCAATACGCAATTTTTGTTAACTTCAGTTCAACTTACATGCCTTTTTTGAAAAAAACAGCAATGTGAACTATATCCAAGAAGATAAAAATTTTAATCATTAAAATTGGAAGATTTTGTCCTTGGTCAGACATAGTTAATAAGAAGGTGTTTTTTTATTATACAATTCTATATGCTACTGAAATTACTCAGCCATGTAGAAGACTTAGCATTATATTTAATTGGGCTTGTCGAATTATTGATTCAAAATAGTTTTTAACGGCCTTTAGTCCACAAAATTTGCGTTTCGTTCCGGCAATCTCACTTGGACTCATCAGTTGGTTAGTGAGCGCCTTACCAATACGCAATTTTTGTTAACTTCAGTTCAACTTACATGCATTTTTTGACAAAACAGCACTGTGAACTATATCCAAGAAGAAAAAATTTTAATCATTAAAATTGGAAGATTTTGTCCTTGGCCAGACACAGGTAATAAGAAGGTGTTTTTTTAATAATACAATTCTATATACTACTGAAATTACTCAGCCAAGTAGAAGATCTAGCATTATATTTAATTGGACTTGTCGAATTATTGATTCAAAATAGCTTTTAACGGCCTTTAGTCCACAAAATTTGCGTTTCGTCCCGGCAATCTCACTTATACTAATCAGTTGGATAGTGAGCGCCTTACCAATACGCAATTTTTGTTAACTTCAGTTCAACATACATGCCTTTTTTGAAAAAAGAGCAATGTGAACTATATCCAAAAAGATAAAAATTTTAATCATTAAAATTGGAAGATTTTGTCCTTGGTCAGACATAGTTAATAAGAAGGTGTTTTTTTATAATACAATTCTATATACTACTGAAATTACTCAGCCAAGTAGAAGACTTAGCATTATATTTAATTGGACTTGTCGAATTATTGATTCAAAATAGCTTTAACGGCCTTTAGTCCACAAAATTTGCGTTTCGTCCCAGCAATCTCACTTGGACTCGTCAGTTGGTTAGTAAGCGCCTTACCAATACGCAATTTTTGTTAAGTTCAGTTCAAGTTACATGCATTTTTTGACAAAAAAGCAATGTGAACTATATCCAACAAAATTAAAATTTTAATAATTAAAAGTGGAAGATTTTGTCCTTGGCCGGACATAGTTAATAAGGTGTTTTTTTTTTTTAAATACAATTCTATGTACTATTGAAATTGCTCAGCCAAGTAGAAGACTTCGCATTATATTTAATTGGACTTGTCGAATTATTGATTCAAAAAAGATTTTGTATGGCCTTTAGTCCACAAAATTTGCGTTTCGTCCCGGCAATCTCCCTTGGACTCATCAGTCGGTTAGTGGGCGCCTTACCAATACGCAATTTTTGTTTAGTTCAGTTCAAAATACATGCATTTTTTGACAAAAAAGCAATGTGAACTATATTCAACAAGATTGAAATTTTAATCATTAAAATTGGAAGATATTGTCCTTGGCAAGACATAGTTAATAAGGTGTTTTTTTTATAATACAATTCTATATACTACTGAAATTCCTCAGCCAAGTAGAAGACTTAGCATTATATTTAATTGGACTTGTCGAATTATTGATTCAAAAAAGCTTTTAACGGCCTTTAGTCCATACAATTTGCGTTTCGTCCCGGCAATCTCACTTGGACTCATCAGTTGGCTAGTGAGCGCCTTACCAATACGCAATTTTTGCTGAGTTCAGTTCAACTTACATGCATTTTTTGACAAAAAAGCAATGTGAACTATGTCCAACAAGATTAAAATTTTAATCATTAAAATTGGAAGATTTTGTCCTTGGCCAGACATAGTTAACAAGAAGGTGTTTTTTTTAAATACAATTCTTATACTATTGAAATTACTCAGCCAAGTAGAAGACTTAGCATTATATTTAATTGGACTTGTCGAATTATTGATTTAAAATAGCTTTAACGGCCTTTAGTCCACAAAATTTGCGTTTCGTCCCAGCAATCTCACTTGGACTCGTCAGTTGGTTAGTAAGCGCCTTACCAATACGCAATTTTTGTTAAGTTCAGTTCAAGTTACATGCATTTTTTGACAAAAAAGCAAAGTGAACTATATCCAACAAGATTAAAATTTTAATTATTAAAATTGGAAGATTTTGTTTCTTGGTCAGATATAGTTAATAAGAAGGTGTTTTTTTTATAATACAATTCTATATACAATTCTACTGAAATTACTCAGCCATGTAGAAGACTTAGCATTATATTTAATTGGACTTGTCGAATTATTGTTTCGTCCCGGCAATCTCACTTATACTAATCAGTTGGATAGTGAGCGCCTTACCAATACGCAATTTTTGTTAACTTCAGTTCAACTTACATGCATTTTTTGACAAAACAGCACTGTGAACTATATCCAAGAAGATAAAAATTTTAATCATTAAAATTGGAAGATTTTGTCCTTGGCCAGACACAGGTAATAAGAAGGTGTTTTTTTAATAATACAATTCTATATACTACTGAAATTACTCAGCCAAGTAGAAGACTTAGCATTATATTTAATTGGACTTGTCGAATTATTGATTCAAAATAGCTTTAACGGCCTTTAGTCCACAAAATTTGCGTTTCGTCCCAGCAATCTCACTTGGACTCGTCAGTTGGTTAGTAAGCGCCTTACCAATACGCAATTTTTGTTAAGTTCAGTTCAAGTTACATGCATTTTTTGACAAAAAAGCAATGTGAACTATATTCAACAAGATTGAAATTTTAATCATTAAAATTGGAAGATATTGTCCTTGGCAAGACATAGTTAATAAGGTGTTTTTTTTTATAATACAATTCTATATACTACTGAAATTCCTCAGCCAAGTAGAAGACTTAGCATTATATTTAATTGGACTTGTCGAATTATTGATTCAAAATAGATTTTTTATGGCCTTTAGTCCACAAAATTTGCGTTTCGTCCCGGCAATCTCCCTTGGACTCATCAGTCGGTTAGTGGGCGCCTTACCAATACGCAATTTTTGTTTAGTTCAGTTCAAAATACATGCATTTTTTGACAAAAAAGCAATGTGAACTATATTCAACAAGATTGAAATTTTAATCATTAAAATTGGAAGATATTGTCCTTGGCAAGACATAGTTAATAAGGTGTTTTTTTTTATAATACAATTCTATATACTACTGAAATTCCTCAGCCAAGTAGAAGACTTAGCATTATATTTAATTGGACTTGTCGAATTATTGATTCAAAATAGCTTTTAACGGCCTTTAGTCTATACAATTTGCGTTTCGTCCCGGCAATCTCACTTGGACTCATCAGTTGGCTAGTGAGCGCCTTACCAATACGCAATTTTTGCTGAGTTCAGTTCAACTTACATGCATTTTTTGACAAAAAAGCAATGTGAACTATGTCCAACAAGATTAAAATTTTAATCATTAAAATTGGAAGATTTTGTCCTTGGCCAGACATAGTTAACAAGAAGGTGTTTTTTTTAAATACAATTCTTATACTATTGAAATTACTCAGCCAAGTAGAAGACTTAGCATTATATTTAATTGGACTTGTCGAATTATTGATTTAAAATAGCTTTAACGGCCTTTAGTCCACAAAATTTGCGTTTCGTCCCAGCAATCTCACTTGGACTCGTCAGTTGGTTAGTAAGCGCCTAACCAATACGCAATTTTTGTTAAGTTCAGTTCAAGTTACATGCATTTTTGGACAAAAAAGCAAAGTGAACTATATCCAACAAGATTAAAATTTTAATTATTAAAATTGGAAGATTTTGTTTCTTGGTCAGATATAGTTAATAAGAAGGTGTTTTTTTTATAATACAATTCTATATACAATTCTACTGAAATTACTCAGCCACGTAGAAGACTTAGCATTATATTTAATTGGACTTGTCGAATTATTGATTCAAAATAGTTTTTAATGGCCTGTAGTCCACAAAATTTGCGTTTCGTTCCGGCAATCTCACTTGGACTCATCAAATGGATAGTGAGCGCCTTACCAATACGCAATTTTTGTTAACTTCAGTTCAACTTACATGCATTTTTTGACAAAACAGCAATGTGAACTATATCCAAGCAGATAAAAATTTTAATCATTAAAATTGGAAGATTTTGTCCTTGGCCAGACATAGGTAATAAGAAGGTGTTTTTTTTAATAATACAATTCTATATACTACTGAAATTACTCAGCCAAGTAGAAGATCTAGCATTATATTTAATTGGACTTGCCGAATTATTGATTCAAAATAGCTTTTAACGGCCTTTAGTCCACAAAATTTGCGTTTCGTCCCGGCAATCTCACTTATACTAATCAGTTGGATAGTGAGCGCCTTACCAATACGCAATTTTTGTTAACTTCAGTTCAACTTACATGCCTTTTTTGAAAAAAACAGCAATGTGAACTATATCCAAGAAGATAAAAATTTTAATCATTAAAATTGGAAGATTTTGTCCTTGGTCAGACATAGTTAATAAGAAGGTGTTTTTTTATTATACAATTCTATATGCTACTGAAATTACTCAGCCATGTAGAAGACTTAGCATTATATTTAATTGGGCTTGTCGAATTATTGATTCAAAATAGTTTTTAACGGCCTTTAGTCCACAAAATTTGCGTTTCGTTCCGGCAATCTCACTTGGACTCATCAGTTGGTTAGTGAGCGCCTTACCAATACGCAATTTTTGTTAACTTCAGTTCAACTTACATGCATTTTTTGACAAAACAGCACTGTGAACTATATCCAAGAAGATAAAAATTTTAATCATTAAAATTGGAAGATTTTGTCCTTGGCCAGACACAGGTAATAAGAAGGTGTTTTTTTAATAATACAATTCTATATACTACTGAAATTACTCAGCCAAGTAGAAGATCTAGCATTATATTTAATTGGACTTGTCGAATTATTGATTCAAAATAGCTTTTAACGGCCTTTAGTCCACAAAATTTGCGTTTCGTCCCGGCAATCTCACTTATACTAATCAGTTGGATAGTGAGCGCCTTACCAATACGCAATTTTTGTTAACTTCAGTTCAACATACATGCCTTTTTTGAAAAAAGAGCAATGTGAACTATATCCAAAAAGATAAAAATTTTAATCATTAAAATTGGAAGATTTTGTCCTTGGTCAGACATAGTTAATAAGAAGGTGTTTTTTTATAATACAATTCTATATACTACTGAAATTACTCAGCCAAGTAGAAGACTTAGCATTATATTTAATTGGACTTGTCGAATTATTGATTCAAAATAGCTTTAACGGCCTTTAGTCCACAAAATTTGCGTTTCGTCCCAGCAATCTCACTTGGACTCGTCAGTTGGTTAGTAAGCGCCTTACCAATACGCAATTTTTGTTAAGTTCAGTTCAAGTTACATGCATTTTTTGACAAAAAAGCAATGTGAACTATATCCAACAAAATTAAAATTTTAATAATTAAAAGTGGAAGATTTTGTCCTTGGCCGGACATAGTTAATAAGGTGTTTTTTTTTTTAAATACAATTCTATGTACTATTGAAATTGCTCAGCCAAGTAGAAGACTTCGCATTATATTTAATTGGACTTGTCGAATTATTGATTCAAAAAAGATTTTGTATGGCCTTTAGTCCACAAAATTTGCGTTTCGTCCCGGCAATCTCCCTTGGACTCATCAGTCGGTTAGTGGGCGCCTTACCAACACGCAATTTTTGTTTAGTTCAGTTCAAAATACATGCATTTTTTGACAAAAAAGCAATGTGAACTATATTCAACAAGATTGAAATTTTAATCATTAAAATTGGAAGATATTGTCCTTGGCAAGACATAGTTAATAAGGTGTTTTTTTTATAATACAATTCTATATACTACTGAAATTCCTCAGCCAAGTAGAAGACTTAGCATTATATTTAATTGGACTTGTCGAATTATTGATTCAAAAAAGCTTTTAACGGCCTTTAGTCCATACAATTTGCGTTTCGTCCCGGCAATCTCACTTGGACTCATCAGTTGGCTAGTGAGCGCCTTACCAATACGCAATTTTTGCTGAGTTCAGTTCAACTTACATGCATTTTTTGACAAAAAAGCAATGTGAACTATGTCCAACAAGATTAAAATTTTAATCATTAAAATTGGAAGATTTTGTCCTTGGCCAGACATAGTTAACAAGAAGGTGTTTTTTTTAAATACAATTCTTATACTATTGAAATTACTCAGCCAAGTAGAAGACTTAGCATTATATTTAATTGGACTTGTCGAATTATTGATTTAAAATAGCTTTAACGGCCTTTAGTCCACAAAATTTGCGTTTCGTCCCAGCAATCTCACTTGGACTCGTCAGTTGGTTAGTAAGCGCCTTACCAATACGCAATTTTTGTTAAGTTCAGTTCAAGTTACATGCATTTTTTGACAAAAAAGCAAAGTGAACTATATCCAACAAGATTAAAATTTTAATTATTAAAATTGGAAGATTTTGTTTCTTGGTCAGATATAGTTAATAAGAAGGTGTTTTTTTTATAATACAATTCTATATACAATTCTACTGAAATTACTCAGCCATGTAGAAGACTTAGCATTATATTTAATTGGACTTGTCGAATTATTGTTTCGTCCCGGCAATCTCACTTATACTAATCAGTTGGATAGTGAGCGCCTTACCAATACGCAATTTTTGTTAACTTCAGTTCAACTTACATGCATTTTTTGACAAAACAGCACTGTGAACTATATCCAAGAAGATAAAAATTTTAATCATTAAAATTGGAAGATTTTGTCCTTGGCCAGACACAGGTAATAAGAAGGTGTTTTTTTAATAATACAATTCTATATACTACTGAAATTACTCAGCCAAGTAGAAGACTTAGCATTATATTTAATTGGACTTGTCGAATTATTGATTCAAAATAGCTTTAACGGCCTTTAGTCCACAAAATTTGCGTTTCGTCCCAGCAATCTCACTTGGACTCGTCAGTTGGTTAGTAAGCGCCTTACCAATACGCAATTTTTGTTAAGTTCAGTTCAAGTTACATGCATTTTTTGACAAAAAAGCAATGTGAACTATATTCAACAAGATTGAAATTTTAATCATTAAAATTGGAAGATATTGTCCTTGGCAAGACATAGTTAATAAGGTGTTTTTTTTTATAATACAATTCTATATACTACTGAAATTCCTCAGCCAAGTAGAAGACTTAGCATTATATTTAATTGGACTTGTCGAATTATTGATTCAAAATAGATTTTTTATGGCCTTTAGTCCACAAAATTTGCGTTTCGTCCCGGCAATCTCCCTTGGACTCATCAGTCGGTTAGTGAGCGCCTTACCAATACGCAATTTTTGTTTAGTTCAGTTCAAAATACATGCATTTTTTGACAAAAAAGCAATGTGAACTATATTTAACAAGATTGAAATTTTAATCATTAAAATTGGAAGATATTGTCCTTGGCAAGACATAGTTAATAAGGTGTTTTTTTTTATAATACAATTCTATATACTACTGAAATTCCTCAGCCAAGTAGAAGACTTAGCATTATATTTAATTGGACTTGTCGAATTATTGATTCAAAATAGCTTTTAACGGCCTTTAGTCCATACAATTTGCGTTTCGTCCCGGCAATCTCACTTGGACTCATCAGTTGGCTAGTGAGCGCCTTACCAATACGCAATTTTTGCTGAGTTCAGTTCAACTTACATGCATTTTTTGACAAAAAAGCAATGTGAACTATGTCCAACAAGATTAAAATTTTAATCATTAAAATTGGAAGATTTTGTCCTTGGTCAGACATAGTTAACAAGAAGGTGTTTATTTTTAATACAATTCTTATACTATTGAAATTACTCAGCCAAGTAGAAGACTTAGCATTATATTTAATTGGACTTGTCGAATTATTGATTTAAAATAGCTTTAACGGCCTTTAGTCCACAAAATTTGCGTTTCGTCCCAGCAATCTCACTTGGACTCGTCAGTTGGTTAGTAAGCGCCTTACCAATACGCAATTTTTGTTAAGTTCAGTTCAAGTTACATGCATTTTTTGACAAAAAAGCAAAGTGAACTATATCCAACAAGATTAAAATTTTAATTATTAAAATTGGAAGATTTTGTTTCTTGGTCAGATATAGTTAATAAGAAGGTGTTTTTTTTATAATACAATTCTATATACAATTCTACTGAAATTACTCAGCCATGTAGAAGACTTAGCATTATATTTAATTGGACTTGTCGAATTATTGATTCAAAATAGTTTTTAATGGCATGTAGTCCACAAAATTTGCGTTTCGTCCCAGCAATCTCACTTGGACTCGTCAGTTGGTTAGTAAGCGCCTTACCAATACGCAATTTTTGTTAAGTTCAGTTCAAGTTACATGTCGTCTCAGTCGATCTCGTACTGTGGAAGTGTTAAGACGTTTTCGGCTTCCCAGTTTTTCCAATTAAAATTCGTGTGTGAGCTTAAGTTCTAAATTAAATCAAAATTTCACAAGTGGTGCAGTAGCACAGTGATAGAGTGGCCGACCGAGAATCCAAGGGTCGCCAGTTCGATTCCCAGGAGGGCATCAGAACTTTATCAGCTTTTTTTCACAACCGTGAAGTAGTTAACTTTATTGGTTGGGAAAACGAGCAAAGGAGGAGGAGTTTAAGCACCGGGGCATCGAAAGGAGTCCTAGGGCCAATGAGGCCAGCGATGGCATCAGCTGAGGGAACATCGAAAGATGTTCCAACTACAAGCAGTGATTCTGCAGCAACAACATCAACAGCAATAACAACAACGGCAACATCATCCGATGCTAATCAAAAGCGCAGAAAGAGGATCAAGTGCGCACCAAATTTGGTAAAAAGGAGATCCACGGCCACCTCAGCAAAGCTGCCAGCTGGGGTGCATACGTCCGATATAGACGAGACGTCAGAGGCAGCAAGACAAACCGAGTTAGACACTTCACCCGAAGAGGGTATAGCATATATGTCTGAAGAAGGAGAAGGGCACTTCACGACGGGCGATAGTACTGCCTTCGTGAACCTCTCCACATCAGAGGCGTCATCTGAGGAGGACGAACAAAGAATGTTCGCCCAAATTGATGCTTTGGAGGCAGAAATAGAAAAGATAAAAAGTAAAGTTAAGGCCAGCCAAGAAGCGCGCCGAGCGAGGCAACTAAAAGAACTCGAAGAAAAAGAACAACAACAGAAAAAAGAACAAATACAAAAACAACAGCCACAGCAGCAGCCAAAACAACAACGGCAAAAACAACAACAACAACAGCAACAGCAGCAGACACAAGTCCAGAAACAACCGCAAGAAAAACAGCAGCAGCAGATTCAAAAGCAGCAGAATCAACAGCCGCAGAAAAATCAGTCTCAGCAGCAGCAGCCACAGCCGCCGATCATGAAAAAAGAAAAGGTGCCACCCATTAATACTTATAAAATGGAGTTACAGGATACCATAAATCTATGTAAGTTGACCATAGGTCAAAATTTTACTATTAAAAGATTAAATAACGATAGGCATGCTATCCAGTGCTTCACACTGGAACAGCACAAAAAAATTAAAGAGTTGCTGAAAGAAACTACTACCGAATTCTTTAGTTTCACCCCTAAAACCGAAAAATTTCAAACGGTCCTTTTGAAGGGCATAGATTCCTACACGGAACCACAGGTGCTCTTAAATGAACTCCGCCAAAAAGCGAATGACGATCTCGACTTTATCGGGGTCAAGCCGTTCGCTACAGTTAGAGCTAGGCGGGAGAAGCGGAGTCTTCCCTTCTTCCTCGTTCAACTTTCACCCAGCAGCAAACTGGATAGTTTGAGGAGTATATCCGTCCTCAACTGCCAGGTTGTAACTTGGGACAAATTAAAAAGGCGCGGCGACATGCTTCAATGCATGCGCTGCCAAAGGTTCGGCCACGCCGCAGCAAACTGCGAAATGCAGTCACGCTGCGTTAAGTGTGGAGAGAACCACAATGCAGATGAATGCAAGTTAGGAAAAGAACGGGTCGAAGATAGGACCCAGCTTAAATGTGTACTCTGCCGAGGCGCCGGACACCCCGCTAATTATCGGGGATGCCCTACGTTTCAGCTTATAAAAAACAATAAAGCAGCAAAGCAAACAGTGGTAGAAAAGCGTCCAACAGTGCGCCCTCCTACAACAACGTCCGTCAACCCCCAAATTTCTTACGCCCAAATGGCGTCAGGAAGGGGAAGCACGGTACAGCCTACACCAAAGGTCGCCCAACAGGCCCCCGTGCCTAAGGCGCCGGCGGCACAGGCGGATATTATGGGCGTTCTACTGGCCATCCAGGGCCAGTTGAACGGCCTCCAAAACCAGATCAGGGAGCAGGCCACTAGGGTGGATTATCTCTACTCTGTTTTGCCGAGCTTAACGCAACTTAGAGGTTAAGGGCGCGCTGCCGGAGAGGCCCTTTAAGATCCTAGCTGTGAATGTAAATTCATTGATTAGGACCGAACGTAGAGCGAATTTATTCCAATTGCTTAAAGACATAAGTCCAGATGTGTTTATGGCTAGCGAAACTAAGCTTAACCAGAAACATAAATTGACTAACAACAATTACAATATCGTAAGAAGAGACCGACCCAACTCCACGCAAGGAGGAGGCGTCGCAATCTTTATACGTAAAGGCATTAGTCATAAGGTAATATATAATAGTGATGTGCGAAAATTTCGGACGTTAGAGGCATGCATCATATGCATTCATCTCCAACAGGGGAAGCGAATGTATGTGATCGCTGCCTATGCACCGGAAACACCTCAGCCCACGCAGTTTATAACAGAGCTTGAAAAGCTTTTTGAATGCTTAAGATTGAGCTCGGAAGAGAATTACTATATATTGGCGGGTGATTTAAACGCCAAGCACACAGATTGGGGAAATCAAATACAAAATCCTCGAGGTAACCATCTATTTAATTGGATGGGTCGATACAACCTTGAGTATCGCATCGATCTTCTAGCCACAGACAGGCCATCGTTCCCAAGAAGCGGTGCCTATCTGGATCTATTGCTTAAAGACGCAAGACTAACAATTACTGACGCTGTGGGTCAACGGCCAAGAAATTGTTTACGAACGATCGAGTACGACAGTGACCACTGCGGACTCGCAGCCGTAATACAACTTCCGAACCAGCTTATGGAGTTGGAGGAGTATGTGCCTGTGCATACTTACAATTACAGTAAGGTGCGCTGGCCACGTTTTTCCAATGCCTTATTGAGTGAATTACGTTCAAATGGTATATCCCCACCAAATGACAGGAACCTAACAAATACTGAAATCGACAGATACTTAGAACAAATTGACGAAACGATTCTACGAACAATGAACAGAACAATACCGAAATACAAAGAACGTAACGCAACTGACATGTACCGTAACGCGACAATTGACGCACTTCACAGACAAAAAAGTGGACTACTGACAAGACTAAAACGCTTGTACAGGCGGTTTACTGATACACGAGATCTGGAGATTAGGACACTGAAGTCGTCCATCAAAAACATCAACCAATTGATCAAAGAAAATTATAGATTGGCTATTAATTCGTTCTGGGACAATAAAATTCGTGCCGTTAACTCCAGCGACCCAAGTATGTTCCCAAAAATTAATAAGATTTTTAGAAGAAAGGATCAAAACGATCTTCCGTGTCTTAAGCTCCAGAGGACGACAGAGAACAGAGACGTACTTCTGACAGCAGGCATAGACCCAGAGGATGCCGTATTGGACGATGACCTCTATATAATCGAAGATCCGCAGGAGAGAGTGGAGGCTGTGGGGGCTGCTTTCCAGCAAGTGTACAAGGTGAATGCTAGCATTCGCCCGAATCATGACCTGGAGAACAGAGCTCTGCTTCATCACTTATGGCTCCGGAACGATATAACCGAATGGCGATCTGAGAACCTTGGTTTTACCAGGTTTAATGATGAAGATTTGGCAAACGCCATAATCGCCGACCGAAATGGGCACAGCCCCCTGTTAATTTCGAAGAATGAGCTCCAGCTCATCTTCGATTCATTAAAGAAAAAGAAGTCTGCAGGACTCGATGGTATATCCAACGTTGTACTACGACATTTGCCTCAAGAAGCAGTTGACATTTATACCACACTGTTTAACAACGCGCTGAATAATGCATATTATCCAGTGCGGTGGAAGACAGCTGTGGTGCACCCTCTCCCAAAAAAGGGAAAGGACAACTCCAATCCGGCGAATCTCCGGTCGATAAGTCTTCTTCCGAGTATCAGCAAAGTATTTGAAAAGGTTATTAATAGAGCCCTGTTCAAATGGGCGGAGGACAAAAATATCATCCCGGATAATCAGTTCGGTTTTAAGGCGGGACATGACACAATTCATGCCGCGTCTAAACTTGTTTCTGATATCCAATGGAACAAAACTAAAAAACAGTGTACGGGTGCCTGTCTGGTTGATTTGGAGAAGGCCTTCGACACCGTATGGTTAGAAGGTCTCTATCTAAAGCTAACCAGACTAGGTATAAGTAAACCTCTATTGTATATGCTTTATGACATGCTAAATGGTAGAAAGTTTGTTGTCAAGAGTGGCAATGTAACTTCTACTGCAATTTTTAATATTAATAATGGTCTTCAGCAGGGAGCGGTTAACTCGCCGATTCTATTCAACATTTACACCAGCGATCTGATAGGTAGTCTAACTCAGGCAATTGCGTACGCCGACGATCTAATTGCGTACAGAACAGCTCATACAGTTGAGGTCATCAAAAGTCTCTTGCAGAGTGACTTCGACAAGATTCAGCGATATTGTGATGACTGGAAGTTGAAAATCAACTTCCAGAAATCAGAAACTATTTTGTTTAGGACTCCGCTGTCTAGCGCCTCAAGGGATACGAGAAAGAACTGGCGCAAGCTGGTGATCGTAGGGCCACATGGACATCCACTGGCGAGTAAAAGTGTAGTAAAGTACCTTGGCATCTGGTTGGATCAGTACCTGTATTTCGACAGACATATAGGTGCTGCTTTGGCCAGGGCTAGGGGAGCCTTAGCCTTGACAAAACGACTGTTTTATAGCAGCCGTCTTGACAGCAGGGTGAAGGTGATTTGCTACATGGCCCTCATCAGGCCGATGATTGCCTACGGATGCCCGGTGTGGTTCAACGTTGCCCCATCTCAAATGGAAAAGATTCGGGTGTTTGAGAGGCAATGTCTTAGACGTTGCCTTGGATTACACAGAACACCAGAGTCGGAGTACACAAGATATTATTCCAACCAGGTTCTATACAACGGAGCCAACATAAACAGAATAGATAATTTTTTGTTCAAGCTGATTCGGGGTCACGTTGCAAGAGCGATGTCCTCAACTAACAGCTTAATTTTTGGGGCTTATTACCCCAATAACGAATATTTTGAGAGTGCGCGGTTAAGTGGTTACATCCCTCCTGAGGCATTCCTCTATTTAGACAGTCGAGGGCTGATACAGGATGGAGGGGCGGTTCCGCTCATCTACCACGTCAGCCGGAAAACTGTGGATAGGCGACTCCTGTATAGTCGAGACGTCATCGCTCAAGGTGGAGAAGAGCGCCTTCGGTTCAGTAGGACTGTGTCCGATCGGGACCGGAGGGATAGGGCGAAACAGGAGAACCAGTTCTGGTGGCTCTCTGAACAGCATCGTGATATTTAAAGTCGATGAAGATGATATATCTTGGCCGACTTACATAGATTTAGGGCATTAGGTATAGGTAACAGTCAGGGTGGCACCAAAAAAAAAAAAAATTAAAAATATGTATGTATGCGGGGGCATGCGTGCATGTATCTGCGTGTCTGTACATGTGTGTGCGTACGTATATGTATGTGCGTATGTACATGTGTGGGTGGGTTGCATGCTAGTGTGTGTCTGCATGCATATAAAAAATAAACAAAAAAAAATTAAAAAACGAAAAAAATGCTGCTGTGGCTGTTCTAGTTTTTAAGTAGTTATAAGTATTATTAGGTATTTTAAGTAGTTTAAGTTATTTTTAGTTAGTATAAGTTAGTTTTATTTAGTTTTAATTATTTTTAATATATATTTAAGTTTAGTTTATAGGTAAAAAAAAAAAAAAAAAAAAAAAAAAATGATCAGATACCAAGTTTTCTGTATAAAAGTTTCTTGAAATATAAAATAAATAAAAAAAAAAAATTTAGATTTAATTAAAATAGTTTTTAGGTCGAAAGACATTAGTTGTAAGAGTTATTGTTTAATTTAGAGCGCCCGTAAAGGGCCAGTAAATTAGTTGTAAGTTATTGATAATTAGGCTAGTTTTAAACATTTTTGTCTAGCTTTAAGATAGTTATAAGTTAATATGAAATAAAAATGAATTTAAAAAAAAAAAAAATAAAAAAAAAAAAAAAAAAAATTTGCGTTTCGTTCCGGCAATCTCACTTGGACTCATCAAATGGATAGTGAGCGCCTTACCAATACGCAATTTTTGTTAACTTCAGTTCAACTTACATGCATTTTTTGACAAAACAGCAATGTGAACTATATCCAAGCAGATACAAATTTTAATCATTAAAATTGGAAGATTTTGTCCTTGGCCAGACATAGGTAATAAGAAGGTGTTTTTTTTAATAATACAATTCTATATACTACTGAAATTACTCAGCCAAGTAGAAGATCTAGCATTATATTTAATTGGACTTGTCGAATTATTGATTCAAAATAGCTTTTAACGGCCTTTAGTCCACAAAATTTGCGTTTCGTCCCGGCAATCTCACTTATACTAATCAGTTGGATAGTGAGCGCCTTACCAATACGCAATTTTTGTTAACTTCAGTTCAACTTACATGCCTTTTTTGAAAAAACAGCAATGTGAACTATATCCAAGAAGATAAAAATTTTAATCATTAAAATTGGAAGATTTTGTCCTTGGTCAGACATAGTTAATAAGAAGGTGTTTTTTTATTATACAATTCTATATACTACTGAAATTACTCAGCCAAGTAGAAGACTTAGCATTATATTTAATTGCACTTGTCGAATTATTGATTCAAAATAGCTTTAACGGCCTTTAGTCCACAAAATTTGCGTTTCGTTCCAGCAATCTCACTTGGACTCGTCAGTTGGTTAGTAAGCGCCTTACCAATACGCAATTTTTGTTAAGTTCAGTTCAAGTTACATGCATTTTTTGACAAAAAAGCAATGTGAACTATATCCAACAAAATTAAAATTTTAATAATTAAAATTGGAAGATTTTGCCCTTGGCCGGACATAGTTAATAAGGTGTTTTTTTTTTAAATACAATTCTATGTACTACTGAAATTCCTCAGCCAAGTAGAAGACTTAGCATTATATTTAATTGGACTTGTCGAATTATTGATTCAAAATAGATTTTTTATGGCCTTTAGTCCACAAAATTTGCGTTTCGTCCCGGCAATCTCCCTTGGACTCATCAGTCGGTTAGTGAGCGCCTTACCAATACGCAATTTTTGTTTAGTTCAGTTCAAAATACATGCATTTTTTGACAAAAAAGCAATGTGAACTATATTCAACAAGATTGAAATTTTAATCATTAAAATTGGAAGATATTGTCCTTGGCAAGACATAGTTAATAAGGTGTTTTTTTTTATAATACAATTCTATATACTACTGAAATTCCTCAGTCAAGTAGAAGACTTAGCATTATATTTAATTGGACTTGTCGAATTATTGATTCAAAATAGATTTTTTATGGCCTTTAGTCCACAAAATTTGCGTTTCGTCCCGGCAATCTCCCTTGGACTCATCAGTCGGTTAGTGAGCGCCTTACCAATACGCAATTTTTGTTTAGTTCAGTTCAAAATACATGCATTTTTTGACAAAAAAGCAATGTGAACTATATTCAACAAGATTGAAATTTTAATCATTAAAATTGGAAGATATTGTCCTTGGCAAGACATAGTTAATAAGGTGTTTTTTTTTATAATACAATTCTATATACTACTGAAATTCCTCAGCCAAGTAGAAGACTTAGCATTATATTTAATTGGACTTGTCGAATTATTGATTCAAAATAGCTTTTAACGGCCTTTAGTCCATACAATTTGCGTTTCGTCCCGGCAATCTCACTTGGACTCATCAGTTGGTTAGTGAGCGCCTTATCAATACGCAATTTTTGTTTAGTTCAGTTCAAAATACATGCATTTTTTGACAAAAAAGCAATGTGAACTATATTCAACAAGATTGAAATTTTAATCATTAAAATTAGAAGATATTGTCCTTGGCAAGACATAGTTAATAAGGTGTTTTTTTTTTTATAATACAATTCTATATACTACTGAAATTCCTCAGCCAAGTAGAAGACTTAGCATTATATTTAATTGGACTTGTCGAATTATTGATTCAAAATAGCTTTTAACGGCCTTTAGTCCATACAATTTGCGTTTCGTCCCGGCAATCTCACTTGGACTCATCAGTTGTCTAGTGAGCGCCTTACCAATATGCAATTTTTGCTGAGTTCAGTTCAAAATACATGCATTTTTTGACAAAAAAGCAATGTGAACTATATTCAACAAGATTGAAATTTTAATCATTAAAATTGGAAGATATTGTCATTGGCAAGACATAGTTAATAAGGTGTTTTTTTTTTTATAATACAATTCTATATACTACTGAAATTCCTCAGCCAAGTAGAATACTTAGCATTATATTTAATTGGACTTGTCGAATTATTGATTCAAAATAGCTTTTAACGGCCTTTAGTCCATACAATTTGCGTTTCGTCCCGGCAATCTCACTTGGACTCATCAGTTGGCTAGTGAGCGCCTTACCAATATGCAATTTTTGCAGAGTTCAGTTCAACTTACATGCATTTTTTGACAAAAAAGCAATGTGAACTATGTCCAAGCAGATAAAAATTTTAATCATTAAAATTGGAAGATTTTGTCCTTGGCCAGACATAGGTAATAAGAAGGTGTTTTTTTTAATAATACAATTCTATATACTACTGAAATTACTCAGCCAAGTAGAAGATCTAGCATTCTATTTAATTGGACTTGTCGAATTATTGATTCAAAATAGTTTTTAACGGCCTTTAGTCCACAAAATTTGCGTTTCGTTCCGGCAATCTCACTTGGACTCATCAGTTGGTTAGTGAGCGCCTTACCAATACGCAATTTTTGTTAACTTCAGTTCAACTTACATGCATTTTTTGAGAAAACAGCACTGTGAACTATATCCAAGAAGATAAAAATTTTAATCATTAAAATTGGAAGATTTTGTCCTTGGCCAGACACAGGTAATAAGAAGGTGTTTTTTTTAATAATACAATTCTATATACTACTGAAATTACTCAGCCAAGTAGAAGATCTAGCATTATATTTAATTGGACTTGTCGAATTATTGATTCAAAATAGCTTTTAACGGCCTTTAGTCCACAAAATTTGCGTTTCGTCCCGGCAATCTCACTTATACTAATCAGTTGGATAGTGAGCGCCTTACCAATACGCAATTTTTGTTAACTTCAGTTCAACTTACATGCCTTTTTTGAAAAAACAGCAATGTGAACTATATCCAAGAAGATAAAAATTTTAATCATTAAAATTGGAAGATTTTGTCCTTGGTCAGACATAGTTAACAAGAAGGTGTTTTTTTTAATACAATTCTTATACTATTGAAATTACTCAGCCAAGTAGAATACTTAGCATTATATTTAATTGGACTTGTGGAATTATTGATTCAATATAGCTTTAACGGCTTTAGTCCACAAAATTTCCGTTTCGTCCCAGCAATCTCACTTCGACTCGTCAGTTGGTTAGTAAGCGCCTTACCAATACGCAATTTTTGTTAAGTTCAGTTCAAGTTACATGCATTTTTTGACAAAAAAGCAAAGTGAACTATATCCAACAAGATAAAAATTTTAATTGTTAAAATTGGAAGATTTTGTTTCTTGGTCAGATATAGTTAATAAGAAGGTGTTTTTTTTATAATACAATTCTAAATATATACTACTGAAATTACTCAGCCATGTAGAAGACTTAGCATTATATTTAATTGGACTTGTCGAATTATTGATTCAAAATAGTTTTTAACGGCCTTAAATCCACAAAATTTGCGTTTCGTTCCGGCAATCTCACTTGGACTCATCAGTTGGATAGTGAGCGCCTTACCAATACGCAATTTTTGTTAACTTCAGTTCAACTTACATGCATTTTTTGACAAAACAGCACAATATCCAAGAAGCTAAATATTTTAATCATTAAAATTGGAAGATTTTGTCCTTGGCCAGACATAGGTAATAAGAAGGTGTTTTTTTTTAATAATACAATTCTATATACTACTGAAATTACTCAGCCAAGTAGAAGATCTAGCATTATATTTAATTGGACTTGTCGAATTATTGATTCAAAGTAGCTTTTAACGGCCTTTAGTCCACAAAATTTGCGTTTCGTCCCGGCAATCTCACTTATACTAATCAGTTGGATAGTGAGCGCCTTACCAATACGCAATTTTTGTTAACTTCAGTTCAACTTACATGCCTTTTTTGACAAAAAAGCAATGTGAACTATGTCCAACAAGATTAAAATTGTAATCATTAAAATTGGAAGATTTTGTCCCTGGCCAGACATAGTTAACAAGAAGGTGTTTTTTTTAATACAATTCTTATACTATTGAAATTACTCAGCCAAGTAGGAGACTTAGCATTATAATTAATTGGACTTGTCGAATTATTGATTCAAAATAGATTTAACGGCCTTTAGTCCACAAAATTTGCGTTTCGTCCCAGCAATCTCACTTGGACTCGTCAGTTGGTTAGTAAGCGCCTTACCAATACGCAATTTTTGTTAAGTTCAGTTCAAGTTACATGCATTTTTTGACAAAAAAGCAAAGTGAACTATATCCAACAAGATTAAAATTTTAATTATTAAAATTGGAAGATTTTGTTTCTTGGTCAGATATAGTTAATAAGAAGGTGTTTTTTTTATAATACAATTCTATATACTACTGAAATTACTCAGCCATGTAGAAGACTTAGCATTATATTTAATTGGACTTGTCAAATTATTGGTTCAAAATAGTTTTTAACGGCCTTTAGTCCACAAAATTTGCGTTTCGTTCCGGCAATCTCACTTGGACTCATCAGTTGGTTAGTGAGCGCCTTACCAATACGCCATTTTTGTTAACTTCAGTTCAACTTACATGCATTTTTTGACAAAACAGCAATGTGAACTATATCCAAGAAGATACAAATTTTAATCATTAAAATTGGAAGATTTTGTCCTTGGCCAGACATAGGTAATAAGAAGGTGTTTTTTTTAATAATACAATTCTATATACTACTGAAATTACTCAGCCAAGTAGAAGATCTAGCATTATATTTAATTGGACTTGTCGAATTATTGATTCAAAATAGCTTTTAACGGCCTTTAATCCACAAAATTTGCGTTTCGTCCCGGCAATCTCACTTATACTAATCAGTTGGATAGTGAGCGCCTTACCAATACGCAATTTTTGTTAACTTCAGTTAAGCTTACATGCCTTTTTTGACAAAAAAGCAATGTGAACTATGTCCAACAAGATTAAAATTTTAATCATTAAAATTGGAAGATTTTGTCCTTGGCCAGACATAGTTAACAAGAAGGTGTTTTTTTTTAATACAATTCTTATACTATTGAAATTACTCAGCCAAGTAGAAGACTTAGCATTATATTTAATTGGACTTGTCGAATTATTGATTCAAAATAGCTTTAACGGCCTTTAGTCCACAAAATTTGCGTTTCGTCCCAGCAATCTCACTTGGACTCGTCAGTTGGTTAGTAAGCGCCTTACCAATACGCAATTTTTGTTAAGTTCAGTTCAAGTTACATGCACTTTTTGACAAAAAAGAAAAGTGAACTATATCAAACAAGATTAAAATTTTAATTATTAAAATTGGAAGATTTTGTTTCTTGGTCAGATATAGTTAATAAGAAGGTGTTTTTTTATAATACAATTCTATATACTACTGAAATTACTCAGCCATGTAGAAGACTTAGCATTATATTTAATTGGACTTGTCGAATTATTGATTCAAAATAGTTTTTAACGGCCTTTAGTCCACAAAATTTGCGTTTCATTCCGGCAATCTCACTTGGACTCATCAGTTGGTTAGTGAGCGCCTTACCAATACGCAATTTTTGTTAACTTCAGTTCAACTTACATGCATTTTTTGACAAAACAGCACTGTGAACTATATCCAAGAAGATAAAAATTTTAATCATTAAAATTGGAAGATTTTGTCCTTGGCCAGACATAGTTAACAAGAAGGTGTTTTTTTTTAATACAATTCTTATACTATTGAAATTACTCAGCCAAGTAGAAGACTTAGCATTATATTTAATTGGACTTGTCGAATTATTGATTCAAAATAGCTTTAACGGCCTTTAGTCCACAAAATTTGCGTTTCGTCCCAGCAATCTCACTTGGACTCGTCAGTTGGTTAGTAAGCGCCTTACCAATACGCAATTTTTGTTAAGTTCAGTTCAAGTTACATGCATTTTTTGACAAAAAAGCAATGTGAACTATATCCAACAAAATTAAAATTTTAATAATTAAAATTGGAAGATTTTGTCCTTGGCCGGACATAGTTATTAAGGTGTTTTTTTTTAAATACAATTCTATGTACTATTGAAATTGCTCAGCCAAGTAGAAGACTTCGCATTATATTTAATTATTTAATTGGACTTGTCGAATTATTGATTCAAAATAGATTTTTTATGGCCTTTAGTCCACAAAATTTGCGTTTCGTCCCGGCAATCTCCCTTGGACTCATCAGTCGGTTAGTGGGCGCCTTACCAATACGCAATTTTTATTTAGTTCAGTTCAAAATACATGCATTTTTTGACAAAAAAGCAATGTGAACTATATTCAACAAGATTGAAATTTTAATCATTAAAATTGGAAGATATTGTCCTTGGCAAGACATAGTTAATAAGGTGTTTTTTTTTATAATACAATTCTATATACTACTGAAATTCCTCAGCCAAGTAGAAGACTTAGCATTATATTTAATTGGACTGAATTATTGATTCAAAATAGCTTTTATTGGCCTTTAGTCCATACAATTTGCGTTTCGTCCCGGCAATCTCACTTGGACTCATCAGTTGGCTAGTGAGCGCCTTACCAATATGCAATTTTTGCAGAGTTCAGTTCAACTTACATGCATTTTTTGACAAAAAAGCAATGTGAACTATGTCCAACAAGATTAAAATTTTAATCATTAAAATTGGAAGATTTTGTCCTTGGCCAGACATAGTTAACAAGAAGGTGTTTTTTTTTAATACAATTCTTATACTATTGAAATTACTCAGCCAAGTAGAAGACTTAGCATTATATTTAATTGGACTTGTCGAATTATTGATTCAATATAGCTTTAACGGCTTTAGTCCACAAAATTTCCGTTTCGTCCCAGCAATCTCACTTCGACTCGTGAGTTGGTTAGTAAGCGCCTTACCAATACGCAATTTTTGTTAACTTCAGTTCAGCTTACATGCCTTTTTTGACAAAAAAGCAATGTGAACTATGTCCAACAAGATTAAAATTTTAATCATTAAAATTGGAAGATTTTGTCCTTGGCCAGACATAGTTAACAAGAAGGTGTTTTTTTTTAATACAATTCTTATACTATTGAAATTACTCAGCCAAGTAGAAGACTTAGCATTATATTTAATTGGACTTGTCGAATTATTGATTCAAAATAGCTTTAACGGCCTTTAGTCCACAAAATTTGCGTTTCGTCCCAGCAATCTCACTTGGACTCGTCAGTTGGTTAGTAAGCGTCTTACCAATACGCAATTTTTGTTAAGTTCAGTTCAAGTTACATGCACTTTTTGACAAAAAAGAAAAGTGAACTATATCCAACAAGATTAAAATTTTAATTATTAAAATTGGAAGATTTTGTTTCTTGGTCAGATATAGTTAATAAGAAGGTGTTTTTTTATAATACAATTCTATATACTACTGAAATTACTCAGCCATGTAGAAGACTTAGCATTATATTTAATTGGACTTGTCGAATTATTGATTCCAAATAGTTTTTAACGGCCTTTAGTCCACAAAATTTGCGTTTCGTTCCGGCAATCTCACTTGGACTCATCAGTTGGTTAGTGAGCGCCTTACCAATACGCAATTTTTGTTAACTTCAGTTCAACTTACATGAATTTTTTGACAAAACAGCACTGTGAACTATATCCAAGAAGATAAAAATTTTAATCATTAAAATTGGAAGATTTTGTCCTTGGCCAGACACAGGTAATAAGAAGGTGTTTTTTTAATAATACAATTCTATATACTACTGAAATTACTCAGCCAAGTAGAAGATCTAGCATTATATTTATTTGGACTTGTCGAATTATTGATTCAAAATAGCTTTTAACGGCCTTTAGTCCACAAAATTTGCGTTTCGTCCCGGCAATCTCACTTATACTAATCAGTTGGATAGTGAGCGCCTTACCAATACGCAATTTTTGTTAACTTCAGTTCAACTTACATGCCTTTTTTGAAAAAACAGCAATGTGAACTATATCCAAAAAGATAAAAATTTTAATCATTAAAATTGGAAGATTTTGTCCTTGGTCAGACATAGTTAATAAGAAGGTGTTTTTTTTATAATACAATTCTAAATATATACTACTGAAATTACTCAGCCATGTAGAAGACTTAGCATTATATTTAATTGGACTTGTCGAATTATTGATTCAAAATAGTTTTTAACGGCCTTTAGTCCACAAAATTTGCGTTTCGTCCCGGCAATCTCACTTATACTAATCAGTTGGATAGTGAGCGCCTTACCAATACGCAATTTTTGTTAACTTCAGTTCAACTTACATGCATTTTTTGACAAAACAGCACAATATCCAAGAAGATAAAAATTTTAATCATTAAAATTGTAAGATTTTGTCCTTGGCCAGACATAGGTAATAAGAAGGTGTTTTTTTTAATAATACAATTCTATATACTACTGAAATTACTCAGCCAAGTAGAAGATCTAGCATTATATTTAATTGGACTTGTGGAATTATTGATTCAAACTAGCTTTTAACGGCCTTTAGTCCACAAAATTTGCGTTTCGTCCCGGCAATCTCACTTATACTAATCAGTTGGATAGTGAGCGCCTTACCAATACGCAATTTTTGTTAACTTCAGTTCAACTTACATGCCTTTTTTGACAAAAAAGCAATGTGAACTATGTCCAACAAGATTAAAATTTTAATCATTAAAATTGGAAGATTTTGTCCTTGGCCAGACATAGTTAACAAGAAGGTGTTTTTTTTAATACAATTCTTATACTATTGAAATTACTCAGCCAAGTAGGAGACTTAGCATTATATTTAATTGGACTTGTCGAATTATTGATTCAAAATAGCTTTAACGGCCTTTAGTCCACAAAATTTGCGTTTCGTTCCGGCAATCTCACTTGGACTCATCAGTTGGTTAGTGAGCGCCTTACCAATACGCCATTTTTGTTAACTTCAGTTCAACTTACATGCATTTTTTGACAAAACAGCAATGTGAACTATATCCAAGAAGATACAAATTTTAATCATTAAAATTGGAAGATTTTGTCCTTGGCCAGACATAGGTAATAAGAAGGTGTTTTTTTAATAATACAATTCTATATACTACTGAAATTACTCAGCCAAGTAGAAGATCTAGCATTATATTTAATTGGACTTGTCGAATTATTGATTCAAAATAGCTTTTAACGGCCTTTAATCCACAAAATTTGCGTTTCGTCCCGGCAATCTCACTTATACTAATCAGTTGGATAGTGAGCGCCTTACCAATACGCAATTTTTGTTAACTTCAGTTCAGCTTACATGCCTTTTTTGACAAAAAAGCAATGTGAACTATGTCCAACAAGATTAAAATTTTAATCATTAAAATTGGAAGATTTTGTCCTTGGCCAGACATAGTTAACAAGAAGGTGGTTTTTTTTAATACAATTCTTATACTATTGAAATTACTCAGCCAAGTAGAAGACTTAGCATTATATTTAATTGGACTTGTCGAATTATTGATTCAAAATAGCTTTAACGGCCTTTAGTCCACAAAATTTGCGTTTCGTCCCAGCAATCTCACTTGGACTCGTCAGTTGGTTAGTAAGCGCCTTACCAATACGCAATTTTTGTTAAGTTCAGTTCAAGTTACATGCACTTTTTGACAAAAAAGAAAAGTGAACTATATCCAACAAGATTAAAATTTTAATTATTAAGATTGGAAGATTTTGTTTCTTGGTCAGATATAGTTAATAAGAAGGTGTTTTTTTATAATACAATTCTATATACTACTGAAATTACTCAGCCATGTAGAAGACTTAGCATTATATTTAATTGGACTTGTCGAATTATTGATTCAAAATAGTTTTTAACGGCCTTTAGTCCACAAAATTTGCGTTTCGTTCCGGCAATCTCACTTGGACTCATCAGTTGGTTAGTGAGCGCCTTACCAATACGCAATTTTTGTTAACTTCAGTTCAACTTACATGCATTTTTTGACAAAACAGCACTGTGAAATATATCCAAGAAGATAAAAATTTTAATCATTAAAATTGGAAGATTTTGTCCTTGGCCAGACACAGGTAATAAGAAGGTGTTTTTTTAATAATACAATTCTATATACTACTGAAATTACTCAGCCAAGTAGAAGATCTAGCATTATATTTAACTGGACTTGTCGAATTATTGATTCAAAATAGCTTTTAACGGCCTTTAGTCCACAAAATTTGCGTTTCGTCCCGGCAATCTCACTTATACTAATCAGTTGGATAGTGAGCGCCTTACCAATACGCAATTTTTGTTAACTTCAGTTCAACTTACATGCCTTTTTTGAAAAAAACAGCAATGTGAACTATATCCAAAAAGATAAAAATTTTAATCATTAAAATTGGAAGATTTTGTCCTTGGTCAGACATAGTTAATAAGAAGGTGTTTTTTTATAATACAATTCTATATACTACTGAAATTACTCAGCCAAGTAGAAGACTTAGCATTATATTTAATTGGACTTGTCGAATTATTGATTCAAAATAGCTTTAACGGCCTTTAGTCCACAAAATTTGCGTTTCGTCCCAGCAATCTCACTTGGACTCGTCAGTTGGTTAGTAAGCGCCTTACCAATACGCAATTTTTGTTAAGTTCAGTTCAAGTTACATGCATTTTTTGACAAAAAAGCAATGTGAACTATATCCAACAAAATTAAAATTTTAATAATTAAAATTGGAAGATTTTGTCCTTGGCCGGACATAGTTAATAAGGTGTTTTTTTTTTTAAATACAATTCTATGTACTATTGAAATTGCTCAGCCAAGTAGAAGACTTCGCATTATATTTAATTATTTAATTGGACTTGTCGAATTATTGATTCAAAATAGATTTTTTATGGCCTTTAGTCCACAAAATTTGCGTTTCGTCCCGGCAATCTCCCTTGGACTCATCAGTCGGTTAGTGGGCGCCTTACCAATACGCAATTTTTGTTTAGTTCAGTTCAAAATACATGCATTTTTTGACAAAAAAGCAATGTGAACTATATTCAACAAGATTGAAATTTTAATCATTAAAATTGGAAGATATTGTCCTTGGCAAGACATAGTTAATAAGGTGTTTTTTTTTTATAATACAATTCTATATACTACTGAAATTCCTCAGCCAAGTAGAAGACTTAGCATTATATTTAATTGGACTTGTCGAATTATTGATTCAAAATAGCTTTTAACGGCCTTTAGTCCATACAATTTGCGTTTCGTCCCGGCAATCTCACTTGGACTCATCAGTTGGCTAGTGAGCGCCTTACCAACACGCAATTTTTGCTGAGTTCAGTTCAACTTACATGCATTTTTTGACAAAAAAGCAATGTGAACTATGTCCAACAAGATTAAAATTTTAATCATTAAAATTGGAAGATTTTGTCCTTGGCCAGACATAGTTAACAAGAAGGTGTTTTTTTTAAATACAATTCTTATACTATTGAAATTACTCAGCCAAGTAGAAGACTTAGCATTATATTTAATTGGACTTGTCGAATTATTGATTTAAAATAGCTTTAACGGCCTTTAGTCCACAAAATTTGCGTTTCGTCCCAGCAATCTCACTTGGACTCGTCAGTTGGTTAGTAAGCGCCTTAGCAATACGCAATTTTTGTTAAGTTCAGTTCAAGTTACATGCATTTTTTGACAAAAAAGCAAAGTGAACTATATCCAACAAGATTAAAATTTTAATTATTAAAATTGGAAGATTTTGTTTCTTGGTCAGATATAGTTAATAAGAAGGTGTTTTTTTTATAATACAATTCTATATACAATTCTACTGAAATTACTCAGCCATGTAGAAGACTTAGCATTATATTTAATTGGACTTGTCGAATTATTGATTCAAAATAGTTTTTAATGGCCTGTAGTCCACAAAATTTGCGTTTCGTTCCGGCAATCTCACTTGGACTCATCAAATGGATAGTGAGCGCCTTACCAATACGCAATTTTTGTTAACTTCAGTTCAACTTACATGCATTTTTTGACAAAACAGCAATGTGAACTATATCCAAGCAGATAAAAATTTTAATCATTAAAATTGGAAGATTTTGTCCTTGGCCAGACATAGGTAATAAGAAGGTGTTTTTTTTAATAATACAATTCTATATACTACTGAAATTACTCAGCCAAGTAGAAGATCTAGCATTATATTTAATTGGACTTGCCGAATTATTGATTCAAAATAGCTTTTAACGGCCTTTAGTCCACAAAATTTGCGTTTCGTCCCGGCAATCTCACTTATACTAATCAGTTGGATAGTGAGCGCCTTACCAATACGCAATTTTTGTTAACTTCAGTTCAACTTACATGCCTTTTTTGAAAAAACAGCAATGTGAACTATATCCAAGAAGATAAAAATTTTAATCATTAAAATTGGAAGATTTTGTCCTTGGTCAGACATAGTTAATAAGAAGGTGTTTTTTTATTATACAATTCTATATACTACTGAAATTACTCAGCCATGTAGAAGACTTAGCATTATATTTAATTGGGCTTGTCGAATTATTGATTCAAAATAGTTTTTAACGGCCTTTAGTCCACAAAATTTGCGTTTCGTTCCGGCAATCTCACTTGGACTCATCAGTTGGTTAGTGAGCGCCTTACCAATACGCAATTTTTGTTAACTTCAGTTCAACTTACATGCATTTTTTGACAAAACAGCAATGTGAACTATATCCAAGCAGATAAAAATTTTAATCATTAAAATTGGAAGATTTTGTCCTTGGCCAGACATAGGTAATAAGAAGGTGTTTTTTTTAATAATACAATTCTATATACTACTGAAATTACTCAGCCAAGTAGAAGATCTAGCATTATATTTAATTGGACTTGCCGAATTATTAATTCAAAATAGCTTTTAACGGCCTTTAGTCCACAAAATTTGCGTTTCGTCCCGGCAATCTCACTTATACTAATCAGTTGGATAGTGAGCGCCTTACCAATACGCAATTTTTGTTAACTTCATGCCTTTTTTGAAAAAACAGCAATGTGAACTATATCCAAAAAGATAAAAATTTTAATCATTAAAATTGGAAGATTTTGTCCTTGGTCAGACATAGTTAATAAGAAGGTGTTTTTTTATAATACAATTCTATATACTACTGAAATTACTCAGCCAAGTAGAAGACTTAGCATTATATTTAATTGGACTTGTCGAATTATTGATTCAAAATAGCTTTAACGGCCTTTAGTCCACAAAATTTGCGTTTCGTCCCAGCAATCTCACTTGGACTCGTCAGTTGGTTAGTAAGCGCCTTACCAATACGCAATTTTTGTTAAGTTCAGTTCAAGTTACATGCATTTTTTGACAAAAAAACAAAGTGAACTATATCCAACAAAATTAAAATTTTAATAATTAAAATTGGAAGATTTTGTCCTTGGCCGGACATAGTTAATAAGGTGTTTTTTTTTTTTAAATACAATTCTATGTACTATTGAAATTGCTCAGCCAAGTAGAAGACTTCGCATTTTATTTAATTGGACTTGTCGAATTATTGATTCAAAATAGATTTTTTATGGCCTTTAGTCCACAAAATTTGCGTTTCGTCCCGGCAATCTCCCTTGGACTCATCAGTCGGTTAGTAAGCGCCTTACCAATACGCAATTTTTGTTTAGTTCAGTTCAAAATACATGCATTTTTTGACAAAAAAGCAATGTGAACTATATTCAACAAGATTGAAATTTTAATCATTAAAATTGAAAGATATTGTCCTTGGCAAGACATAGTTAATAAGGTGTTTTTTATAATACAATTCTATATACTACTGAAATTCCTCAGCCAAGTAGAAGACTTAGCATTATATTTAATTGGACTTGTCGAATTATTGATTCAAAATAGCTTTTAACGGCCTTTAGTCCACAAAATTTGCGTTTCGTCCCGGCAATCTCACTTATACTAATCAGTTGGATAGTGAGCGCCTTACCAATACGCAATTTTTGTTAACTTCAGTTCAACTTACATGCCTTTTTTGAAAAAACAGCAATGTGAACTATATCCAAGAAGATAAAAATTTTAATCATTAAAATTGGAAGATTTTGTCCTTGGTCAGACATAGTTAATAAGAAGGTGTTTTTTTATTATACAATTCTATATACTACTGAAATTACTCAGCCATGTAGAAGACTTAGCATTATATTTAATTGGGCTTGTCGAATTATTGATTCAAAATAGTTTTTAACGGCCTTTAGTCCACAAAATTTGCGTTTCGTTCCGGCAATCTCACTTGGACTCATCAGTTGGTTAGTGAGCGCCTTACCAATACGCAATTTTTGTTAACTTCAGTTCAACTTACATGCATTTTTTGACAAAACAGCAATGTGAACTATATCCAAGCAGATAAAAATTTTAATCATTAAAATTGGAAGATTTTGTCCTTGGCCAGACATAGGTAATAAGAAGGTGTTTTTTTTAATAATACAATTCTATATACTACTGAAATTACTCAGCCAAGTAGAAGATCTAGCATTATATTTAATTGTACTTGCCGAATTATTGATTCAAAATAGCTTTTAACGGCCTTTAGTCCACAAAATTTGCGTTTCGTCCCGGCAATCTCACTTATACTAATCAGTTGGATAGTGAGCGCCTTACCAATACGCAATTTTTGTTAACTTCATGCCTTTTTTGAAAAAACAGCAATGTGAACTATATCCAAAAAAAAAAAATTTTAATCATTAAAATTGGAAGATTTTGTCCTTGGTCAGACATAGTTAATAAGAAGGTTTTTTTTTATAATACAATTCTATATACTACTGAAATTACTCAGCCAAGTAGAAGACTTAGCATTATATTTAATTGGACTTGTCGAATTATTGATTCAAAATAGCTTTAACGGCCTTTAGTCCACAAAATTTGCGTTTCGTCCCAGCAATCTCACTTGGACTCGTCAGTTGGTTAGTAAGCGCCTTACCAATACGCAATTTTTGTTAAGTTCAGTTCAAGTTACATGCATTTTTTGACAAAAAAGCAATGTGAACTATATCCAACAAAATTAAAATTTTAATAATTAAAATTGGAAGATTTTGTCCTTGGCCGGACATAGTTAATAAGCTGTTTTTTTTTTTTTAAATACAATTCTATGTACTATTGAAATTGCTCAGCCAAGTAGAAGACTTCGCATTATATTTAATTGGACTTGTCGAATTATTGATTCAAAATAGATTTTTTATGGCCTTTAGTCCACAAAATTTGCGTTTCGTCCCGGCAATCTCCCTTGGACTCATTAGTCGGTTAGTAAGCGCCTTACCAATACGCAATTTTTGTTTAGTTCAGTTCAAAATACATGCATTTTTTGACAAAAAAGCAATGTGAACTATATTCAACAAGATTGAAATTTTAATCATTACAATTGGAAGATATTGTCCTTGGCAAGACATAGTTAATAAGGTGTTTTTTTTATAATACAATTCTATATACTACTGAAATTCCTCAGCCAAGTAGAAGACTTAGCATTATATTTAATTGGACTTGTCGAATTATTGATTCAAAATAGCTTTTAACGGCCTTTAGTCCATACAATTTGCGTTTCGTCCCGGCAATCTCACTTGGACTCATCAGTTGGCTAGTGAGCGCCTTACCAATACGCAATTTTTGCTGAGTTCAGTTCAACTTACATGCATTTTTTGACAAAAAAGCAATGTGAACTATGTCCAACAAGATTAAAATTTTAATCATTAAAATTGGAAGATATTGTCCTTGGCCAGACATAGTTAACAAGAAGGTGTTTTTTTTTTAATACAATTCTTATACTATTGAAATTACTCAGCCAAGTAGAAGACTTAGCATTATATTTAATTGGATTTGTCGAATTATTGATTTAAAATAGCTTTAACGGCCTTTAGTCCACAAAATTTGCGTTTCGTCCCAGCAATCTCACTTGGACTCGTCAGTTGGTTAGTAAGCGCCTTACCAATACGCAATTTTTGTTAAGTTCAGTTCAAGTTACATGCATTTTTTGACAAAAAAGCAAAGTGAACTATATCCAACAAGATTAAAATTTTAATTATTAAAATTGGAAGATTTTGTTTCTTGGTCAGATATAGTTAATAAGAAGGTGTTTTTTTTATAATACAATTCTATATACAATTCTACTGAAATTACTCAGCCATGTAGAAGACTTAGCATTATATTTAATTGGACTTGTCGAATTATTGATTCAAAATAGTTTTTAATGGCATGTAGTCCACAAAATTTGCGTTTCGTTCCGGCAATCTCACTTGAACTCATCAAATGGATAGTGAGCGCCTTACCAATACGCAATTTTTGTTAACTTCAGTTCAACTTACATGCATTTTTTGACAAAACAGCAATGTGAACTATATCCAAGCAGATAAAAATTTTAATCATTAAAATTGGAAGATTTTGTCCTTGGCCAGACACAGGTAATAAGAAGGTGTTTTTTTTAATAATACAATTCTATATACTACTGAAATTACTCAGCCAAGTAGAAGATCTAGCATTATATTTAATTGGACTTGTCGAATTATTGATTCAAAATAGCTTTTAACGGCCTTTAGTCCACAAAATTTGCGTTTCGTCCCAGCAATCTCACTTGGACTCGTCAGTTGGTTAGTAAGCGCCTTACCAATACGCAATTTTTGTTAAGTTCAGTTCAAGTTACATGCATTTTTTGACAAAAAAGCAATGTGAACTATATCCAACAAAATTAAAATTTTAATAATTAAAATTGGAAGATTTTGCCCTTGGCCGGACATAGTTAATAATGTGTTTTTTTTTTTTTAAATACAATTCTATGTACTATTGAAATTGCTCAGCCAAGTAGAAGACTTCGCATTATATTTAATTATTTAATTGGACTTGTCGAATTATTGATTCAAAATAGATTTTGTATGGCCTTTAGTCCACAAAATTTGCGTTTCGTCCCGGCAATCTCCCTTGGACTCATCAGTCGGTTAGTGGGCGCCTTACCAATACGCAATTTTTGTTTAGTTCAGTTCAAAATACATGCATTTTTTGACAAAAAAGCAATGTGAACTATATTCAACAAGATTAAAATTTTAATCATTAAAATTGGAAGATATTGTCCTTGGCAAGACATAGTTAACAAGAAGGTGTTTTTTTTAAATACAATTCTTATACTATTGAAATTACTCAGCCAAGTAGAAGACTTAGCATTATATTTAATTGGACTTGTCGAATTATTGATTTAAAATAGCTTTAACGGCCTTTAGTCCACAAAATTTGCGTTTCGTCCCAGCAATCTCACTTGGACTCGTCAGTTGGTTAGTAAGCGCCTTACCAATACGCAATTTTTGTTAAGTTCAGTTCAAGTTACATGCATTTTTTGACAAAAAAGCAAAGTGAACTATATCCAACAAGATTAAAATTTTAATTATTAAAATTGGAAGATTTTGTTTCTTGGTCAGATATAGTTAATAAGAAGGTGTTTTTTTTATAATACAATTCTATATACAATTCTACTGAAATTACTCAGCCATGTAGAAGACTTAGCATTATATTTAATTGGACTTGTCGAATTATTGATTCAAAATAGTTTTTAATGGAATGTAGTCCACAAAATTTGCGTTTCGTTCCGGCAATCTCACTTGGACTCATCAAATGGATAGTGAGCGCCTTACCAATACGCAATTTTTGTTAACTTCAGTTCAACTTACATGCATTTTTTGACAAAACAGCAATGTGAACTATATCCAAGCAGATAAAAATTTTAATCATTAAAATTGGAAGATTTTGTCCTTGACCAGACATAGGTAATAAGAAGGTGTTTTTTTTAATAATACAATTCTACATACTACTGAAATTACTCAGCCAAGTAGAAGATCTAGCATTATATTTAATTGGACTTGCCGAATTATTGATTCAAAATAGCTTTTAATGGCCTTTAGTCCACAAAATTTGCTTTTCGTCCCGGCAATCTCACTTATACTAATCAGTTGGATAGTGAGCGCCTTACCAATACGCAATTTTTGTTAACTTCAGTTCAACTTACATGCATTTTTTGACAAAACAGCACTGTGAACTATATCCAAGAAGATAAAAATTTTAATCATTAAAATTGGAAGATTTTGTCCTTGGCCAGACACAGGTAATAAGAAGGTGTTTTTTTAATAATACAATTCTTTATACTACTGAAATTACTCAGCCAAGTAGAAGACTTAGCATTATATTTACTTGGACTTGTCGAATTATTGATTCAAAATAGCTTTAACGGCCTTTAGTCCACAAAATTTGCGTTTCGTCCCAGCAATCTCACTTGGACTCGTCAGTTGGTTAGTAAGCGCCTTACCAATACGCAATTTTTGTTAAGTTCAGTTCAAGTTACATGCATTTTTTGACAAAAAAGCAATGTGAACTATATCCAAGAAAATTAAAATTTTAATAATTAAAATTGGAAGATTTTGTCCTTGGCCGGACATAGTTAATAAGGTGTTTTTTTTTTAAATACAATTCTATGTACTATTGAAATTGCTCAGCCAAGTAGAAGACTTCGCATTATATTTAATTGGACTTGTCGAATTATTGATTCAAAATAGATTTTTTATGGCCTTTAGTCCACAAAATTTGCGTTTCGTCCCGGCAATCTCTTTGGACTCATCAGTCGGTTAGTGAGCGCCTTACCAATACGCAATTTTTGTTTAGTTCAGTTCAAAATACATGCATTTTTTGACAAAAAAGCAATGTGAACTATATTCAACAAGATTGAAATTTTAATCATTAAAATTGGAAGATATTGTCCTTGGCAAGACATAGTTAATAAGGTGTTTTTTTTATAATACAATTCTATATACTACTGAAATTTCTCAGCCAAGTAGAAGACTTAGCATTATATTTAATTGGACTTGTCGAATTATTGATTCAAAATAGCTTTTAACGGCCTTTAGTCCACAAAATTTGCGTTTCGTCCCGGCAATCTCACTTATACTAATCAGTTGGATAGTGAGCGCCTTACCAATACGCAATTTTTGTTAACTTCAGTTCAACTTACATGCCTTTTTTGAAAAAACAGCAATGTGAACTATATCCAAGAAGATAAAAATTTTAATCATTAAAATTGGAAGATTTTGTCCTTGGTCAGACATAGTTAATAAGAAGGTGTTTTTTTATTATACAATTCTATATACTACTGAAATTACTCAGCCATGTAGAAGACTTAGCATTATATTTAATTGGGCTTGTCGAATTATTGATTCAAAATAGTTTTTAACGGCCTTTAGTCCACAAAATTTGCGTTTCGTTCCGGCAATCTCACTTGGACTCATCAGTTGGTTAGTGAGCGCCTTACCAATACGCAATTTTTGTTAACTTCAGTTCAACTTACATGCATTTTTTGACAAAACAGCAATGTGAATTATATCCAAGCAGATAAAAATTTTAATCATTAAAATTGGAAGATTTTGTCCTTGGCCAGACATAGGTAATAAGAAGGTGTTTTTTTAATAATACAATTCTATATACTACTGAAATTACTCAGCCAAGTAGAAGATCTAGCATTATATTTAATTGTACTTGCCGAATTATTGATTCAAAATAGCTTTTAACGGCCTTTAGTCCACAAAATTTGCGTTTCGTCCCGGCAATCTCACTTATACTAATCAGTTGGATAGTGAGCGCCTTACCAATACGCAATTTTTGTTAACTTCATGCCTTTTTTGAAAAAACAGCAATGTGAACTATATCCAAAAAGATAAAAATTTTAATCATTAAAATTGGAAGATTTTGTCCTTGGTCAGACATAGTTAATAAGAAGGTGTTTTTTTATAATACAATTCTATATACTACTGAAATTACTCAGCCAAGTAGAAGACTTAGCATTATATTTAATTGGACTTGTCGAATTATTGATTCAAAATAGCTTTAACGGCCTTTAGTCCACAAAATTTGCGTTTCGTCCCAGCAATCTCACTTGGACTCGTCAGTTGGTTAGTAAGCGCCTAACCAATACGCAATTTTTGTTAAGTTCAGTTCAAGTTACATGCATTTTTTGACAAAAAAGCAATGTGAACTATATCCAACAAAATTAAAATTTTAATAATTAAAATTGGAAGATTTTGTCCTTGGGCGGACATAGTTAATAAGGTGTTTTTTTTTTTTAAATACAATTCTATGTACTATTGAAATTGCTCAGCCAAGTAGAAGACTTCGCATTATATTTAATTGGACTTGTCGAATTATTGATTCAAAATAGATTTTTTATGGCCTTTAGTCCACAAAATTTGCGTTTCGTCCCGGCAATCTCCCTTGGACTCATCAGTCGGTTAGTAAGCGCCTTACCAATACGCAATTTTTGTTTAGTTCAGTTCAAAATACATGCATTTTTTGACAAAAAAGCAATGTGAACTATATTCAACAAGATTGAAATTTTAATCATTAAAATTGGAAGATATTGTCCTTGGCAAGACATAGTTAATAAGGTGTTTTTTTTATAATACAATTCTATATACTACTGAAAGTCCTCAGCCAAGTAGAAGACTTAGCATTATATTTAATTGGACTTGTCGAATTATTGATTCAAAATAGCTTTTAACGGCCTTTAGTCCATACAATTTGCGTTTCGTCCCGGCAATCTCACTTGGACTCATCAGTTGGCTAGTGAGCGCCTTACCAATACGCAATTTTTGCTGAGTTCAGTTCAACTTACATGCATTTTTTGACAAAAAAGCAATGTGAACTATGTCCAACAAGATTAAAATTTTAATCATTAAAATTGGAAGATTTTGTCCTTGGCCAGACATAGTTAACAAGAAGGTGTTTTTTTTTAATACAATTCTTATACTATTGAAATTACTCAGCCAAGTAGAAGACTTAGCATTATATTTAATTGGATTTGTCGAATTATTGATTTAAAATAGCTTTAACGGCCTTTAGTCCACAAAATTTGCGTTTCGTCCCAGCAATCTCACTTGGACTCGTCAGTTGGTTAGTAAGCGCCTTACCAATACGCAATTTTTGTTAAGTTCAGTTCAAGTTACATGCATTTTTTGACAAAAAAGCAAAGTGAACTATATCCAACAAGATTAAAATTTAAATTATTAAAATTGGAAGATTTTGTTTCTTGGTCAGATATAGTTAATAAGAAGGTGTTTTTTTTATAATACAATTCTATATACAATTCTACTGAAATTACTCAGCCATGTAGAAGACTTAGCATTATATTTAATTGGACTTGTCGAATTATTGATTCAAAATAGTTTTTAATGGCATGTAGTCCACAAAATTTGCGTTTCGTTCCGGCAATCTCACTTGGACTCATCAAATGGATAGTGAGCGCCTTACCAATACGCAATTTTTGTTAACTTCAGTTCAACTTACATGCATTTTTTGACAAAACAGCAATGTGAACTATATCCAAGCAGATAAAAATTTTAATCATTAAAATTGGAAGATTTTGTCCTTGGCCAGACACAGGTAATAAGAAGGTGTTTTTTTTAATAATACAATTCTATATACTACTGAAATTACTCAGCCAAGTAGAAGATCTAGCATTATATTTAATTGGACTTGTCGAATTATTGATTCAAAATAGCTTTTAACGGCCTTTAGTCCACAAAATTTGCGTTTCGTCCCAGCAATCTCACTTGGACTCGTCAGTTGGTTAGTAAGCGCCTTACCAATACGCAATTTTTGTTAAGTTCAGTTCAAGTTACATGCATTTTTTGACAAAAAAGCAATGTGAACTATATCCAACAAAATTAAAATTTTAATAATTAAAATTGGAAGATTTTGCCCTTGGCCGGACATAGTTAATAATGTGTTTTTTTTTTTAAATACAATTCTATGTACTATTGAAATTGCTCAGCCAAGTAGAAGACTTCGCATTATATTTAATTATTTAATTGGACTTGTCGAATTATTGATTCAAAATAGATTTTTTATGGCCTTTAGTCCACAAAATTTGCGTTTCGTCCCGGAAATCTCCCTTGGACTCATCAGTCGGTTAGTGGGCGCCTTACCAATACGCAATTTTTGTTTAGTTCAGTTCAAAATACATGCATTTTTTGACAAAAAAGCAATGTGAACTATATTCAACAAGATTGAAATTTTAATCATTAAAATTGGAAGATATTGTCCTTGGCAAGACATAGTTAATAAGGTGTTTTTTTTTATAATACAATTCTATATACTACTGAAATTCCTTAGCCAAGTAGAAGACTTAGCATTATATTTAATTGGACTTGTCGAATTATTGATTCAAAAAAGCTTTTAACGGCCTTTAGTCCATACAATTTGCGTTTCGTCCCGGCAATCTCACTTGGACTCATCAGTTGGCTAGTGAGCGCCTTACCAATACGCAATTTTTGCTGAGTTCAGTTCAACTTACATGCATTTTTTGACAAAAAAGCAATGTGAACTATGTAAAACAAGATTAAAATTTTAATCATTAAAATTGGAAGATTTTGTCCTTGGCCAGACATAGTTAACAAGAAGGTGTTTTTTTTAAATACAATTCTTATACTATTGAAATTACTCAGCCAAGTAGAAGACTTAGCATTATATTTAATTGGACTTGTCGAATTATTGATTTAAAATAGCTTTAACGGCCTTTAGTCCACAAAATTTGCGTTTCGTCCCAGCAATCTCACTTGGACTCGTCAGTTGGTTAGTAAGCGCCTTACCAATACGCAATTTTTGTTAAGTTCAGTTCAAGTTACATGCATTTTTTGACAAAAAAGCAAAGTGAACTATATCCAACAAGATTAAAATTTTAATTATTAAAATTGGAAGATTTTGTTTCTTGGTCAGATATAGTTAATAAGAAGGTGTTTTTTTTTATAATACAATTCTATATACAATTCTACTGAAATTACTCAGCCATGTAGAAGACTTTGCATTATATTTAATTGGACTTGTCGAATTATTGATTCAAAATAGTTTTTAATGGCCTGTAGTCCACAAAATTTGCGTTTCGTTCCGGCAATCTCACTTGGACTCATCAAATGGATAGTGAGCGCCTTACCAATACGCAATTTTTGTTAACTTCAGTTCAACTTACATGCATTTTTTGACAAAACAGCAATGTGAACTATATCCAAGCAGATAAAAATTTTAATCATTAAAATTGGAAGATTTTGTCCTTGACCAGACATAGGTAATAAGAAGGTGTTTTTTTTAATAATACAATTCTATATACTACTGAAATTACTCAGCCAAGTAGAAGATCTAGCATTATATTTAATTGGACTTGCCGAATTATTGATTCAAAATAGCTTTTAATGGCCTTTAGTCCACAAAATTTGCGTTTCGTCCCGGCAATCTCACTTATACTAATCAGTTGGATAGTGAGCGCTTACCAATACGCAATTTTTGTTAACTTCAGTTCAACTTACATGCATTTTTTGACAAAACAGCACTGTGAACTATATCCAAGAAGATAAAAATTTTAATCATTAAAATTGGAAGATTTTGTCCTTGGCCAGACACAGGTAATAAGAAGGTGTTTTTTTAATAATACAATTCTATATACTACTGAAATTACTCAGCCAAGTGGAAGACTTAGCATTATATTTAATTGGACTTGTCGAATTATTGATTCAAAATAGCTTTAACGGCCTTTAGTCCACAAAATTTGCGTTTCGTCCCAGCAATCTCACTTGGACTCGTCAGTTGGTTAGTAAGCGCCTTACCAATACGCAATTTTTGTTAAGTTCAGTTCAAGTTACATGCATTTTTTGACAAAAAAGCAATGTGAACTATATCCAAGAAAATTAAAATTTTAATAATTAAAATTGGAAGATTTTGTCCTTGGCCGGACATAGTTAATAAGGTGTTTTTTTTTTTTTAAATACAATTCTATGTACTATTGAAATTGCTCAGCCAAGTAGAAGACTTCGCATTATATTTAATTGGACTTGTCGAATTATTGATTCAAAATAGATTTTTTATGGCCTTTAGTCCACAAAATTTGCGTTTCGTCCCGGCAATCTCTTTGGACTCATCAGTCGGTTAGTGAGCGCCTTACCAATACGCAATTTTTGTTTAGTTCAGTTCAAAATACATGCATTTTTTGACAAAAAAGCAATGTGAACTATATTCAACAAGATTGAAATTTTAATCATTAAAATTGGAAGATATTGTCCTTGGCAAGACATGGCAAGGTGTTTTTTTTTTATAATATAATTCTATATACTACTGAAATTCCTCAGCCAAGTAGAAGACTTAGCATTATATTTAATTGGACTTGTCGAATTATTGATTCAAAATAGATTTTTTATGGCCTTTAGTCCACAAAATTTGCGTTTCGTCCCGGCAATCTCCCTTGGACTCATCAGTCGGTTAGCGCCTTACCACTAAGCAATTTTTGTTTAGTTCAGTTCAAAATACATGCATTTTTTGACAAAAAAGCAATGTGAACTATATTCAACAAGATTGAAATTTTAATCATTAAAATTGGAAGATATTGTCCTTGGCAAGACATAGTTAATAAGGTGTTTTTTTTATAATACAATTCTATATACTACTGAAATTCCTCAGCCAAGTAGAAGACTTAGCATTATATTTAATTGGACTTGTCGAATTATTGATTCAAAATAGCTTTTAACGGCCTTTAGTCCATACAATTTGCGTTTCGTCCCGGCAATCTCACTTGGACTCATCAGTTGGCTAGTGAGCGCCTTACCAATACGCAATTTTTGCTGAGTTCAGTTCAACTTACATGCATTTTTTGACAAAAAAGCAATGTGAACTATGTCCAACAAGATTAAAATTTTAATCATTAAAATTGGAAGATTTTGTCCTTGGCCAGACATAGTTAACAAGAAGGTGTTTTTTTTTTAATACAATTCTTATACTACTGAAATTACTCAGCCAAGTAGAAGACTTAGCATTATATTTAATTGGACTTGTCGAATTATTGATTTAAAATAGCTTTAACGGCCTTTAGTCCACAAAATTTGCGTTTCGTCCCAGCAATCTCACTTGGACTCGTCAGTTGGTTAGTAAGCGCCTTACCAATACGCAATTTTTGTTAAGTTCAGTTCAAGTTACATGCATTTTTTGACAAAAAAGCAAAGTGAACTATATCCAACAAGATTAAAATTTTAATTATTAAAATTGGAAGATTTTGTTTCTTGGTCATATATAGTTAATAAGAAGGTGTTTTTTTTATAATACAATTCTATATACAATTCTACTGAAATTACTCAGCCATGTAGAAGACTTAGCATTATATTTAATTGGACTTGTCGAATTATTGATTCAAAATAGTTTTTAATGGCCTGTAGTCCACAAAATTTGCGTTTCGTTCCGGCAATCTCACTTGGACTCATCAAATGGATAGTGAGCGAATTACCAATACGCAATTTTTGTTAACTTCAGTTCAACTTACATGCATTTTTTGACAAAACAGCAATGTGAACTATATTCAAGCAGATAAAAATTTTAATCATTAAAATTGGAAGATTTTGTCCTTGGCCAGACATAGGTAATAAGAAGGTGTTTTTTTTAATAATACAATTCTATATACTACTGAAATTACTCAGCCAAGTAGAAGATCTAGCATTATATTTAATTGGACTTGTCGAATTATTGATTCAAAATAGCTTTTAACGGCCTTTAGCCCACAAAATTTGCGTTTCGTCCCGGCAATCTCACTTATACTAATCAGTTGGATAGTGAGCGCCTTACCAATACGCAATTTTTGTTAACTTCAGTTCAACTTACATGCCTTTTTTGAAAAAACAGCAATGTGAACTATATCCAAGAAGATAAAAATTTTAATCATTAAAATTGGAAGATTTTGTCCTTGGTCAGACATAGTTAATAAGAAGGTGTTTTTTTATTATACAATTCTATATACTACTGAAATTACTCAGCCAAGTAGAAGACTTAGCATTATATTTAATTGCACTTGTCGAATTATTGATTCAAAATAGCTTTAACGGCCTTTAGTCCACAAAATTTGCGTTTCGTTCCAGCAATCTCACTTGGACTCGTCAGTTGGTTAGTAAGCGCCTTACCAATACGCAATTTTTGTTAAGTTCAGTTCAAGTTACATGCATTTTTTGACAAAAAAGCAATGTGAACTATATCCAACAAAATTAAAATTTTAATAATTAAAATTGGAAGATTTTGCCCTTGGCCGGGCATAGTTAATAAGGTGTTTTTTTTTTAAATACAATTCTATGTACTACTGAAATTCCTCAGCCAAGTAGAAGACTTAGCATTATATTTAATTGGACTTGTCGAATTATTGATTCAAAATAGATTTTTTATGGCCTTTAGTCCACAAAATTTGCGTTTCGTCCCGGCAATCTCCCTTGGACTCATCAGTCGTTTAGTGAGCGCCTTACCAATACGCAATTTTTGTTTAGTTCAGTTCAAAATACATGCATTTTTTGACAAAAAAGCAATGTGAACTATATTCAACAAGATTGAAATTTTAATCATTAAAATTGGAAGATATTGTCCTTGGCAAGACATAGTTAATAAGGTGTTTTTTTTTTATAATACAATTCCATATACTACTGAAATTCCTCAGCCAAGTAGAAGACTTACCATTATATTTAATTGGACTTGTCGAATTATTGATTCAAAATAGATTTTTTATGGCCTTTAGTCCACAAAATTTGCGTTTCGTCCCGGCAATCTCCCTTGGACTCATCAGTCGGTTAGTGAGCGCCTTACCAATACGCAATTTTTGTTTAGTTCAGTTCAAAATACATGCATTTTTTGACAAAAAAGCAATGTGAACTATATTCAACAAGATTGAAATTTTAATCATAAAAATTGGAAGATATTGTCCTTGGCAAGACATAGTTAATAAGGTGTTTTTTTTTATAATACAATTCTATATACTACTGAAATTCCTCAGCCAAGTAGAAGACTTAGCATTATATTTAATTGGACTTGTCGAATTATTGATTCAAAATAGCTTTTAACGGCCTTTAGTCCATACAATTTGCGTTTCGTCCCGGCAATCTCACTTGGACTCATCAGTTGGCTAGTGAGCGCCTTACCAATACGCAATTTTTGCTGAGTTCAGTTCAACTTACATGCATTTATTGACAAAAAAGCAATGTGAACTATATTCAACAAGATTGAAATTTTAATCATTAAAATTGGAAGATATTGTCATTGGCAAGACATAGTTAATAAGGTGTTTTTTTTTATAATACAATTCTATATACTACTGAAATTCCTCAGCCAAGTAGAATACTTAGCATTATATTTAATTGGACTTGTCGAATTATTGATTCAAAATAGCTTTTAACGGCCTTTAGTCCATACAATTTGCGTTTCGTCCCGGCAATCTCACTTGAACTCATCAGTTGGCTAGTGAGCGCCTTACCAATATGCAATTTTTGCAGAGTTCAGTTCAACTTACATGCATTTTTTGACAAAAAAGCAATGTGAACTATGTCCAACAAGATTAAAATTTGAATCATTAAAATTGGAAGATTTTGTCCTTGGCCAGACATAATTAACAAGAAGGTGTTTTTTTTTAATACAATTCTTATACTATTGAAATTACTCAGCCAAGTAGAAGACTTAGCATTATATTTAATTGGACTTGTCGAATTATTGATTCAAAATAGCTTTAACGGCCTTTAGTCCACAAAATTTGCGTTTCGTCCCAGCAATCTAACTTCGACTCGTCAGTTGGTTAGTAAGCGCCTTACCAATACGCAATTTTTGTTAAGTTCAGTTCAACTTACATGCATTTTTTGACAAAACAGCAATGTGAACTATATCCAAGCAGATAAAAATTTTAATCATTAAAATTGGAAGATTTTGTCCTTGGCCAGACATAGGTAATAAGAAGGTGTTTTTTTTAATAATACAATTCTATATACTACTGAAATTACTCAGCCAAGTAGAAGATCTAGCATTCTATTTAATTGGACTTGTCGAATTATTGATTCAAAATAGTTTTTAACGGCCTTTAGTCCACAAAATTTGCGTTTCGTTCCGGCAATCTCAATTGGACTCATCAGTTGGTTAGTGAGCGCCTTACCAATACGCAATTTTTGTTAACTTCAGTTCAACTTAAATGCATTTTTTGACAAAACAGCACTGTGAACTATATCCAAGAAGATAAAAATTTTAATCATTAAAATTGGAAGATTTTGTCCTTGGCCAGACACAGGTAATAAGAAGGTGTTTTTTTAATAATACAATTCTATATACTACTGAAATTACTCAGCCAAGTAGAAGATCTAGCATTATATTTAATTGGACTTGTCGAATTATTGATTCAAAATAGCTTTTAACGGCCTTTAGTCCACAAAATTTGCATTTCGTTCCAGCAATCTCACTTGGACTCGTCAGTTGGTTAGTAAGCGCCTTACCAATACGCAATTTTTGTTAAGTTCAGTTCAAGTTACATGCATTTTTTGACAAAAAAGCAATGTGAACTATATCCAACAAAATTAAAATTTTAATAATTAAAATTGGAAGATTTTGCCCTTGGCCGGACATAGTTAATAAGGTGTTTTTTTTTTTTAATACAATTCTATGTACTATTGAAATTGCTCAGCCAAGTAGAAGACTTCGCATTATATTTAATTGGACTTGTCGAATTAGTGATTCAAAATAGCTTTTAATGGCCTTTAGTCCACAGAATTTGCGTTTCGTCCCGGCAATCTCCCTTGGACTCATCAGTCGGTTAGTGAGCGCCTTACCAATACGCAATTTTTGTTTAGTTCAGTTCAAAATACATGCATTTTTTGACAAAAAAGCAATGTGAACTATATTCAACAAGATTGAAATTTTAATCATTAAAATTGGAAGATATTGTCCTTGGCAAGACATAGTTAATAAGGTGTTTTTTTTTATAATACAATTCTATATACTACTGAAATTCCTCAGCCAAGTAGAAGACTTAGCATTATATTTAATTGGACTTGTCGAATTATTGATTCAAAATAGTTTTTAACGGCCTTTAGTCCACAAAATTTGCGTTTCGACCCGGCAATCTCACTTGGACTCATCAGTTGGTTAGTGAGCGCCTTACCAATAAGCAATTTTTGTTTAGTTCAGTTCAAAATACATGCATTTTTTGACAAAAAAGCAATGTGAACTATATTCAACAAGATTGAAATTTTAATCATTAAAATTAGAAGATATTGTCCTTGGCAAGACATAGTTAATAAGGTGTTTTTTTTTATAATACAATTCTATATACTACTGAAATTCCTCAGCGAAGTAGAAGACTTAGAATTATATTTAATTGGACTTGTCGAATTATTGATTCAAAATAGCTTTTAACGGCCTTTAGTCCATACAATTTGCGTTTCGTCCCGGCAATCTCACTTGGACTCATCAGTTGTCTAGTGAGCGCCTTACCAATATGCAATTTTTGCTGAGTTCAGTTCAAAATACATGCATTTTTTGACAAAAAAGCAATGTGAACTATATTCAACAAGATTGAAATTTTAATCATTAAAATTGGCAGACATTGTCATTGGCAAGACATAGTTAATAAGGTGTTTTTTTTATAATACAATTCTATATACTACTGAAATTCCTCAGCCAAGTAGAATACTTAGCATTATATTTAATTGGACTTGTCGAATTATTGATTCAAAATAGCTTTTAACGGCCTTTAGTCCATACAATTTGCGTTTCGTCCCGGCAATCTCACTTCGACTCGTCAGTTGGTTAGTAAGCACCTTACCAATACGCAATTTTTGTTAAGTTCAGTTCAACTTACATGCATTTTTTGACAAAACAGCAATGTGAACTATATCCAAGCAGAAAAAAATTTTAATCATTAAAATTGGAAGATTTTGTCCTTGGCCAGACATAGGTAATAAGAAGGTGTTTTTTTTAATAATACAATTCCATATACTACTGAAATTACTCAGCCAAGTAGAAGATCTAGCATTCTATTTAATTGGACTTGTCGAATTATTGATTCAAAATAGTTTTTAACGGCCTTTAGTCCACGAAATTTGCGTTTCGTTCCGGCAATCTCACTTGGACTCATCAGTTGGTTAGTGAGCGCCTTACCAATACGCAATTTTTGTTAACTTCAGTTCAACTTACATGCATTTTTTGACAAAACAGCACTGTGAACTATATCCAAGAAGATAAAAATTTTAATCATTAAAATTGGAAGATTTTGTCTTTGGCCAGACACAGGTAATAAGAAGGTGTTTTTTTAATAATACAATTCTATATACTACTGAAATTACTCAGCCAAGTAGAAGATCTAGCATTATATTTAATTGGACTTGTCGAATTATTGATTCAAAATAGCTTTTAACGGCATTTAGTCCACAAAATTTGCGTTTCGTGCCGGCAATCTCACTTATACTAATCAGTTGGATAGTGAGCGCCTTACCAATACGTAATTTTTGTTAACTTCAGTTCAACTTACATGCCTTTTTTGAAAAAACAGCAATGTGAACTATATCCAAAAAGATAAAAATTTTAATCATTAAAATTGGAAGATTTTGTCCTTGGTCAGACATAGTTAATAAGAAGGTGTTTTTTTATAATACAATTCTATATACTACTGAAATTACTCAGCCAAGTAGAAGACTTCGCATTATATTTAATTGGACTTGTCGAATTATTGATTCAAAATAGATTTTTTATGGCCTTTAGTCCACAAAATTTGCGTTTCGTCCCGGCAATCTATCTTGGACTCATCAGTCGGTTAGTGAGCGCCTTACCAATACGCAATTTTTGTTTAGTTCAGTTCAAAATACATGCATTTTTTGACAAAGAAGCAATGTGAACTATATTCAACAAGATTGAAGTTTTAATCATTAAAATTGGAAGATATTGTCCTTGGCAAGACATAGTTAATAAGGTGTTTTTTTTTATAATACAATTCTATATACTACTGAAATTCCTCAGCCAAGTAGAAGACTTAGCATTATATTTAATTGGACTTGTCGAATTATTGATTCAAAATAGCTTTTAACGGCCTTTAGTCCATACAATTTGCGTTTCGTCCCGGCAATCTCACTTGGACTCATCAGTTGGCTAGTGAGCGCCTTACCAATACGCAATTTTTGCTGAGTTCAGTTCAACTTACATGCATTTTTTGACAAAAAAGCAATGTGAACTATGTCCAACAAGATTAAAATTTTAATCATTAAAATTGGAAGATTTTGTCCTTGGCCAGACATAGTTAACAAGAAGGTGTTTTTTTTAATACAATTCTTATACTATTGAAATTACTCAGCCAAGTAGAAGACTTAGCATTATATTTAATTGGACTTGTCGAATTATTGATTTAAAATAGCTTTAACGGCCTTTAGTCCACAAAATTTGCGTTTCGTCCCAGCAATCTCACTTGGACTCGTCAGTTGGTTAGTAAGCGCCTTACCAATACGCAATTTTTGTTAAGTTCAGTTCAAGTTACATGCATTTTTTGACAAAAAAGCAAAGTAAACTATATCCAACAAGATTAAAATTTTAATTATTAAAATTGGAAGATTTTGTTTCTTGGTCAGATATAATTAATAAGAAGGTGTTTTTTTATAATACAATTCTATATACAATTCTACTGAAATTACTCAGCCATGTAGAAGACTTAGCATTATATTTAATTGGACTTGTCGAATTAGTGATTCAAAATAGTTTTTAATGGCCTGTAGTCCACAAAATTTGCGTTTCGTTCCGGCAATCTCACTTGGACTCATCAAATGGATAGTGAGCGCCTTACCAATACGCAATTTTTGTTAACTTCAGTTCAACTTACATGCATTTTTTGACAAAACAGCAATGTGAACTATATCCAAGCAGATAAAAATTTTAATCATTAAAATTGGAAGATTTTGTCCTTGGCCAGACATAGGTAATAAGAAGGTGTTTTTTTTAATAATACAATTCTATATACTACTGAAATTACTCAGCCAAGTAGAAGATCTAGCATTATATTTAATTGGACTTGTCGAATTATTGATTCAAAATAGCTTTTAACGGCCTTTAGTCCACAAAATTTGCGTTTCGTCCCGGCAATCTCACTTATACTAATCAGTTGGATAGTGAGCGCCTTACCAATACGCAATTTTTGTTAACTTCAGTTCAACTTACATGCCTTTTTTGAAAAAACAGCAATGTGAACTATATCCAAGAAGATAAAAATTTTAATCATTAAAATTGGAAGATTTTGTCCTTGGTCAGACATAGTTAATAAGAAGGTGTTTTTTTATTATACAATTCTATATACTACTGAAATTACTCAGCCAACTAGAAGACTTAGCATTATATTAAATTGCACTTGTCGAATTATTGATTCAAAATAGCTTTAACGGCCTTTAGTCCACAAAATTTGCGTTTCGTCCCAGCAATCTCACTTGGACTCGTCAGTTTGTTAGTAAGCGCCTTACCAATACGCAATTTTTGTTAAGTTCAGTTCAAGTTACATGCATTTTTTGACAAAAAAGCAATGTGAACTATATCCAACAAAATTAAAATTTTAATAATTAAAATTGGAAGATTTTGTCCTTGGCCGGACATAGTTAATAAGGTGTTTTTTTTTTTAAATACAATTCTATGTACTATTGAAATTGCTCAGCCAAGTAGAAGACTTCGCATTATATTTAATTGGACTTGTCTAATTATTGATTCAAAATAGATTTTTTATGGCCTTTAGTCCACAAAATTTGCGTTTCGTCCCGGCAATCTCCCTTGGACTCATCAGTCGGTTAGTGAGCGCCTTACCAATACGCAATTTTTGTTTAGTTCAGTTCAAAATACATGCATTTTTTGACAAAGAAGCAATGTGAACTATATTCAACAAGATTGAAGTTTTAATCATTAAAATTGGAAGATATTGTCCTTGGCAAGACATAGTTAATAAGGTGTTTTTTTTTATAATACAATTCTATATACTACTGAAATTCCTCAGCCAAGTAAAAGACTTAGCATTATATTTAATTGGACTTGTCGAATTATTGATTCAAAATAGCTTTTAACGGCCTTTAGTCCATACAATTTGCGTTTCGTCCCGGCAATCTCACTTGGACTCATCAGTTGGCTAGTGAGCGCCTTACCAATACGCAATTTTTGCTGAGTTCAGTTCGACTTACATGCATTTTTTGACAAAAAAGCAATGTGAACTATGTCCAACAAGATTAAAATTTTAATCATTAAAATTGGAAGATTTTGTCCTTGGCCAGACATAGTTAACAAGAAGGTGTTTTTTTTAATACAATTCTTATACTATTGAAATTACTCAGCCAAGTAGAAGACTTAGCATTATATTTAATTGGACTTGTCGAATTATTGATTTAAAATAGCTTTAACGGCCTTTAGTCCACAAAATTTGCATTTCGTCCCAGCAATCTCACTTGGACTCGTCAGTTGGTTAGTAAGCGCCTTACCAATACGCAATTTTTGTTAAGTTCAGTTCAAGTTACATGCATTTTTTGACAAAAAAGCAAAGTGAACTATATCCAACAAGATTAAAATTTTAATTATTAAAATTGGAAGATTAAGAAGGTGTTTTTTTTATAATACAATTCTATATACAATTCTACTGAAATTACTCAGCCATGTAGAAGACTTAGCATTATATTTAATTGGACTTGTCGAATTATTGATTCAAAATAGTTTTTAATGGCCTGTAGTCCACAAAATTTGCGTTTCGTTCCGGCAATCTCACTTGGACTCATCAAATGGATAGTGAGCGCCTTACCAATACGCAATTTTTGTTAACTTCAGTTCAACTTACATGCATTTTTTGACAAAACAGCAATGTGAACTATATCCAAGCAGATAAAAATTTTAATCATTAAAATTGGAAGATTTTGTCCTTGGCCAGACATAGGTAATAAGAAGGTGTTTTTTTTAATAATACAATTCTATATACTACTGAAATTACTCAGCCAAGTAGAAGATCTAGCATTATATTTAATTGGACTTGTCGAATTATTGATTCAAAATAGCTTTTAACGGCCTTTAGTCTACAAAATTTGCGTTTCGTCCCGGCAATCTCACTTATACTAATCAGTTGGATAGTGAGCGCCTTACCAATACGCAATTTTTGTTAACTTCAGTTCAACTTACATGCCTTTTTTGAAAAAACAGCAATGTGAACTATATCCAAGAAGATAAAAATTTTAATCATTAAAATTGGAAGATTTTGTCCTTGGTCAGACATAGTTAATAAGAAGGTGTTTTTTTATTATACAATTCTATATACTACTGAAATTACTCAGCCAAGTAGAAGATCTAGCATTATATTTAATTGCACTTGTCGAATTATTGATTCAAAATAGCTTTAACGGCCTTTAGTCCACAAAATTTGCGTTTCGTTCCAGCAATCTCACTTGGACTCGTCAGTTGGTTAGTAAGCGCCTTACCAATACGCAATTTTTGTTAAGTTCACTTCAAGTTACATGCATTTTTTGACAAAAAAGCAATGTGAACTATATCCAACAAAATTAAAATTTTAATAATTAAAATTGGAAGATTTTGCCCTTGGCCGGACATAGTTAATAAGGTGTTTTTTTTAAATACAATTCTATGTACTATTGAAATTGCTCAGCCAAGTAGAAGACTTCGCATTATATTTAATTGGACTTGTCGAATTAGTGATTCAAAATAGCTTTTAATGGCCTTTAGTCCACAGAATTTGCGTTTCGTCCCGGCAATCTCCCTTGGACTCATCAGTCGGTTAGTGAGGGCCTTACCAATACGCAATTTTTGTTTAGTTCAGTTCAAAATACATGCATTTTTTGACAAAAAAGCAATGTGAACTATATTCAACAAGATTGAAATTTTAATCATTAATATTGGAAGATATTGTCCTTGGCAAGACATAGTTAATAAGGTGTTTTTTTTTATAATACAATTCTATATACTACTGAAATTCCTCAGCGAAGTAGAAGACTTAGAATTATATTTAATTGGACTTGTCGAATTATTGATTCAAAATAGCTTTTAACGGCCTTTAGTCCATACAATTTGCGTTTCATCCCGGCAATCTCACTTGGACTCATCAGTTGTCTAGTGAGCGCCTTACCAATATGCAATTTTTGCTGAGTTCAGTTCAAAATACATGCATTTTTTGACAAAAAAGCAATGTGAACTATATTCAACAAGATTGAAATTTTAATCATTAAAATTGGCAGACATTGTCATTGGCAAGACATAGTTAATAAGGTGTTTTTTTTTATAATACAATTCTATATACTACTGAAATTCCTCAGCCAAGTAGAATACTTAGCATTATATTTAATTGGACTTGTCGAATTATTGATTCAAAATAGCTTTTAACGGCCTTTAGTCCATACAATTTGCGTTTCGTCCCGGCAATCTCACTTGGACTCATCAGTTGGCTAGTGAGCGCCTTACCAATATGCAATTTTGCAGAGTTCAGTTCAACTTACATGCATTTTTTGACAAAAAAGCAATGTGAACTATGTCCAACAAGATTAAAATTTGAATCATTAAAATTGGAAGATTTTGTCCTTGGCCAGACATAGTTAACAAGAAGGTGTTTTTTTTAAATACAATTCTTATACTATTGAAATTACTCAGCCAAGTAGAAGACTTAGCATTATATTTAATTGGACTTGTCGAATTATTGATTCAAAATAGCTTTAACGGCCTTTAGTCCACAAAATTTGCGTTTCGTCCCAGCAATCTCACTTCGACTCGTCAGTTGGTTAGTAAGCACCTTACCAATACGCAATTTTTGTTAAGTTCAGTTCAACTTACATGCATTTTTTGACAAAACAGCAATGTGAACTATATCCAAGCAGAAAAAAATTTTAATCATTAAAATTGGAAGATTTTGTCCTTGGCCAGACATAGGTAATAAGAAGGTGTTTTTTTTAATAATACAATTCCATATACTACTGAAATTACTCAGCCAAGTAGAAGATCTAGCATTCTATTTAATTGGACTTGTCGAATTATTGATTCAAAATAGTTTTTAACGGCCTTTAGTCCACAAAATTTGCGTTTCGTTCCGGCAATCTCACTTGGACTCATCAGTTGGTTAGTGAGCGCCTTACCAATACGCAATTTTTGTTAACTTCAGTTCAACTTACATGCATTTTTTGACAAAACAGCACTGTGAACTATATCCAAGAAGATAAAAATTTTAATCATTAAAATTGGAAGATTTTGTCTTTGGCCAGACACAGGTAATAAGAAGGTGTTTTTTTAATAATACAATTCTATATACTACTGAAATTACTCAGCCAAGTAGAAGATCTAGCATTATATTTAATTGGACTTGTCGAATTATTGATTCAAAATAGCTTTTAACGGCCTTTAGTCCACAAAATTTGCGTTTCGTGCCGGCAATCTCACTTATACTAATCAGTTGGATAGTGAGCGCCTTACCAATACGTAATTTTTGTTAACTTCAGTTCAACTTACATGCCTTTTTTGAAAAAACAGCAATGTGAACTATATCCAAAAAGATAAAAATTTTAATCATTAAAATTGGAAGATTTTGTCCTTGGTCAGACATAGTTAATAAGAAGGTGTTTTTTTATAATACAATTCTATATACTACTGAAATTACTCAGCCAAGTAGAAGACTTCGCATTATATTTAATTGGACTTGTCGAATTATTGATTCAAAATAGATTTTTTATGGCCTTTAGTCCACAAAATTTGCGTTTCGTCCCGGCAATCTATCTTGGACTCATCAGTCGGTTAGTGAGCGCCTTACCAATACGCAATTTTTGTTTAGTTCAGTTCAAAATACATGCATTTTTTGACAAAGAAGCAATGTGAACTATATTCAACAAGATTGAAGTTTTAATCATTAAAATTGGAAGATATTGTCCTTGGCAAGACATAGTTAATAAGGTGTTTTTTTTTATAATACAATTCTATATACTACTGAAATTCCTCAGCCAAGTAGAAGACTTAGCATTATATTTAATTGGACTTGTCGAATTATTGATTCAAAATAGCTTTTAACGGCCTTTAGTCCATACAATTTGCGTTTCGTCCCGGCAATCTCACTTGGACTCATCAGTTGGCTAGTGAGCGCCTTACCAATACGCAATTTTTGCTGAGTTCAGTTCAACTTACATGCATTTTTTGACAAAAAAGCAATGTGAACTATGTCCAACAAGATTAAAATTTTAATCATTAAAATTGGAAGATTTTGTCCTTGGCCAGACATAGTTAACAAGAAGGTGTTTTTTTTAATACAATTCTTATACTATTGAAACTACTCAGCCAAGTAGAAGACTTAGCATTATATTTAATTGGACTTGTCGAATTATTGATTTAAAATAGCTTTAACGGCCTTTAGTCCACAAAATTTGCGTTTCGTCCCAGCAATCTCACTTGGACTCGTCAGTTGGTTAGTAAGCGCCTTACCAATACGCAATTTTTGTTAAGTTCAGTTCAAGTTACATGCATTTTTTGCCAAAAAAGCAAAGTGAACTATATCCAACAAGATTAAAATTTTAATTATTAAAATTGGAAGATTTTGTTTCTTGGTCAGATATAATTAATAAGAAGGTGTTTTTTTATAATACAATTCTATATACAATTCTACTGAAATTACTCAGCCATGTAGAAGACTTAGCATTATATTTAATTGGACTTGTCGAATTAGTGATTCAAAATAGTTTTTAATGGCCTGTAGTCCACAAAATTTTCGTTTCGTTCCGGCAATCTCACTTGGACTCATCAAATGGATAGTGAGCGCCTTACCAATACGCAATTTTTGTTAACTTCAGTTCAACTTACATGCATTTTTTGACAAAACAGCAATGTGAACTATATCCAAGCAGATAAAAATTTTAATCATTAAAATTGGAAGATTTTGTCCTTGGCCAGACATAGGTAATAAGAAGGTGTTTTTTTTAATAATACAATTCTATATACTACTGAAATTACTCAGCCAAGTAGAAGATCTAGCATTATATTTAATTGGACTTGTCGAATTATTGATTCAAAATAGCTTTTAACGGCCTTTAGTCCACAAAATTTGCGTTTCGTCCCGGCAATCTCACTTATACTAATCAGTTGGATAGTGAGCGCCTTACCAATACGCAATTTTTGTTAACTTCAGTTCAACTTACATGCCTTTTTTGAAAAAACAGCAATGTGAACTATATCCAAGAAGATAAAAATTTTAATCATTAAAATTGGAAGATTTTGTCCTTGGTCAGACATAGTTAATAAGAAGGTGTTTTTTTATTATACAATTCTATATACTACTGAAATTACTCAGCCAAGTAGAAGACTTAGCATTATATTAAATTGCACTTGTCGAATTATTGATTCAAAATAGCTTTAACGGCCTTTAGTCCACAAAATTTGCGTTTCGTCCCAGCAATCTCACTTGGACTCGTCAGTTTGTTAGTAAGCGCCTTACCAATACGCAATTTTTGTTAAGTTCAGTTCAAGTTACATGCATTTTTTGACAAAAAAGCAATGTGAACTATATCCAACAAAATTAAAATTTTAATAATTAAAATTGGAAGATTTTGTCCTTGGCCGGACATAGTTAATAAGGTGTTTTTTTTTTAAATACAATTCTATGTACTATTGAAATTGCTCAGCCAAGTAGAAGACTTCGCATTATATTTAATTGGACTTGTCGAATTATTGTTTAAAAATACATTTTTTATGGCCTTTAGTCCACAAAATTTGCGTTTCGTCCCGGCAATCTCCCTTGGACTCATCAGTCGGTTAGTGAGCGCCTTACCAATACGCAATTTTTGTTTAGTTCAGTTCAAAATACATGCATTTTTTGACAAAGAAGCAATGTGAACTATATTCAACAAGATTGAAGTTTTAATCATTAAAATTGGAAGATATTGTCCTTGGCAAGACATAGTTAATAAGGTGTTTTTTTTTATAATACAATTCTATATACTACTGAAATTCCTCAGCCAAGTAAAAGACTTAGCATTATATTTAATTGGACTTGTCGAATTATTGATTCAAAATAGCTTTTAACGGCCTTTAGTCCATACAATTTGCGTTTCGTCCCGGCAATCTCACTTGGACTCATCAGTTGGCTAGTGAGCGCCTTACCAATACGCAATTTTTGCTGAGTTCAGTTCGACTTACATGCATTTTTTGACAAAAAAGCAATGTGAACTATGTCCAACAAGATTAAAATTTTAATCATTAAAATTGGAAGATTTTGTCCTTGGCCAGACATAGTTAACAAGAAGGTGTTTTTTTTAATACAATTCTTATACTATTGAAATTACTCAGCCAAGTAGAAGACTTAGCATTATATTTAATTGGACTTGTCGAATTATTGATTTAAAATAGCTTTAACGGCCTTTAGTCCACAAAATTTGCATTTCGTCCCAGCAATCTCACTTGGACTCGTCAGTTGGTTAGTAAGCGCCTTACCAATACGCAATTTTTGTTAAGTTCAGTTCAAGTTACATGCATTTTTTGACAAAAAAGCAAAGTGAACTATATCCAACAAGATTAAAATTTTAATTATTAAAATTGGAAGATTAAGAAGGTGTTTTTTTTATAATACAATTCTATATACAATTCTACTGAAATTACTCAGCCATGTAGAAGACTTAGCATTATATTTAATTGGACTTGTCGAATTATTGATTCAAAATAGTTTTTAATGGCCTGTAGTCCACAAAATTTGCGTTTCGTTCCGGCAATCTCACTTGGACTCATCAAATGGATAGTGAGCGCCTTACCAATACGCAATTTTTGTTAACTTCAGTTCAACTTACATGCATTTTTTGACAAAACAGCAATGTGAACTATATCCAAGCAGATAAAAATTTTAATCATTAAAATTGGAAGATTTTGTCCTTGGCCAGACATAGGTAATAAGAAGGTGTTTTTTTTAATAATACAATTCTATATACTACTGAAATTACTCAGCCAAGTAGAAGATCTAGCATTATATTTAATTGGACTTGTCGAATTATTGATTCAAAATAGCTTTTAACGGCCTTTAGTCTACAAAATTTGCGTTTCGTCCCGGCAATCTCACTTATACTAATCAGTTGGATAGTGAGCGCCTTACCAATACGCAATTTTTGTTAACTTCAGTTCAACTTACATGCCTTTTTTGAAAAAACAGCAATGTGAACTATATCCAAGAAGATAAAAATTTTAATCATTAAAATTGGAAGATTTTGTCCTTGGTCAGACATAGTTAATAAGAAGGTGTTTTTTTATTATACAATTCTATATACTACTGAAATTACTCAGCCAAGTAGAAGATCTAGCATTATATTTAATTGCACTTGTCGAATTATTGATTCAAAATAGCTTTAACGGCCTTTAGTCCACAAAATTTGCGTTTCGTTCCAGCAATCTCACTTGGACTCGTCAGTTGGTTAGTAAGCGCCTTACCAATACGCAATTTTTGTTAAGTTCACTTCAAGTTACATGCATTTTTTGACAAAAAAGCAATGTGAACTATATCCAACAAAATTAAAATTTTAATAATTAAAATTGGAAGATTTTGCCCTTGGCCGGACATAGTTAATAAGGTGTTTTTTTTAAATACAATTCTATGTACTATTGAAATTGCTCAGCCAAGTAGAAGACTTCGCATTATATTTAATTGGACTTGTCGAATTAGTGATTCAAAATAGCTTTTAATGGCCTTTAGTCCACAGAATTTGCGTTTCGTCCCGGCAATCTCCCTTGGACTCATCAGTCGGTTAGTGAGGGCCTTACCAATACGCAATTTTTGTTTAGTTCAGTTCAAAATACATGCATTTTTTGACAAAAAAGCAATGTGAACTATATTCAACAAGATTGAAATTTTAATCATTAATATTGGAAGATATTGTCCTTGGCAAGACATAGTTAATAAGGTGTTTTTTTATATAATACAATTCTATATACTACTGAAATTCCTCAGCCAAGTAGAAGACTTAGCATTATATTTAATTGAACTTGTCGAATTATTGATTCAAAATAGATTTTTTATGGCCTTTAGTCCACAAAATTTGCGTTTCGTCCCGGCAATCTCCCTTGGACTCATCAGTCGGTTAGTGAGCGCCTTACCAATACGCAATTTTTGTTTAGTTCAGTTCAAAATACATGCATTTTTTGACAAAAAAGCAATGTGAACTATATTCAACAAGATTGAAATTTTAATCATTAAAATTGGAAGATATTGTCCTTGGCAAGACATAGTTAATAAGGTGTTTTTTTGTATAATACAATTCTATATACTACTGAAATTCCTCAGCCAAGTAGAAGACTTAGCATTATATTTAATTGGACTTGTCGAATTATTGATTCAAAATAGCTTTTAACGGCCTTTAGTCCATACAATTTGCGTTTCGTCCCGGCAATCTCACTTGGACTCATCAGTTGGCTAGTGAGCGCCTTACCAATACGCAATTTTTGCTGAGTTCAGTTCAACTTACATGCATTTTTCGACAAAAAAGCAATGTGAACTATGTCCAACAAGATTAAAATTTTAATCATTAAAATTGGAAGATTTTGTCCTTGGCCAGACATAGTTAACAAGAAGGTGTTTTTTTTTAATACAGTTCTTATACTATTGAAATTACTCAGCCAAGTAGAAGACTTAGCATTATATTTAATTGGACTTGTCGAATTATTGATTTAAAATAGCTTTAACGGCCTTTAGTCCACAAAATTTGCGTTTCGTCCCAGCAATCTCACTTGGACTCGTCAGTTGGTTAGTAAGCGCCTTACCAATACGCAATTTTTGTTAAGTTCAGTTCAAGTTACATGCATTTTTTGACAAAAAAGCAAAGTGAACTATATCCAACAAGATTAAAATTTTGATTATTAAAATTGGAAGATTTTGTTTCTTGGTCAGATATAGTTAATAAGAAGGTGTTTTTTTTATAATACAATTCTATATACAATTCTACTGAAATTACTCAGCCATGTAGAAGACTTAGCATTATATTTAATTGGACTTGTCGAATTATTGATTCAAAATAGTTTTTAATGGCATGTAGTCCACAAAATTTGCGTTTCATTCCGGCAATCTCATTTGGACTCATCAAATGGATAGTGAGCGCCTTACCAATACGCAATTTTTGTTAACTTCAGTTCAACTTACATGCATTTTTTGACAAAAGAGCAATGTGAACTATATCCAAGCAGATAAAAATTTTAATCATTAAAATTGGAAGATTTTGTGCTTGGCCAGACATAGGTAATAAGAAGGTGTTTTTTTAAATAATACAATTCTATATACTAATGAAATTACTCAGCCAAGTAGAAGATCTAGCATTATATTTAATTGGACTTGTCGAATTATTGATTCAAAATAGCTTTTAACGGCCTTTAGTCCACAAAATTTGCGTTTCGTCCCGGCAATCTCACTTATACTAATCAGTTGGATAGTGAGCGCCTTACCAATACGCAATTTTTGTTAACTTCAGTTCAACTTACATGCCTTTTTTGAAAAAACAGCAATGTGAACTATATCCAAGAAGATAAAAATTTTAATCATTAAAATTGGAAGATTTTGTCCTTGGTCAGACATAGTTAATAAGAAGGTGTTTTTTTATTATACAATTCTATATACTACTGAAATTACTCAGCCAAGTAGAAGACTTAGCATTATATTTAATTGCACTTGTCGAATTATTGATTCAAAATAGCTTTAACGGCCTTTAGTCCACAAAATTTGCGTTTCGTTCCAGCAATCTCACTTGGACTCGTCAGTTGGTTAGTAAGCGCCTTACCAATACGCAATTTTTGTTAAGTTCAGTTCAAGTTACATGCATTTTTTGACAAAAAAGCAATGTGAACTATATCCAACAAAATTAAAATTTTAATAATTAAAATTGGAAGATTTTGCCCTTGGCCGGACATAGTTAATAAGGTGTTTTTTTTTTAAATACAATTCTATGTACTACTGAAATTCCTCAGCCAAGTAGAAGACTTAGCATTATATTTAATTGGACTTGTCGAATTATTGATTCAAAATAGATTTTTTATGGCCTTTAGTCCACAAAATTTGCGTTTCGTCCCGGCAATCTCCCTTGGACTCATCAGTCGGTTAGTGAGCGCCTTACCAATACGCAATTTTTGTTTAGTTCAGTTCAAAATACATGCATTTTTTGACAAAAAAGCAATGTGAACTATATTCAACAAGATTGAAATTTTAATCATTAAAATTGGAAGATATTGTCCTTGGCAAGACATAGTTAATAAGGTGTTTTTTTTTATAATACAATTCTATATACTACTGAAATTCCTCAGCCAAGTAGAAGACTTAGCATTATATTTAATTGGACTTGTCGAATTATTGATTCAAAATAGCTTTTAACGGCCTTTAGTCCATACAATTTGCGTTTCGTCCCGGCAATCTCACTTGGACTCATCAGTTGGCTAGTGAGCGCCTTACCAATACGCAATTTTTGCTGAGTTCAGTTCAACTTACATGCATTTTTTGACAAAAAAGCAATGTGAACTATGTCCAACAAGATTAAAATTTTAATCATTAAAATTGGAAGATTTTGTCCTTGGCCAGACATAGTTAACAAGAAGGTGTTTTTTTTTTAAATACAATTCTTATACTATTGAAATTACTCAGCCAAGTAGAAGACTTAGCATTATATTTAATTGGACTTGTCGAATTATTGATTTAAAATAGCTTTAACGGCCTTTAGTCCACAAAATTTGCGTTTCGTCCCAGCAATCTCACTTGGACTCGTCAGTTGGTTAGTAAGCGCCTTACCAATACGCAATTTTTGTTAAGTTCAGTTCAAGTTACATGCATTTTTTGACAAAAAAGCAAAGTGAACTATATGCAACAAGATTAAAATTTTGATTATTAAAATTGGAAGATTTTGTTTCTTGGTCAGATATAGTTAATAAGAAGGTGTTTTTTTTATAATACAATTCTATATACAATTCTACTGAAATTACTCAGCCATGTAGAAGACTTAGCATTATATTTAATTGGACTTGTCGAATTATTGATTCAAAATAGTTTTTAATGGCATGTAGTCCACAAAATTTGCGTTTCGTTCCGGCAATCTCACTTGGACTCATCAAATGGATAGTGAGCGCCTTACCAATACGCAATTTTTGTTAACTTCAGTTCAACTTACATGCATTTTTTGACAAAACAGCAATGTGAACTATATCCAAGCAGATAAAAATTTTAATCATTAAAATTGGAAGATTTTGTCCTTGGCCAGACATAGGTAATAAGAAGGTGTTTTTTTAAATAATACAATTCTATATACTACTGAAATTACTCAGCCAAGTAGAAGATCTAGCATTATATTTAATTGGACTTGTCGAATTATTGATTCAAAATAGCTTTTAACGGCCTTTAGTCCACAAAATTTGCGTTTCGTCCCGGCAATCTCATTTATACTAATCAGTTGGATAGTGAGCGCCTTACCAATACGCAATTTTTGTTAACATCAGTTCAACTTACATGCCTTTTTTGAATAAACAGCAATGTGAACTATATCCAAGAAGATAAAAATTTTAATCATTAAAATTGGAAGATTTTGTCCTTGGTCAGACATAGTTAATAAGAAGGTGTTTTTTTATTATACAATTCTATATACTACTGAAATTACTCAGCCAAGTAGAAGACTTAGCATTATATTTAATTGCACTTGTCGAATTATTGATTCAAAATAGCTTTAACGGCCTTTAGTCCACAAAATTTGCGTTTCGTTCCAGCAATCTCACTTGGACTCGTCAGTTGGTTAGTAAGCGCCTTACCAATACGCAATTTTTGTTAAGTTCAGTTCAAGTTACATGCATTTTTTGACAAAAAAGCAATGTGAACTATATCCAACAAAATTAAAATTTTAATAATTAAAATTGGAAGATTTTGCCCTTGGCCGGACATAGTTAATAAGGTGTTTTTTTTTTAAATACAATTCTATGTACTACTGAAATTCCTCAGCCAAGTAGAAGACTTAGCATTATATTTAATTGGACTTGTCGAATTATTGATTCAAAATAGATTTTTTATGGCCTTTAGTCCACAAAATTTGCGTTTCGTCCCGGCAATCTCCCTTGGACTCATCAGTCGGTTAGTGAGCGCCTTACCAATACGCAATTTTTGTTTAGTTCAGTTCAAAATACATGCATTTTTTGACAAAAAAGCAATGTGAACTATATTCAACAAGTTTGAAATTTTAATCATTAAAATTGGAAGATATGGTCCTTGGCAAGACATAGTTAATAAGGTGTTTTTTTTATAATACAATTCTATATACTACTGAAATTCCTCAGCCAAGTAGAAGACTTAGCATTATATTTAATTGGACTTGTCGAATTATTGATTCAAAATAGATTTTTTATGGCCTTTAGTCCACAAAATTTGCGTTTCGTCCCGGCAATCTCCCTTGGACTCATCAATCGGTTAGTGAGCGCCTTACCAATACGCAATTTTTGTTTAGTTCAGTTCAAAATACATGCATTTTTTGACAAAAAAGCAATGTGAACTATATTCAACAAGATTGAAATTTTAATCATTAAAATTGGAAGATATTGTCCTTGGCAAGACATAGTTAATAAGGTGTTTTTTTTATAATACAATTCTATATACTACTGAAATTCCTCAGCCAAGTAGAAGACTTAGCATTATATTTAATTGGACTTGTCGAATTATTCATTCAAAATAGCTTTTAACGGCCTTTAGTCCATACAATTTGCGTTTCGTCCCGGCAATCTCACTTGGACTCATCAGTTGGCTAGTGAGCGCCTTACCAATACGCAATTTTTGCTGAGTTCAGTTCAACTTACATCCATTTTTTGACAAAAAAGCAATGTGAACTATGTCCAACAAGATTAAAATTTTAATCATTAAAATTGGAAGATTTTGTCCTTGGCCAGACATAGTTAACAAGAAGGTGTTTTTTTTTAATACAATTCTTATACTATTGAAATTACTCAGCCAAGTAGAAGACTTAGCATTATATTTAATTGGACTTGTCGAATTATTGATTTAAAATAGCTTTAACGGCCTTTAGTCCACAAAATTTGCGTTTCGTCCCAGCAATCTCACTTGGACTCGTCAGTTGGTTAGTAAGCGCCTTACCAATACGCAATTTTTGTGAAGTTCAGTTCAAGTTACATGCATTTTTTGACAAAAAAGCAATGTGAACTATATCCAACAAAATTAAAATTTTAATAATTAAAATTGGAAGATTTTGCCCTTGGCCGGACATAGTTAATAAGGTGTTTTTTTTTTTTTAATACAATTCTATGTACTAATGAAATTGCTCAGCCAAGTAGAAGACTTCGCATTATATTTAATTGGACTTGTCGAATTATTGATTCAAAATAGATTTTTTATGGCCTTTAGTCCACAAAATTTGCGTTTCGTCCCGGCAATCTCCCTTGGACTCATCAGTCGGTTAGTGAGCGCCTTACCAATACGCAATTTTTGTTAAGTTCAGTTCAAAATACATGCATTTTTTGACAAAAAAGCAATGTGAACTACATTCAACAAGATTGAAATTTTAATCATTAAAATTGGAAGATATTGTCCTTGGCAAGACATAGTTAATAAGGTGTTTTTTTTATAATACAATTCTATATACTACTGAAATTCCCCAGCCAAGTAGAAGACTTAGCATTATATTCAATTGAACTTGTCGAATTATTGATTCAAAATAGCTTTTAACGGCCTTTAGTCCATACAATTTGCGTTTCGTCCCGGCAATCTCACTTGGACTCATCAGTTGGCTAGTGAGCGCCTTACCAATACGCAATTTTTGCTGAGTTCAGTTCAACTTACATGCATTTTTTGACAAAAAAGCAATGTGAACTATGTCCAACAAGATTAAAATTTTAATCATTAAAATTGGAAGATTTTGTCCTTGGCCAGACATAGTTAACAAGAAGGTGTTTTTTTTAATACAATTCTTATACTATTGAAATTACTCAGCCAAGTAGAAGACTTAGCATTATATTTAATTGGACTTGTCGAATTATTGATTTAAAATAGCTTTAACGGCCTTTAGTCCACAAAATTTGCGTTTCGTCCCAGCAATCTCACTTGGACTCGTCAGTTGGTTAGTAAGCGCCTTACCAATACGCAATTTTTGTTAAGTTCAGTTCAAGTTACATGCATTTTTTGACAAAAAAGCAAAGTGAACTATATCCAACAAGATTAAAATTTTAATTATTAAAATTGGAAGATTTTGTTTCTTGGTCAGATATAGTTAATGAGAAGGTGTTTTTTTTATAATACAATTCTATATACAATTCTACTGAAATTACTCAGCCATGTAGAAGACTTAGCATTATATTTAATTGGACTTGTCGAATTATTGATTCAAAATAGTTTTTAATGGCCTGTAGTCCACAAAATTTGCGTTTCGTTCCGGCAATCTCACTTGGACTCATCAAATGGATAGTGAGCGCCTTACCAATACGCAATTTTTGTTAACTTCAGTTCAACTTACATGCATTTTTTGACAAAACAGCAATGTGAACTATATCCAAGCAGATAAAAATTTTAATCATTAAAATTGGAAGATTTTGTCCTTGGCCAGACATAGGTAATAAGAAGGTGTTTTTTTTTAATAATACAATTCTATATACTACTGAAATTACTCAGCCAAGTAGAAGATCTAGCATTCTATTTAATTGGACTTGTCGAATTATTGATTCAAAATAGCTTTTAACGGCCTTTAGTCCACAAAATTTGCGTTTCGTCCCGGCAATCTCACTTATACTAATCAGTTGGATAGTGAGCGCCTTACCAATACGCAATTTTTGTTAATTTCAGTTCAACTTACATGCCTTTTTTGACAAAAAAGCAATGTGAACTATGTCCAACAAGATTAAAATTTTAATCATTAAAATTGGAAGATTTTGTCCTTGGCCAGACATAGTTAACAAGAAGGTGTTTTTTTTTAATACAATTCTTATACTATTGAAATTACTCAGCCAAGTAGAAGACTTAGCATTATATTTAATTGGACTTGTCGAATTATTGATTTAAAATAGCTTTAACGGCCTTTTGCGTTTCGTTCCGGCAATCTCACTTGGACTCATCAAATGGATAGTGAGCGCCTTACCAATACGCAATTTTTGTTAACTTCAGTTCAACTTACATGCATTTTTTGACAAAACAGCAATGTGAACTATATCCAAGCAGATAAAAATTTTAATCATTAAAATTGGAAGATTTTGTCCTTGGCCAGACATAGGTAATAAGGTGTTTTTTTTTAATAATACAATTCTATATACTACTGAAATTACTCAGCCAAGTAGAAGACTTAGCATTATATTTAATTGCACTTGTCGAATTATTGATTCAAAATAGCTTTAACGGCCTTTAGTCCACAAAATTTGCATTTCGTTCCAGCAATCTCACTTGGACTCGTCAGTTGGTTAGTAAGCGCCTTACCAATACGCAATTTTTGTTAAGTTCAGTTCAAGTTACATGCATTTTTTGACAAAAAAGCAATGTGAATTATATCCAACAAAATTAAAATTTTAATAATTAAAATTGGAAGATTTTGCCCTTGGCCGGACATAGTTAATAAGGTGTTTTTTTTTTTTTTAATACAATTCTATGTACTATTGAAATTGCTCAGCCAAGTAGAAGACTTCGCATTATATTTAATTGGACTTGTCGAATTATTGATTCAAAATAGATTTTTTATGGCCTTTAGTCCACAAAATTTGCGTTTCGTCCCGGCAATCTCCCTTGGACTCATCAGTCGGTTAGTGAGCGCCTTACCAATACGCAATTTGTGTTAAGTTCAGTTCAAAATACATGCATTTTTTGACAAAAAAGCAATGTGAACTATATTCAACAAGATTGAAATTTTAATCATTAAAATTGGAAGATATTGTCCTTGGCAAGACATAGTTAATAAGGTGTTTTTTTTTTATAATACAATTCTATATACTACTGAAATTCCTCAGCCAAGTAGATGACTTAGCATTATATTTAATTGGACTTGTCGAATTATTGATTCAAAATAGCTTTTAACGGCCTTTAGTCCATACAATTTGCGTTTCGTCCCGGCAATCTCACTTGGACTCATCAGTTGGCTAGTGAGCGCCTTACCAATACGCAATTTTTGCTGAGGTCAGTTCAACTTACATGCATTTTTTGACAAAAAAGCAATGTGAACTATGTCCAACAAGATTAAAATTTTAATCATTAAAATTGGAAGATTTTGTCCTTGGCCAGACATAGTTAACAAGAAGGTGTTTTTTTTTTAATACAATTCTTATACTATTGAAATTACTCAGCCAAGTAGAAGACTTAGCATTATATTTAATTGGACTTGTCGAATTATTGATTTAAAATAGCTTTAACGGCCTTTAGTCCACAAAATTTGCGTTTCGTCCCAGCAATCTCACTTGGAATCGTCAGTTGGTTAGTAAGCGCCTTACCAATACGCAATTTTTGTTAAGTTCAGTTCAAGTTACATGTATTTTTTGACAAAAAAGCAAAGTGAACTATATCCAACAAGATTAAAATTTTAATTATTAAAATTGGAAGATTTTGTTTCTTGGTCAGATATAGTTAATAAGAAGGTGTTTTTTTTATAATACAATTCTATATACAATTCTACTGAAATTACTCAGCCATGTAGAAGACTTAGCATTATATTTAATTGCACTTGTCGAATTATTGATTCAAAATAGTTTTTAATGGCATGTAGTCCACAAAATTTGCGTTTCGTTCCGGCAATCTCACTTGGACTCATCAAATGGATAGTGAGCGCCTTACCAATACGCAATTTTTGTTAACTTCAGTTCAACTTACATGCATTTTTTGACAAAACAGCAATGTGAACTATATCCAAGCAGATAAAAATTTTAATCATTAAAATTGGAAGATTTTGTCCTTGGCCAGACATAGGTAATAAGAAGGTGTTTTTTTTAATAATACAATTCTATATACTACTGAAATTACTCAGCCAAGTAGAAGATCTAGCATTATATTTAATTGGACTTGTCGAATTATTGATTCAAAATAGCTTTTAACGGCCTTTAGTCCACAAAATTTGCGTTTCGTTCCGGCAATCTCACTTATACTAATCAGTTGGATAGTGAGCGCCTTACCAATACGCAATTTTTGTTAACTTCAGTTCAACTTACATGCCTTTTTTGAAAAAACAGCAATGTGAACTATATCCAAGAAGATAAAAATTTTAATCATTAAAATTGGAAGATTTTGTCCTTGGTCAGACATAGTTAATAAGAAGGTGTTTTTTTATTATACAATTCTATATACTACTGAAATTACTCAGCCAAGTAGAAGACTTAGCATTATATTTAATTGCACTTGTCGAATTATTGATTCAAAATAGCTTTAACGGCCTTTAGTCCACAAAATTTGCGTTTCGTTCCAGCAATCTCACTTGGACTCGTCAGTTGGTTAGTAAGCGCCTTACCAATACGCAATTTTTGTTAAGTTCAGTTCAAGTTACATGCATTTTTTGACAAAAAAGCAATGTGAACTATATCCAACAAAATTAAAATTTTAATAATTAAAATTGGAAGATTTTGCCCTTGGCCGGACATAGTTAATAAGGTGTTTTTTTTTTAAATACAATTCTATGTACTACTGAAATTCCTCAGCCATGTAGAAGACTTAGCATTATATTTAATTGGACTTGTCGAATTATTGATTCAAAATAGATTTTTTATGGCCTTTAGTCCACAAAATTTGCGTTTCGTCCCGGCAATCTCCCTTGGACTCATCAGTCGGTTAGTGAGCGCCTTACCAATACGCAATTTTTGTTAAGTTCAGTTCAAAATACATGCATTTTTTGACAAAAAAGCAATGTGAACTATATTCAACAAGATTGAAATTTTAATCATTAAAATTGGAAGATATTGTCCTTGGCAAGACATAGTTAATAAGGTGTTTTTTTTTATAATACAATTCTATATACTACTGAAATTCCTCAGCCAAGTAGAAGACTTAGCATTATATTTAATTCGACTTGTCGAATTATTGATTCAAAATAGCTTTTAACGGCCTTTAGTCCATACAATTTGCGTTTCGTCCCGGCAATCTCACTTGGACTCATCAGTTGGCTAGTGAGCGCCTTACCAATACGCAATTTTTGCTGAGTTCAGTTCAACTTACATGCATTTTTTGACAGAAAGCAATGTGAACTATGTCCAACAAGATTAAAATTTTAATCATTAAAATTGGAAGATTTTGTCCTTGGCCAGACATAGTTAACAAGAAGGTGTTTTTTTTTAATACAATTCTTATACTATTGAAATTACTCAGCCAAGTAGAAGACTTAGCATTATATTTAATTGGACTTGTCGAATTATTGATTTAAAATAGCTTTAACGGCCTTTAGTCCACAAAATTTGCGTTTCGTCCCAACAATCTCACTTGGACTCGTCAGTTGGTTAGTAAGCGCCTTACCAATACGCAATTTTTGTTAAGTTCAGTTCAAGTTACATGCATTTTTTGACAAAAAAGCAAAGTGAACTATATCCAACAAGATTAAAATTTTAATTATTAAAATTGGAAGATTTTGTTTCTTGGTCAGATATAGTTAATAAGAAGGTGTTTTTTTTTTAATACAATTCTATATACAATTCTACTGAAATTACTCAGCCATGTAGAAGACTTAGCATTATATTTAATTGGACTTGTCGAATTATTGATTCAAAATAGTTTTTAATGGCATGAAGTCCACAAAATTTGCGTTTCGTTCCGGCAATCTCACTTGGACTCATCAAATGGATAGTGAGCGCCTTACCAATACGCAATTTTTGTTAACTTCAGTTCAACTTACATGCATTTTTTGACAAAACAGCAATGTGAACTATATCCAAGCAGATTAAAATTTTAATCATTAAAATTGGAAGATTTTGTCCTTGGTCAGACATAGTTAATAAGAAGGTGTTTTTTTATTATACAATTCTATATACTACTGAAATTACTCAGCCAAGTAGAAGACTTAGCATTATATTTAATTGCACTTGTCGAATTATTGATTCAAAATAGCTTTAACGGCCTTTAGTCCACAAAATTTGCCTTTCGTTCCAGCAATCTCACTTGGACTCGTCAGTTGGTTAGTAAGCGCCTTACCAATACGCAATTTTTGTTAAGTTCAGTTCAAGTTACATGCATTTTTTGACAAAAAAGCAATGTGAACTATATCCAACAAAATTAAAATTTTAATAATTAAAATTGGAAGATTTTGCCTTGGCCGGACATAGTTAATAAGGTGTTTTTTTTTTTAAATACAATTCTATGTACTACTGAAATTCCTCAGCCAAGTAGAACACTTAGCATTATATTTAATTGGACTTGTCGAATTATTGATTCAAAATAGATTTTTTATGGCCTTTAGTCCACAAAATTTGCGTTTCGTCCCGGCAATCTCCCTTGGACTCATCAGTCGGTTAGTGAGCGCCTTACCAATACGCAATTTTTGTTTAGTTCAGTTCAAAATACATGCATTTTTTGACAAAAAAGCAATGTGAACTATATTCAACAAGTTTGAAATTTTAATCATTAAAATTGGAAGATATTGTCCTTGGCAAGACATAGTTAATAAGGTGTTTTTTTTATAATACAATTCTATATACTACTGAAATTCCTCAGCCAAGTAGAAGACTTAGCATTATATTTAATTGGACTTGTCGAATTATTGATTCAAAATAGATTTTTTATGGCCTTTAGTCCACAAAATTTGCGTTTCGTCCCGGCAATCTCCCTTGGACTCATCAGTCGGTTAGTGAGCGCCTTACCAATACGCAATTTTTGTTTAGTTCAGTTCAAAATACATGAATTTTTTGACAAAAAAGCAATGTGAACTACATTCAACAAGATTGAAATTTTAATCATTAAAATTGGAAGATATTGTCCTTGGCAAGACATAGTTAATAAGGTGTTTTTTTTATAATACAATTCTATATACTACTGAAATTCCCCAGCCAAGTAGAAGACTTAGCATTATATTTAATTGAACTTGTCGAATTATTGATTCAAAATAGCTTTTAACGGCCTTTAGTCCATACAATTTGCGTTTCGTCCCGGCAATCTCACTTGGACTCATCAGTTGGCTAGTGAGCGCCTTACCAATACGCAATTTTTGCTGAGTTCAGTTCAACTTACATGCATTTTTTGACAAAAAAGCAATGTGAACTATGTCCAACAAGATTAAAATTTTAATCATTAAAATTGGAAGATTTTGTCCTTGGCCAGACATAGTTAACAAGAAGGTGTTTTTTTTAATACAATTCTTATACTATTGAAATTACTCAGCCAAGTAGAAGACTTAGCATTATATTTAATTGGACTTGTCGAATTATTGATTTAAAATAGCTTTAACGGCCTTTAGTCCACAAAATTTGCGTTTCGTCCCAGCAATCTCACTTGGACTCGTCAGTTGGTTAGTAAGCGCCTTACCAATACGCAATTTTTGTTAAGTTCAGTTCAAGTTACATGCATTTTTTGACAAAAAAGCAAAGTGAACTATATCCAACAAGATTAAAATTTTGATTATTAAAATTGGAAGATTTTGTTTCTTGGTCAGATATAGTTAATGAGAAGGTGTTTTTTTTATAATACAATTCTATATACAATTCTACTGAAATTACTCAGCCATGTAGAAGACTTAGCATTATATTTAATTGGACTTGTCGAATTATTGATTCAAAATAGTTTTTAATGGCCTGTAGTCCACAAAATTTGCGTTTCGTTCCGGCAATCTCACTTGGACTCATCAAATGGATAGTGAGCGCCTTACCAATACGCAATTTTTGTTAACTTCAGTTCAACTTACATGCATTTTTTGACAAAACAGCAATGTGAACTATATCCAAGCAGATAAAAATTTTAATCATTAAAATTGGAAGATTTTGTCCTTGGCCAGACATAGGTAATAAGAAGGTGTTTTTTTTTAATAATACAATTCTATATACTACTGAAATTACTCAGCCAAGTAGAAGATCTAGCATTCTATTTAATTGGACTTGTCGAATTATTGATTCAAAATAGCTTTTAACGGCGTTTAGTCCACAAAATTTGCGTTTCGTCCCGGCAATCTCACTTATACTAATCAGTTGGATAGTGAGCGCCTTACCAATACGCAATTTTTGTTAATTTCAGTTCAACTTACATGCCTTTTTTGACAAAAAAGCAATGTGAACTATGTCCAACAAGATTAAAATTTTAATCATTAAAATTGGAAGATTTTGTCCTTGGCCAGACATAGTTAACAAGAAGGTGTTTTTTTTTAATACAATTCTTATACTATTGAAATTACTCAGCCAAGTAGAAAACTTAGCATTATATTTAATTGGACTTGTCGAATTATTGATTTAAAATAGCTTTAACGGCCTTTTGCGTTTCGTTCCGGCAATCTCACTTGGACTCATCAAATGGATAGTGAGCGCCTTACCAATACGCAATTTTTGTTAACTTCAGTTCAACTTACATGCATTTTTTGACAAAACAGCAATGTGAACTATATCCAAGCAGATAAAAATTTTAATCATTAAAATTGGAAGATTTTGTCCTTGGCCAGACATAGGTAATAAGAAGGTGTTTTTTTTTAATAATACAATTCTATATACTACTGAAATTACTCAGCCAAGTAGAAGACTTAGCATTATATTTAATTGCACTTGTCGAATTATTGATTCAAAATAGCTTTAACGGCCTTTAGTCCACAAAATTTGTATTTCGTTCCAGCAATCTCACTTGGACTCGTCAGTTGGTTAGTAAGCGCCTTACCAATACGCAATTTTTGTTAAGTTCAGTTCAAGTTACATGCATTTTTTGACAAAAAAGCAATGTGAACTATATCCAACAAAATTAAAATTTTAATAATTAAAATTGGAAGATTTTGCCCTTGGCCGGACATAGTTAATAAGGTGTTTTTTTTTTTTTTTAATACAATTCTATGTACTATTGAAATTGCTCAGCCAAGTAGAAGACTTCGCATTATATTTAATTGGACTTGTCGAATTATTGATTCAAAATAGATTTTTTATGGCCTTTAGTCCACAAAATTTGCGTTTCGTCCCGGCAATCTCCCTTGGACTCATCAGTCGGTTAGTGAGCGCCTTACCAATACGCAATTTTTGTTAAGTTCAGTTCAAAATACATGCATTTTTTGACAAAAAAGCAATGTGAACTATATTCAACAAGATTGAAATTTTAATCATTAAAATTGGAAGATATTGTCCTTGGCAAGACATAGTTAATAAGGTGTTTTTTTTTATAATACAATTCTATATACTACTGAAATTCCTCAGCCAAGTAGAAGACTTAGCATTATATTTAATTGGACTTGTCGAATTATTGATTCAAAATAGCTTTTAACGGCCTTTAGTCCATACAATTTGCGTTTCGTCCCGGCAATCTCACTTGGACTCATCAGTTGGCTAGTGAGCGCCTTACCAATACGCAATTTTTGCTGAGGTCAGTTCAACTTACATGCATTTTTTGGCAAAAAAGCAATGTGAACTATGTCCAACAAGATTAAAATTTTAATCATTAAAATTGGAAGATTTTGTCCTTGGCCAGACATAGTTAACAAGAAGGTGTTTTTTTTTTTAATACAATTCTTATACTATTGAAATTACTCAGACAAGTAGAAGACTTAGCATTATATTTAATTGGACTTGTCGAATTATTGATTTAAAATAGCTTTAACGGCCTTTAGTCCACAAAATTTGCGTTTCGTCCCAGCAATCTCACTTGGAATCGTCAGTTGGTTAGTAAGCGCCTTACCAATACGCAATTTTTGTTAAGTTCAGTTCAAGTTACATGCATTTTTTGACAAAAAAGCAAAGTGAACTATATCCAACAAGATTAAAATTTTAATTATTAAAATTGGAAGATTTTGTTTCTTGGTCAGATATAGTTAATAAGAAGGTGTTTTTTTTATAATACAATTCTATATACAATTCTACTGAAATTACTCAGCCATGTAGAAGACTTAGCATTATATTTAATTGGACTTGTCGAATTATTGATTCAAAATAGTTTTTAATGGCATGTAGTCCACAAAATTTGCGTTTCGTTCCGGCAATCTCACTTGGACTCATCAAATGGATAGTGAGCGCCTTACCAATACGCAATTTTTGTTAACTTCAGTTCAACTTACATGCATTTTTTGACAAAACAGCAATGTGAACTATATCCAAGCAGATAAAAATTTTAATCATTAAAATTGGAAGATTTTGTCCTTGGCCAGACATAGGTAATAAGAAGGTGTTTTTTTTAATAATACAATTCTATATACTACTGAAATTACTCAGCCAAGTAGAAGATCTAGCATTATATTTAATTGGACTTGTCGAATTATTGATTCAAAATAGCTTTTAACGGCCTTTAGTCCACAAAATTTGCGTTTCGTCCCGGCAATCTCACTTATACTAATCAGTTGGATAGTGAGCGCCTTACCAATACGCAATTTTTGTTAACTTCAGTTCAACTTACATGCCTTTTTTGAAAAAACAGCAATGTGAACTATATCCAAGAAGATAAAAATTTTAATCATTAAAATTGGAAGATTTTGTCCTTGGTCAGACATAGTTAATAAGAAGGTGTTTTTTTATTATACAATTCTATATACTACTGAAATTACTCAGCCAAGTAGAAGACTTAGCATTATATTTAATTGCACTTGTCGAATTATTGATTCAAAATAGCTTTAACGGCCTTTAGTCCACAAAATTTGCGTTTCGTTCCAGCAATCTCACTTGGACTCGTCAGTTGGTTAGTAAGCGCCTTACCAATACGCAATTTTTGTTAAGTTCAGTTCAAGTTACATGCATTTTTTGACAAAAAAGCAATGTGAACTATATCCAACAAAATTAAAATTTTAATAATTAAAATTGGAAGATTTTGCCCTTGGCCGGACATAGTTAATAAGGTGTTTTTTTTTTTAAATACAATTCTATGTACTACTGAAATTCCTCAGCCATGTAGAAGACTTAGCATTATATTTAATTGGACTTGTCGAATTATTGATTCAAAATAGATTTTTTATGGCCTTTAGTCCACAAAATTTGCGTTTCGTCCCGGCAATCTCCCTTGGACTCATCAGTCGGTTAGTGAGCGCCTTACCAATACGCAATTTTTGTTTAGTTCAGTTCAAAATACATGCATTTTTTGACAAAAAAGCAATGTGAACTATATTCAACAAGATTGAAATTTTAATCATTAAAATTGGAAGATATTGTCCTTGGCAAGACATAGTTAATAAGGTGTTTTTTTTTATAATACAATTCTATATACTACTGAAATTCCTCAGCCAAGTAGAAGACTTAGCATTATATTTAATTGGACTTGTCGAATTATTGATTCAAAATAGATTTTTTATGGCCTTTAGTCCACAAAATTTGCGTTTCGTCCCGGCAATCTCCCTTGGACTCATCAGTCGGTTAGTGAGCGCCTTACCAATACGCAATTTTTGTTTAGTTCAGTTCAAAATACATGCATTTTTTGACAAAAAAGCAATGTGAACTATATTCAACAAGATTGAAATTTTAATCATTAAAATTGGAAGATATTGTCCTTGGCAAGACATAGTTAATAAGGTGTTTTTTTTTATAATACAATTCTATATACTACTGAAATTCCTCAGCCAAGTAGAAGACTTAGCATTATATTTAATTGGACTTGTCGAATTATTGATTCAAAATAGCTTTTAACGGCCTTTAGTCCATACAATTTGCGTTTCGTCCCGGCAATCTCACTTGGACTCATCAGTTGGCTAGTGAGCGCCTTACCAATACGCAATTTTTGCTGAGTTCAGTTCAACTTACATGCATTTTTTGACAAAAAGCAATGTGAACTATGTCCAACAAGATTAAAATTTTAATCATTAAAATTGGAAGATTTTGTCCTTGGCCAGACATAGTTAACAAGAAGGTGTTTTTTTTTAATACAATTCTTATACTATTGAAATTACTCAGCCAAGTAGAAGACTTAGCATTATATTTAATTGGACTTGTCGAATTATTGATTTAAAATAGCTTTAACGGCCTTTAGTCCACAAAATTTGCGTTTCGTCCCAGCAATCTCACTTGGACTCGTCAGTTGGTTAGTAAGCGCCTTACCAATACGCAATTTTTGTTAAGTTCAGTTCAAGTTACATGCATTTTTTGACAAAAAAGCAAAGTGAACTATATCCAACAAGATTAAAATTTTAATTATTAAAATTGGAAGATTTTGTTTCTTGATCAGATATAGTTAATAAGAAGGTGTTTTTTTTATAATACAATTCTATATACAATTCTACTGAAATTACTCAGCCATGTAGAAGACTTAGCATTATATTTAATTGGACTTGTCGAATTATTGATTCAAAATAGTTTTTAATGGCCTGTAGTCCACAAAATTTGCGTTTCGTTCCGGCAATCTCACTTGGACTCATCAAATGGATAGTGAGCGCCTTACCAATACGTAATTTTTGTTAACTTCAGTTCAACTTACATGCATTTTTTGACAAAACAGCAATGTAAACTATATCCAAGCAGATAAAAATTTTAATAATTAAAATTGGAAGATTGTGTCCTTGGCCAGACATAGGTAATAAGAAGGTGTTTTTTTTTAATAATACAATTCTATATACTACTGAAATTACTCAGCCAAGTAGAAGATCTAGCATTATATTTAATTGGACTTGTCGAATTATTGATTCAAAATAGCTTTTAACGGCCTTTAGTCCACAAAATTTGCGTTTCGTCCCGGCAATCTCACTTATACTAATCAGTTGGATAGTGAGCGCCTTACCAATACGCAATTTTTGTTAAGTTCAGTTCAAGTTACATGCATTTTTTGACAAAAAAGCAAAGTGAACTATATCCAACAAGATTAAAATTTTAATTATTAAAATTGGAAGATTTTGTTTCTTGGTCAGATATAGTTAATAAGAAGGTGTTTTTTTTATAATACAATTCTATATACAATTCTACTGAAATTACTCAGCCATGTAGAAGACTTAGCATTATATTTAATTGGACTTGTCGAATTATTGATTCAAAATAGTTTTTAATGGCATGTAGTCCACAAAATTTGCGTTTCGTTCCGGCAATCTCACTTGGACTCATCAAATGGATAGTGAGCGCCTTACCAATACGCAATTTTTGTTAACTTCAGTTCAACTTACATGCATTTTTTGACAAAACAGCAATGTGAACTATATCCAAGCAGATAAAAATTTTAATCATTAAAATTGGAAGATTTTGTCCTTGGCCAGACATAGGTAATAAGAAGGTGTTTTTTTTAATAATACAATTCTATATACTACTGAAATTACTCAGCCAAGTAGAAGATCTAGCATTATATTTAATTGGACTTGTCGAATTATTGATTCAAAATAGCTTTTAACGGCCTTTAGTCCACAAAATTTGCGTTTCGTCCCGGCAATCTCACTTATACTAATCAGTTGGATAGTGAGCGCCTTACCAATACGCAATTTTTGTTAACTTCAGTTCAACTTACATGCCTTTTTTGAAAAAACAGCAATGTGAACTATATCCAAGAAGATAAAAATTTTAATCATTAAAATTGGAAGATTTTGTCCTTGGTCAGACATAGTTAATAAGAAGGTGTTTTTTTATTATACAATTCTATATACTACTGAAATTACTCAGCCAAGTAGAAGACTTAGCATTATATTTAATTGCACTTGTCGAATTATTGATTCAAAATAGCTTTAACGGCCTTTAGTCCACAAAATTTGCGTTTCGTTCCAGCAATCTCACTTGGACTCGTCAGTTGGTTAGTAAGCGCCTTACCAATACGCAATTTTTGTTAAGTTCAGTTCAAGTTACATGCATTTTTTGACAAAAAAGCAATTTGAACTATATCCAACAAAATTAAAATTTTAATAATTAAAATTGGAAGATTTTGCCCTTGGCCGGACATAGTTAATAAGGTGTTTTTTTTTTAAATACAATTCTATGTACTACTGAAATTCCTCAGCCAAGTAGAAGACTTAGCATTATATTTAATTGGACTTGTCGAATTATTGATTCAAAATAGCTTTTAACGGCCTTTAGTCCATACAATTTGCGTTTCGTCCCGGCAATCTCACTTGGACTCATCAGTTGGCTAGTGAGCGCCTTACCAATACGCAATTTTTGCTGAGTTCAGTTCAACTTACATGCATTTTTTGACAAGAAAGCAATGTGAACTATGTCCAACAAGATTAAAATTTTAATCATTAAAATTGGAAGATTTTGTCCTTGGCCAGACATAGTTAACAAGAAGGTGTTTTTTTTTAATACAATTCTTATACTATTGAAATTACTCAGCAAAGTAGAAGACTTAGCATTATATTTAATTGGACTTGTCGAATTATTGATTTAAAATAGCTTTAACGGCCTTTAGTCCACAAAATTTGCGTTTCGTCCCAGCAATCTCACTTGGACTCGTCAGTTGGTTAGTAAGCGCCTTACCAATACGCAATTTTTGCTAAGTTCAGTTCAAGTTACATGCATTTTTTGACAAAAAAGCAAAGTGAACTATATCCAACAAGATTAAAATTTTAATTATTAAAATTGGAAGATTTTGTTTCTTGGTCAGATATAGTTAATAAGAAGGTGTTTTTTTTATAATACAATTCTATATACAATTCTACTGAAATTACTCAGCCATGTAGAAGACTTAGCATTATATTTAATTGGACTTGTCGAATTATTGATTCAAAATAGTTTTTAATGGCCTGTAGTCCACAAAATTTGCGTTTCGTTCCGGCAATCTCACTTGGACTCACCAAATGGATAGTGAGCGCCTTACCAATACGCAATTTTTGTTAAAATCAGTTCAACTTACATGCATTTTTTGACAAAACAGCAATGTGAACTATATCCAAGCAGATAAAAATTTTAATCATTAAAATTGGAAGATTGTGTCCTTGGCCAGACATAGGTAATAAGAAGGTGTTTTTTTTAATAATACAATTCTATATACTACTGAAATTACTCAGCCAAGTAGAAGATCTAGCATTATATTTAATTGGACTTGTCGAATTATTGATTCAAAATAGCTTTTAACGGCCTTTAGTCCACAAAATTTGCGTTTCGTCCCGGCAATCTCACTTATACTAATCAGTTGGATATTGAGCGCCTTACCAATACGCAATTTTTGTTAACTTCGGTTCAACTTACATGCCTTTTTTGAAAAAACAGCAATGTGAACTATATCCAAGAAGATAAAAATTTTAATCATTAAAATTGGAAGATTTTGTCCTTGGTCAGACATAGTTAATAAGAAGGTGTTTTTTTATTATACAATTCTATATACTACTGAAATTACTCAGCCAAGTAGAAGACTTAGCATTATATTTAATTGCACTTGTCGAATTATTGATTCAAAATAGCTTTAACGGCCTTTAGTCCACAAAATTTGCATTTCGTTCCAGCAATCTCACTTGGACTCGTCAGTTGGTTAGTAAGCGCCTTACCAATACGCAATTTTTGTTAAGTTCAGTTCAAGTTACATGCATTTTTTGACAAAAAAGCAATGTGAACTATATCCAACAAAATTAAAATTTTAATAATTAAAATTGGAAGAGTTTGCCCTTGGCCGGACATAGTTAATAAGGTGTTTTTTTTTTTTAATACAATTCTATGTACTATTGAAATTGCTCAGCCAAGTAGAAGACTTCGCATTATATTTAATTGGACTTGTCGAATTAGTGATTGAAAATAGCTTTTAATGGCCTTTAGTCCACAGAATTTGCGTTTCGTCCCGGCAATCTCCCTTGGACTCATCAGTCGGTTAGTGAGCGCCTTACCAATACGCAATTTTTGTTTAGTTCAGTTCAAAATACATGCATTTTTTGACAAAAAAGCAATGTGAACTATATTCAACAAGATTGAAATTTTAATCATTAAAATTGGAAGATATTGTCCTTGGCAAGACATAGTTAATAAGGTGTTTTTTTTATAATACAATTCTATATACTACTGAAATTCCTCAGCCAAGTAGAAGACTTAGCATTATATTTAATTGGACTTGTCGAATTATTGATTCAAAATAGTTTTTAACGGCCTTTAGTCCACAAAATTTGCGTTTCGTCCCGGCAATCTCACTTGGACTCATCAGTTGGTTAGTGAGCGCCTTACCAATACGCAATTTTTGTTTAGTTCAGTTCAAAATACATGCATTTTTTGACAAAAAAGCAATGTGAACTATATTCAACAAGATTGAAATTTTAATCATTAAAATTAGAAGATATTGTCCTTGGCAAGACATAGTTAATAAGGTGTTTTTTTTTATAATACAATTCTATATACTACTGAAATTCCTCAGCCAAGTAGAAGACTTAGCATTATATTTAATTGGACTTGTCGAATTATTGATTCAAAATAGTTTTTAACGGCCTTTAGTCCATACAATTTGCGTTTCGTCCCGGCAATCTCACTTGGACTCATCAGTTGGTTAGTGAGCGCCTTACCAATACGCAATTTTTGTTTAGTTCAGTTCAAAATACATGCATTTTTTGACAAAAAAGCAATGTGAACTATATTCAACAAGATTGAAATTTTAATCATTAAAATTAGAAGATATTGTCCTTGGCAAGACATAGTTAATAAGGTGTTTTTTTTTTATAATACAATTCTATATACTACTGAAATTCCTCAGCCAAGTAGAAGACTTAGCATTATATTTAATTGGACTTGTCGAATTATTGATTCAAAATAGCTTTTAACGGCCTTTAGTCCATACAATTTGCGTTTCGTCCCGGCAATCTCACTTGGACTCATCAGTTGTCTAGTGAGCGCCTTACCAATATGCAATTTTTGCTGAGTTCAGTTCAAAATACATGCATTTTTTGACAAAAAAGCAATGTGAACTATATTCAACAAGATTGAAATTTTAATCATTAAAATTGGAAGATATTGTCATTGGCAAGACATAGTTAATAAGGTGTTTTTTTTATAATACAATTCTATATACTACTGAAATTCCTCAGCCAAGTAGAATACTTAGCATTATATTTAATTGGACTTGTCGAATTATTGATTTAAAATAGCTTTAACGGCCTTTAGTCCACAAAATTTGCGTTTCGTCCCAGCAATCTCACTTGGACTCGTCAGTTGGTTAGTAAGCGCCTTACCAATACGCAATTTTTGTTAAGTTCAGTTCAAGTTACATGCATTTTTTGACAAAAAAGCAAAGTGAACTATATCCAACAAGATTAAAATTTTAATTATTAAAATTGGAAGATTTTGTTTCTTGATCAGATATAGTTAATAAGAAGGTGTTTTTTTTATAATACAATTCTATATACAATTCTACTGAAATTACTCAGCCATGTAGAAGACTTAGCATTATATTTAATTGGACTTGTCGAATTATTGATTCAAAATAGTTTTTAATGGCCTGTAGTCCACAAAATTTGCGTTTCGTTCCGGCAATCTCACTTGGACTCATCAAATGGATAGTGAGCGCCTTACCAATACGTAATTTTTGTTAACTTCAGTTCAACTTACATGCATTTTTTGACAAAACAGCAATGTAAACTATATCCAAGCAGATAAAAATTTTAATAATTAAAATTGGAAGATTGTGTCCTTGGCCAGACATAGGTAATAAGAAGGTGTTTTTTTTAATAATACAATTCTATATACTACTGAAATTACTCAGCCAAGTAGAAGATCTAGCATTATATTTAATTGGACTTGTCGAATTATTGATTCAAAATAGCTTTTAACGGCCTTTAGTCCACAAAATTTGCGTTTCGTCCCGGCAATCTCACTTATACTAATCAGTTGGATAGTGAGCGCCTTACCAATACGCAATTTTGTTAAGTTCAGTTCAAGTTACATGCATTTTTTGACAAAAAAGCAAAGTGAACTATATCCAACAAGATTAAAATTTTAATTATTAAAATTGGAAGATTTTGTTTCTTGGTCAGATATAGTTAATAAGAAGGTGTTTTTTTTATAATACAATTCTATATACAATTCTACTGAAATTACTCAGCCATGTAGAAGACTTAGCATTATATTTAATTGGACTTGTCGAATTATTGATTCAAAATAGTTTTTAATGGCATGTAGTCCACAAAATTTGCGTTTCGTTCCGGCAATCTCACTTGGACTCATCAAATGGATAGTGAGCGCCTTACCAATACGCAATTTTTGTTAACTTCAGTTCAACTTACATGCATTTTTTGACAAAACAGCAATGTGAACTATATCCAAGCAGATAAAAATTTTAATCATTAAAATTGGAAGATTTTGTCCTTGGCCAGACATAGGTAATAAGAAGGTGTTTTTTTTAATAATACAATTCTATATACTACTGAAATTACTCAGCCAAGTAGAAGATCTAGCATTATATTTAATTGGACTTGTCGAATTATTGATTCAAAATAGCTTTTAACGGCCTTTAGTCCACAAAATTTGCGTTTCGTCCCGGCAATCTCACTTATACTAATCAGTTGGATAGTGAGCGCCTTACCAATACGCAATTTTTGTTAACTTCAGTTCAACTTACATGCCTTTTTTGAAAAAACAGCAATGTGAACTATATCCAAGAAGATAAAAATTTTAATCATTAAAATTGGAAGATTTTGTCCTTGGTCAGACATAGTTAATAAGAAGGTGTTTTTTTATTATACAATTCTATATACTACTGAAATTACTCAGCCAAGTAGAAGACTTAGCATTATATTTAATTGCACTTGTCGAATTATTGATTCAAAATAGCTTTAACGGCCTTTAGTCCACAAAATTTGCGTTTCGTTCCAGCAATCTCACTTGGACTCGTCAGTTGGTTAGTAAGCGCCTTACCAATACGCAATTTTTGTTAAGTTCAGTTCAAGTTACATGCATTTTTTGACAAAAAAGCAATTTGAACTATATCCAACAAAATTAAAATTTTAATAATTAAAATTGGAAGATTTTGCCCTTGGCCGGACATAGTTAATAAGGTGTTTTTTTTTTAAATACAATTCTATGTACTACTGAAATTCCTCAGCCAAGTAGAAGACTTAGCATTATATTTAATTGGACTTGTCGAATTATTGATTCAAAATAGCTTTTAACGGCCTTTAGTCCATACAATTTGCGTTTCGTCCCGGCAATCTCACTTGGACTCATCAGTTGGCTAGTGAGCGCCTTACCAATACGCAATTTTTGCTGAGTTCAGTTCAACTTACATGCATTTTTTGACAAGAAAGCAATGTGAACTATGTCCAACAAGATTAAAATTTTAATCATTAAAATTGGAAGATTTTGTCCTTGGCCAGACATAGTTAACAAGAAGGTGTTTTTTTTTAATACAATTCTTATACTATTGAAATTACTCAGCAAAGTAGAAGACTTAGCATTATATTTAATTGGACTTGTCGAATTATTGATTTAAAATAGCTTTAACGGCCTTTAGTCCACAAAATTTGCGTTTCGTCCCAGCAATCTCACTTGGACTCGTCAGTTGGTTAGTAAGCGCCTTACCAATACGCAATTTTTGCTAAGTTCAGTTCAAGTTACATGCATTTTTTGACAAAAAAGCAAAGTGAACTATATCCAACAAGATTAAAATTTTAATTATTAAAATTGGAAGATTTTGTTTCTTGGTCAGATATAGTTAATAAGAAGGTGTTTTTTTTATAATACAATTCTATATACAATTCTACTGAAATTACTCAGCCATGTAGAAGACTTAGCATTATATTTAATTGGACTTGTCGAATTATTGATTCAAAATAGTTTTTAATGGCCTGTAGTCCACAAAATTTGCGTTTCGTTCCGGCAATCTCACTTGGACTCACCAAATGGATAGTGAGCGCCTTACCAATACGCAATTTTTGTTAAAATCAGTTCAACTTACATGCATTTTTTGACAAAACAGCAATGTGAACTATATCCAAGCAGATAAAAATTTTAATCATTAAAATTGGAAGATTGTGTCCTTGGCCAGACATAGGTAATAAGAAGGTGTTTTTTTTAATAATACAATTCTATATACTACTGAAATTACTCAGCCAAGTAGAAGATCTAGCATTATATTTAATTGGACTTGTCGAATTATTGATTCAAAATAGCTTTTAACGGCCTTTAGTCCACAAAATTTGCGTTTCGTGCCGGCAATCTCACTTATACTAATCAGTTGGATAGTGAGCGCCTTACCAATACGCAATTTTTGTTAACTTCGGTTCAACTTACATGCCTTTTTTGAAAAAACAGCAATGTGAACTATATCCAAGAAGATAAAAATTTTAATCATTAAAATTGGAAGATTTTGTCCTTGGTCAGACATAGTTAATAAGAAGGTGTTTTTTTATTATACAATTCTATATACTACTGAAATTACTCAGCCAAGTAGAAGACTTAGCATTATATTTAATTGCACTTGTCGAATTATTGATTCAAAATAGCTTTAACGGCCTTTAGTCCACAAAATTTGCATTTCGTTCCAGCAATCTCACTTGGACTCGTCAGTTGGTTAGTAAGCGCCTTACCAATACGCAATTTTTGTTAAGTTCAGTTCAAGTTACATGCATTTTTTGACAAAAAAGCAATGTGAACTATATCCAACAAAATTAAAATTTTAATAATTAAAATTGGAAGAGTTTGCCCTTGGCCGGACATAGTTAATAAGGTGTTTTTTTTTTTAATACAATTCTATGTACTATTGAAATTGCTCAGCCAAGTAGAAGACTTCGCATTATATTTAATTGGACTTGTCGAATTAGTGATTGAAAATAGCTTTTAATGGCCTTTAGTCCACAGAATTTGCGTTTCGTCCCGGCAATCTCCCTTGGACTCATCAGTCGGTTAGTGAGCGCCTTACCAATACGCAATTTTTGTTTAGTTCAGTTCAAAATACATGCATTTTTTGACAAAAAAGCAATGTGAACTATATTCAACAAGATTGAAATTTTAATCATTAAAATTGGAAGATATTGTCCTTGGCAAGACATAGTTAATAAGGTGTTTTTTTTTATAATACAATTCTATATACTACTGAAATTCCTCAGCCAAGTAGAAGACTTAGCATTATATTTAATTGGACTTGTCGAATTATTGATTCAAAATAGTTTTTAACGGCCTTTAGTCCACAAAATTTGCGTTTCGTCCCGGCAATCTCACTTGGACTCATCAGTTGGTTAGTGAGCGCCTTACCAATACGCAATTTTTGTTTAGTTCAGTTCAAAATACATGCATTTTTTGACAAAAAAGCAATGTGAACTATATTCAACAAGATTGAAATTTTAATCATTAAAATTAGAAGATATTGTCCTTGGCAAGACATAGTTAATAAGGTGTTTTTTTTTATAATACAATTCTATATACTACTGAAATTCCTCAGCCAAGTAGAAGACTTAGCATTATATTTAATTGGACTTGTCGAATTATTGATTCAAAATAGTTTTTAACGGCCTTTAGTCCATACAATTTGCGTTTCGTCCCGGCAATCTCACTTGGACTCATCAGTTGGTTAGTGAGCGCCTTACCAATACGCAATTTTTGTTTAGTTCAGTTCAAAATACATGCATTTTTTGACAAAAAAGCAATGTGAACTATATTCAACAAGATTGAAATTTTAATCATTAAAATTAGAAGATATTGTCCTTGGCAAGACATAGTTAATAAGGTGTTTTTTTTTTATAATACAATTCTATATACTACTGAAATTCCTCAGCCAAGTAGAAGACTTAGCATTATATTTAATTGGACTTGTCGAATTATTGATTCAAAATAGCTTTTAACGGCCTTTAGTCCATACAATTTGCGTTTCGTCCCGGCAATCTCACTTGGACTCATCAGTTGTCTAGTGAGCGCCTTACCAATATGCAATTTTTGCTGAGTTCAGTTCAAAATACATGCATTTTTTGACAAAAAAGCAATGTGAACTATATTCAACAAGATTGAAATTTTAATCATTAAAATTGGAAGATATTGTCATTGGCAAGACATAGTTAATAAGGTGTTTTTTTTATAATACAATTCTATATACTACTGAAATTCCTCAGCCAAGTAGAATACTTAGCATTATATTTAATTGGACTTGTCGAATTATTGATTCAAAATAGCTTTTGACGGCCTTTAGTCCATACAATTTGCGTTTCGTCCCGGCAATCTCACTTGGACTCATCAGTTGGCTAGTGAGCGCCTTACCAATATGCAATTTTTGCAGAGTTCAGTTCAACTTACATGCATTTCTTGACAAAAAAGCAATGTGAACTATGTCCAACAAGATTAAAATTTGAATCATTAAAATTGGAAGATTTTGTCCTTGGCCAGACATAGTTAACAAGAAGGTGTTTTTTTTTAATACAATTCTTATACTATTGAAATTACTCAGCCAAGTAGAAGACTTAGCATTATATTTAATTGGACTTGTCGAATTATTGATTTAAAATAGCTTTAACGGCCTTTAGTCCACAAAATTTGCGTTTCGTCCCAGCAATCTCACTTGGAATCGTCAGTTGGTTAGTAAGCGCCTTACCAATACGCAATTTTAGTTAAGTTCAGTTCAAGTTACATGCATTTTTTGACAAAAAAGCAAAGTGAACTATATCCAACAAGATTAAAATTTTAATAATTAAAATTGGAAGATTTTGCCCTTGGCCGGACATAGTTAATAAGGTGTTTTTTTTTTAAATACAATTCTATGTACTACTGAAATTCCTCAGCCAAATAGAAGACTTAGCATTATATTTAATTGGATGTGTCGAATTATTGATTCAAAATAGATTTTTTATGGCCTTTAGTCCACAAAATTTGCGTTTCGTCCCGGCAATCTCCCTTGGACTCATCAGTCGGTTAGTGAGCGCCTTACCATTACGCAATTTTTGTTTAGTTCAGTTCAAAATACATGCATTTTTTGACAAAAAAGCAATGTGAACTATATTCAACAAGATTGAAATTTTAATCATTAAAATTGGAAGATATTGTCCTTGGCAAGACATAGTTAATAAGGTGTTTTTTTTTATAATACAATTCTATATACTACTGAAATTCCTCAGCCAAGTAGAAGACTTCGTATTATATTTAATTGGACTTGTCGAATTATTGATTCAAAATAGATTTTTTATGGCCTTTAGTCCACAAAATTTGCGTTTCGTCCCGGCAATCTCCCTTGGACTCATCAGTCGGTTAGTGAGCGCCTTACCAATACGCAATTTTTGTTTAGTTCAGTTCAAAACACATGCATTTTTTGACAAAAAAGCAATGTGAACTATATTCAACAAGATTGAAATTTTAATCATAAAAATTGGAAGATATTGTCCTTGGCAAGACATAGTTAATAAGGTGTTTTTTTTTATAATACAATTCTATATACTACTGAAATTCCTCAGCCAAGTAGAAGACTTAGCATTATATTTAATTGGACTTGTCGAATTATTGATTCAAAATAGCTTTTAACGGCCTTTAGTCCATACAATTTGCGTTTCGTCCCGGCAATCTCACTTGGACTCATCAGTTGGCTAGTGAGCGCCTTACCAATACGCAATTTTTGCTGAGTTCAGTTCAACTTACATGCATTTTTTGACAAAAAAGCAATGTGAACTATGTCCAACAAGATTAAAATTTTAATCATTAAAATTGGAAGATTTTGTCCTTGGCCAGACATAGTTAACAAGAAGGTGTTTTTTTTTTAATACAATTCTTATACTATTGAAATTACTCAGCCAAGTAGAAGACTTAGCATTATATTTAATTGGACTTGTCGAATTATTGATTTAAAATAGCTTTAACGGCCTTTAGTCCACAAAATTTCCGTTTCGTCCCAGCAATCTCACTTGGACTCGTCAGTTGGTTAGTAAGCGCCTTACCAATACGCAATTTTTGTTAAGTTCAGTTCAACTTACATGCATTTTTTGACAAAACAGCAATGTGAACTATATCCAAGCAGATAAAAATTTTAATCATTAAAATTGGAAGATTTTGTCCTTGGCCAGACATAGGTAATAAGAAGGTGTTTTTTTAATAATACAATTCTATATACTACTGAAATTACTCAGCCAAGTAGAAGATCTAGCATTCTATTTAATTGGACTTGTCGAATTATTGATTCAAAATAGCTTTTAACGGCCTTTAGTCCACAAAATTTGAGTTTCGTCCCGGCAATCTGACTTATACTAATCAGTTGGATAGTGAGCGCCTTACCAATACGCAATTTTTGTTAACTTCAGTTCAACTTACATGCCTTTTTTGAAAAAACAGCAATGTGAACTATATCCAAGAAGATAAAAATTTTAATCATTAAAATTGGAAGATTTTGTCCTTGGTCAGACATAGTTAATAAGAAGGTGTTTTTTTATTATACAATTCTATATACTACTGAAATTACTAAGCCAAGTAGAAGACTTAGCATTATATTTAATTGCACTTGTCGAATTATTGATTAAAAATAGCTTTAACGGCCTTTAGACCACAAAATTTGCATTTCGTTCCAGCAATCTCACTTGGACTCGTCAGTTGGTTAGTAAGCACCTTACCAATACGCAATTTTTGTTAAGTTCAGTTCAAGTTACATGCATTTTTTGACAAAAAAGCAATGTGAACTATATCCAACAAAATTAAAATTTTAATAATTAAAATTGGAAGATTTTGCCCTTGGCCGGACATAGTTAATAAGGTGTTTTTTTTTTTAATACAATTCTATGTACTATTGAAATTGCTCAGCCAAGTAGAAGACTTCGCATTATATTTAATTGGACTTGTCGAATTAGTGATTCAAAATAGCTTTTAATGGCCTTTAGTCCACAGAATTTGCGTTTCGTCCCGGCAATCTCCCTTGGACTCATCAGTCGGTTAGTGAGCGCCTTACCAATACGCAATTTTTGTTTAGTTCAGTTCAAAATACATGCATTTTTTGACAAAAAAGCAATGTGAACTATATTCAACAAGATTGAAATTTTAATCATTAAAATTGGAAGATATTGTCCTTGGCAAGACATAGTTAATAAGGTGTTTTTTTTTTATAATACAATTCTATATACTACTGAAATTCCTCAGCCAAGTAGAAGACTTAGCATTATATTTAATTGGACATGTCGAATTATTGATTCAAAATAGTTTTTAACGGCCTTTAGTCCACAAAATTTGCGTTTCGTCCCGGCAATCTCACTTGGACTCATCAGTTGGTTAGTGAGCGCCTTACCAATACGCAATTTTTGTTTAGTTCAGTTCAAAATACATGCATTTTTTGACAAAAAAGCAATGTGAACTATATTCAACAAGATTGAAATTTTAATCATTAAAATTAGAAGATATTGTCCTTGGCAAGACATAGTTAATAAGGTGTTTTTTTTTTATAATACAATTCTATATACTACTGAAATTCCTCAGCCAAGTAGAAGACTTAGCATTATATTTAATTGGACTTGTCGAATTATTGATTCAAAATAGTTTTTAACGGCCTTTAGTCCACAAAATTTGCGTTTCGTCCCAGCAATCTCACTTCGACTCGTCAGGTGGTTAGTAAGCGCCTTACCAATACGCAATTTTTGTTAAGTTCAGTTCAACTTACATGCATTTTTTGACAAAACAGCACTGTGAACTATATCCAAGAAGATAAAAATTTTAATCATTAAAATTGGAAGATTTTGTCCTTGGTCAGACATAGTTAATAAGAAGGTGTTTTTTTATTATACAATTCTATATACTACTGAAATTACTCAGCCAAGTAGAAGACTTAGCATTATATTTAATTGCACTTGTCGAATTATTGATTCAAAATAGCTTTAACGGCCTTTAGTCCACAAAATTTGCATTTCGTTCCAGCAATCTCACTTGGACTCGTCAGTTGGTTAGTAAGCGCCTTACCAATACGCAATTTTTGTTAAGTTCAGTTCAAGTTACATGCATTTTTTGACAAAAAAGCAATGTGAACTATATCCAACAAAATTAAAATTTTAATAATTAAAATTGGAAGAGTTTGCCCTTGGCCGGACATAGTTAATAAGGTGTTTTTTTTTTTAATACAATTCTATGTACTATTGAAATTGCTCAGCCAAGTAGAAGACTTCGCATTATATTTAATTGGACTTGTCGAATTAGTGATTGAAAATAGCTTTTAATGGCCTTTAGTCCACAGAATTTGCGTTTCGTCCCGGCAATCTCCCTTGGACTCATCAGTCGGTTAGTGAGCGCCTTACCAATACGCAATTTTTGTTTAGTTCAGTTCAAAATACATGCATTTTTTGACAAAAAAGCAATGTGAACTATATTCAACAAGATTGAAATTTTAATCATTAAAATTGGAAGATATTGTCCTTGGCAAGACATAGTTAATAAGGTGTTTTTTTTTATAATACAATTCTATATACTACTGAAATTCCTCAGCCAAGTAGAAGACTTAGCATTATATTTAATTGGACTTGTCGAATTATTGATTCAAAATAGTTTTTAACGGCCTTTAGTCCACAAAATTTGCGTTTCGTCCCGGCAATCTCACTTGGACTCATCAGTTGGTTAGTGAGCGCCTTACCAATACGCAATTTTTGTTTAGTTCAGTTCAAAATACATGCATTTTTTGACAAAAAAGCAATGTGAACTATATTCAACAAGATTGAAATTTTAATCATTAAAATTAGAAGATATTGTCCTTGGCAAGACATAGTTAATAAGGTGTTTTTTTTTCATAATACAATTCTATATACTACTGAAATTCCTCAGCCAAGTAGAAGACTTAGCTTAAAATATTTAATTGGACTTGTCGAACTATTGATTCAAAATAGCTTTTAACGGCCTTTAGTCCATACAATTTGCGTTTCGTCCCGGCAATCTCACTTGGACTCATCAGTTGTCTAGTGAGCGCCTTACCAATATGCAATTTTTGCTGAGTTCAGTTCAAAATACATGCATTTTTTGACAAAAAAGCAATGTGAACTATATTCAACAAGATTGAAATTTTAATCATTAAAATTGGAAGACATAGTTAATAAGGTGTTTTTTTTTATAATACAATTCTATATACTACTGAAATTCCTCAGCCAAGTAGAATACTTAGCATTATATTTAATTGGACTTGTCGAATTATTGATTCAAAATAGCTTTTAACGGCCTTTAGTCCATACAATTTGCGTTTCGTCCCGGCAATCTCACTTGGACTCATCAGTTGGCTAGTGAGCGCCTTATATGCAATTTTTGCAGAGTTCAGTTCAACTTACATGCATTTTTTGACAAAAAAGCAATGTGAACTATGTCCAACAAGATTAAAATTTGAATCATTAAAATTGGAAGATTTTGTCCTTGGCCAGACATAGTTAACAAGAAGGTGTTTTTTTTTTAATACAATTCTTATACTATTGAAATTACTCAGCCAAGTAGAAGACTTAGCATTATATTTAATTGGACTTGTCGAATTATTGATTCAAAATAGCTTTAACGGCCTTTAGTCCACAAAATTTGCGTTTCGTCCCAGCAATCTCACTTCGACTCGTCAGTTGGTTAGTAAGCGCCTTACCAATACGCAATTTTTGTTAAGTTCAGTTCAACTTACATGCATTTTTTGACAAAACAGCAATGTGAACTATATCCAAGCAGAAAAAAATTTTAATCATTAAAATTGGAAGATTTTGTCCTTGGCCAGACATAGGTAATAAGAAGGTGTTTTTTTTAATAATACAATTCTATATACTACTGAAATTACTCAGCCAAGTAGAAGATCTAGCATTCTATTTAATTGGACTTGTCGAATTATTGATTCAAAATAGTTTTTAACGGCCTTTAGTCCACAAAATTTGCGTTTCGTTCCGGCAATCTCACTTGGACTCATCAGTTGGTTAGTGAGCGCCTTACCAATACGCAATTTTTGTTAACTTCAGTTCAACTTACATGCATTTTTTGACAAAACAGCACTGTGAACTATATCCAAGAAGATAAAAATTTTAATCATTAAAATTGGAAGATTTTGTCCTTGGCCAGGCACAGGTAATAAGAAGGTGTTTTTTTAATAATACAATTCTATATACTACTGAAATTACTCAGCCAAGTAGAAGATCTAGCATTATATTTAATTGGACTTATCGAATTATTGATTCAAAATAGCTTTTAACGGCCTTTAGTCCACAAAATTTGCGTTTCGTCCCGGCAATCTCACTTATACTAATCAGTTGGATTTTTATTATACAATTCTATATACTACTGAAATTACTCAGCCAAGTAGAAGACTTAGCATTATATTTAATTGCACTTGTCGAATTATTGATTCAAAATAGCTTTAACGGCCTTTAGTCCACAAAATTTGCGTTTCGTTCCAGCAATCTCACTTGGACTCGTCAGTTGGTTAGTAAGCGCCTTACCAATACGCAATTTTTGTTAAGTTCAGTTCAAGTTACATGCATTTTTTGACAAAAAAGCAATATGAACTATATCCAACAAAATTAAAATTTTAATAATTAAAATTGGAAGATTTTGCCCTTGGCCGGACATAGTTAATAAGGTGTTTTTTTTTTAAATACAATTCTATGTACTATTGAAATTGCTCAGCCAAGTAGAAGACTTCGCATTATATTTAATTGGACTTGTCGAATTAGTGATTCAAAATAGCTTTTAATGGCCTTTAGTCCACAGAATTTGCGTTTCGTCCCGGCAATCTCCCTTGGACTCATCAGTCGGTTAGTGAGCGCCTTACCAATACGCAATTTTTGTTTAGTTCAGTTCAAAATACATGCATTTTTTGACAAAAAAGCAATGTGAACTGTATTCAACAAGATTGAAATTTTAATCATTAAAATTGGAAGATATTGTCCTTGGCAAGACATAGTTAATAAGGTGTTTTTTTTTATAATACAATTCTATATACTACTGAAATTCCTCAGCCAAGTAGATGACTTAGCATTATATTTAATTGGACTTGTCGAATTATTGATTCAAAATAGATTTTTTATGGCCTTAAGTCCACAAAATTTGCGTTTCGTCCCGGCAATCTCCCTTGGACTCATCAGTCGGTTAGTGAGCGCCTTACCAATACGCAATTTTCGTTTAGTTCAGTTCAAAATACATGCATTTTTTGACAAAAAAGCAATGTGAACTATATTCAACAAGATTGAAATTTTAATCATTAAAATTGGAAGATATTGTCCTTGGCAAGACATAGTTAATAAGGTGTTTTTTTTTATAATACAATTCTATATACTACTGAAATTCCTCAGCCAAGTAGAAGACTTAGCATTATATTTAATTGGACTTGTCGAATTATTGATTCAAAATAGATTTTTTATGGCCTTTAGTCCACAAAATTTGCGTTTCGTCCCGGCAATCTCCCTTGGACTCATCAGTCGGTTAGTGAGCGCCTTACCAATACGCAATTTTTGTTTAGTTCAGTTCAAAATACATGCATTTTTTGACAAAAAAGCAATGTGAACTATATTCAACAAGATTGAAATTTTAATCATTAAAATTGGAAGATATTGTCCTTGGCAAGACATAGTTAATAAGGTGTTTTTTTTTATAATACAATTCTATATACTACTGAAATTCCTCAGCCAAGTAGAAGACTTAGCATTATATTTAATTGGACTTGTCGAATTATTGATTCAAAATAGATTTTTTATGGCCTTTAGTCCACAAAATTTGCGTTTCGTCCCGGCAATCTCCCTTGGACTCATCAGTCGGTTAGTAAGCGCCTTACCAATACGCAATTTTTGTTAAGTTCAGTTCAACTTACATGCATTTTTTGACAAAACAGCAATGTGAACTATATCCAAGCAGAAAAAAATTTTAATCATTAAAATTGGAAGATTTTGTCCTTGGCCAGACATAGGTAATAAGAAGGTGTTTTTTTTAATAATACAATTCTATATACTACTGAAATTACTCAGCCAAGTAGAAGATCTAGCATTCTATTTAATTGGACTTGTCGAATTATTGATTCAAAATAGTTTTTAACGGCCTTTAGTCCACAAAATTTGCGTTTCGTTCCGGCAATCTCACTTGGACTCATCAGTTGGTTAGTGAGCGCCTTACCAATACGCAATTTTTGTTAACTTCAGTTCAACTTACATGCATTTTTTGACAAAACAGCACTGTGAACTATATCCAAGAAGATAAAAATTTTAATCATTAAAATTGGAAGATTTTGTCCTTGGCCAGGCACAGGTAATAAGAAGGTGTTTTTTTAATAATACAATTCTATATACTACTGAAATTACTCAGCCAAGTAGAAGATCTAGCATTATATTTAATTGGACTTATCGAATTATTGATTCAAAATAGCTTTTAACGGCCTTTAGTCCACAAAATTTGCGTTTCGTCCCGGCAATCTCACTTATACTAATCAGTTGGATAGTGAGCGCCTTACCAATACGTAATTTTTGTTAACTTCAGTTCAACTTACATGCCTTTTTTGAAAAAACAGCAATGTGAACTATATCCAAAAAGATAAAAATTTTAATCATTAAAATTGGAAGATTTTGTCCTTGGTCAGACATAGTTAATAAGAAGGTGTTTTTTTATAATACAATTCTATATACTACTGAAATTACTCAGCCAAGTAGAAGACTTAGCATTATATTTAATTGGACTTGTCGAATTATTGATTCAAAATAGCTTTAACGGCCTTTAGTCCACAAAATTTGCGTTTCGTCCCAGCAATCTCACTTGGACTCGTCAGTTGGTTAGTAAGCGCCTTACCAATACGCAATTTTTGTTAAGTTCAGTTCAAGTTACATGCATTTTTTGACAAAAAAGCAATGTGAACTATATCCAACAAAATTAAAATTTTAATAATTAAAATTGGAAGATTTTGTTCTTGGCCGGACATAGTTAATAAGGTGTTTTTTTTTTTTTAAATACAATTCTATGTACTATTGAAATTGCTCAGCCAAGTAGAAGACTTCGCATTATATTTAATTGGACTTGTCGAATTATTGATTCAAAATAGATTTTTTATGGCCTTTAGTCCACAAAATTTGCGTTTCGTCCCGGCAATCTCCCTTGGACTCATCAGTCGGTTAGTGAGCGCCTTACCAATACGCAATTTTTGTTTAGTTCAGTTCAAAATACATGCATTTTTTGACAAAGAAGCAATGTGAACTATATTCAACAAGATTGAAATTTTAATCATTAAAATTGGAAGATATTGTGTTGGCAAGACATAGTTAATAAGGTGTTTTTTTTTATAATACAATTCTATATACTACTGAAATTCCTCAGCCAAGTAGAAGACTTAGCATTATATTTAATTGGACTTGTCGAATTATTGATTCAAAATAGATTTTTTATGGCCTTTAGTCCACAAAATTTGCGTTTCGTCCCGGCAATCTCCCTTGGACTCATCAGTCGGTTAGTAAGCGCCTTACCAATACGCAATTTTTGTTAAGTTCAGTTCAACTTACATGCATTTTTTGACAAAACAGCAATGTGAACTATATCCAAGCAGAAAAAAATTTTAATCATTAAAATTGGAAGATTTTGTCCTTGGCCAGACATAGGTAATAAGAAGGTGTTTTTTTTAATAATACAATTCTATATACTACTGAAATTACTCAGCCAAGTAGAAGATCTAGCATTCTATTTAATTGGACTTGTCGAATTATTGATTCAAAATAGTTTTTAACGGCCTTTAATCCACAAAATTTGCGTTTCGTTCCGGCAATCTCACTTGGACTCATCAGTTGGTTAGTGAGCGCCTTACCAATACGCAATTTTTGTTAACTTCAGTTCAACTTACATGCATTTTTTGACAAAACAGCACTGTGAACTATATCCAAGAAGATAAAAATTTTAATCATTAAAATTGGAAGATTTTGTCCTTGGCCAGGCACAGGTAATAAGAAGGTGTTTTTTTAATAATACAATTCTATATACTACTGAAATTACTCAGCCAAGTAGAAGATCTAGCATTATATTTAATTGGACTTATCGAATTATTGATTCAAAATAGCTTTTAACGGCCTTTAGTCCACAAAATTTGCGTTTCGTCCCGGCAATCTCACTTATACTAATCAGTTGGATAGTGAGCGCCTTACCAATACGTAATTTTTGTTAACTTCAGTTCAACTTACATGCCTTTTTTGAAAAAACAGCAATGTGAACTATATCCAAAAAGATAAAAATTTTAATCATTAAAATTGGAAGATTTTGTCCTTGGTCAGACATAGTTAATAAGAAGGTGTTTTTTTATAATACAATTCTATATACTACTGAAATTACTCAGCCAAGTAGAAGACTTAGCATTATATTTAATTGGACTTGTCGAATTATTGATTCAAAATAGCTTTAACGGCCTTTAGTCCACAAAATTTGCGTTTCGTCCCAGCAATCTCACTTGGACTCGTCAGTTGGTTAGTAAGCGCCTTACCAATACGCAATTTTTGTTAAGTTCAGTTCAAGTTACATGCATTTTTTGACAAAAAAGCAATGTGAACTATATCCAACAAAATTAAAATTTTAATAATTAAAATTGGAAGATTTTGTTCTTGGCCGGACATAGTTAATAAGGTGTTTTTTTTTTTTTAAATACAATTCTATGTACTATTGAAATTGCTCAGCCAAGTAGAAGACTTCGCATTATATTTAATTGGACTTGTCGAATTATTGATTCAAAATAGATTTTTTATGGCCTTTAGTCCACAAAATTTGCGTTTCGTCCCGGCAATCTCCCTTGGACTCATCAGTCGGTTAGTGAGCGCCTTACCAATACGCAATTTTTGTTTAGTTCAGTTCAAAATACATGCATTTTTTGACAAAGAAGCAATGTGAACTATATTCAACAAGATTGAAATTTTAATCATTAAAATTGGAAGATATTGTGCTTGGCAAGACATAGTTAATAAGGTGTTTTTTTTTATAATACAATTCTATATACTACTGAAATTCCTCAGCCAAGTAGAAGACTTAGCATTATATTTAATTGGACTTGTCGAATTATTGATTCAAAATAGCTTTTATCGGCCTTTAGTCCATACAATTTGCGTTTCGTCCCGGCAATCTCACTTGGACTCATCAGTTGGCTAGTGAGCGCCTTACCAATACGCAATTTTTGCTGAGTTCAGTTCAACTTACATGCATTTTTTGGCAAAAAAGCAATGTGAACTATGTCCAACAAGATTAAAATTTTAATCATTAAAATTAGAAGATTTTGTCCTTGGTCAGACATAGTTAATAAGAAGGTGTTTTTTTATTATACAATTCTATATACTACTGAAATTACTCAGCCAAGTAGAAGACTTAGCATTATATTTAATTGCACTTGTCGAATTATTGATTCAAAATAGCTTTAACGGCCTTTAGTCCATACAATTTGCGTTTCGTCCCGGCAATCTCACTTGGACTCATCAAATGGATAGTGAGCGCCTTACCAATACGCAATTTTTGTTAACTTCAGTTCAACTTACATGCATTTTTTGACAAAACAGCAATGTGAACTATATCCAAGCAGACAAAAATTTTAATCATTTAAATCTCACTTGGACTCGTCAGTTGGTTAGTAAGCGCCTTACCAATACGCAATTTTTGTTAAGTTCAGTTCAAGTTACATGCATTTTTTGACAAAAAAGCAATATGAACTATATCCAACAAAATTAAAATTTTAATAATTAAAATTGGAAGATTTTGCCCTTGGCCGGACATAGTTAATAAGGTGTTTTTTTTTTAAATACAATTCTATGTACTACTGAAATTGCTCAGCCAAGTAGAAGACTTCGCATTATATTTAATTGGACTTGTCGAATTAGTGATTCAAAATAGCTTTTAATGGCCTTTAGTCCACAGAATTTGCGTTTCGTCCCAGCAATCTCCCTTGGACTCATCAGTCGGTTAGTGAGCGCCTTACCAATACGCAATTTTTGTTTAGTTCAGTTCAAAATACATGCATTTTTTGACAAAAAAGCAATGTGAACTATATTCAACAAGATTGAAATTTTAATCATTAAAATTGGAAGATATTGTCCTTGGCAAGACATAGTTAATAAGGTGTTTTTTTTTTATAATACAATTCTATATACTACTGAAATTCCTCAGCCAAGTAAAAGACTTAGCATTATATTTAATTGGACTTGTCGAATTATTGATTCAAAATAGTTTTTAACGGCCTTTATTCCACAACATTTGCGTTTCGTCCCGGCAATCTCACTTGGACTCATCAGTTGGTTAGTGAGCGCCTTACCAATACGCAATTTTTGTTTAGTCCAGTTCAAAATACATGCATTTTTTGACAAAAAAGCAATGTGAACTATATTCAACAAGATTGAAATTTTAATCATTAAAATTAGAAGATATTGTCCTTGGCAAGACATAGTTAATAAGGTGTTTTTTTTTTATAATACAATTCTATATACTACTGAAATTCCTCAGCCAAGTAGAAGACTTAGCATTATATTTAATTGGACTTGTCGAATTATTGATTCAAAATAGATTTTTTATGGCCTTTAGTCCACAAAATTTGCGTTTCGTCCCGGCAATCTCCCTTGGACTCATCAGTCGGTTAGTGAGCGCCTTACCAATACGCAATTTTTGTTTAGTTGAGTTCAAAATACATGCATTTTTTGACAAAAAAGTAATGTGAACTATATTCAACAAGATTGAAATTTTAATCATTAAAATTGGAAGATATTGTCCTTGGCAAGACATAGTTAATAAGGTGTTTTTTTTTATAATACAATTCTATATACTACTGAAATTCCTCAGCCAAGTAGAAGACTTAGCATTATATTTAATTGGACTTGTCGAATTATTGATTCAAAATAGATTTTTTATGGCCTTTAGTCCACAAAATTTGCGTTTCGTCCCGGCAATCTCCCTTGGACTCATCAGTCGGTTAGTGAGCGCCTTACCAATACGCAATTTTTGTTTAGTTCAGTTCAAAATACATGCATTTTTTGACAAAAAAGCAATGTGAACTATATTCAACAAGATTGAAATTTTAATCATTAAAATTGGAAGATATTGTCCTTGGCAAGACATAGTTAATAAGGTGTTTTTTTTTATAATACAATTCTATATACTACTGAAATTCCTCAGCCAAGTAGAAGACTTAGCATTATATTTAATTGGACTTGTCGAATTATTGATTTAAAATAGCTTTAACGGCCTTTAGTCCACAAAATTTGCGTTTCGTCCCGGCAATCTCCCTTGGACTCATCAGTCGGTTAGTGAGCGCCTTACCAATACGCAATTTTTGTTTAGTTCAGTTCAAGATACATGCATTTTTTGACAAAAAAGCAATGTGAACTATATTCAACAAGATTGAAATTTTAATCATTAAAATTGGAAGATATTGTCCTTGGCAAGACATAGTTAATAAGGTGTTTTTTTTATAATACAATTCTATATACTACTGAAATTCCTCAGCCAAGTAGAAGACTTAGCATTATATTTAATTGGACTTGTCGAATTATTGATTCAAAATAGATTTTTTATGGCCTTTAGTCCACAAAATTTGCGTTTCGTCCCGGCAATCTCCCTTGGACTCATCAGTCGGTTAGTGAGCGCCTTACCAATACGCAATTTTTGTTTAGTTCAGTTCAAAATACATGCATTTTTTGACAAAAAAGCAATGTGAACTATATTCAACAAGATTGAAATTTTAATCATTAAAATTGGAAGATATTGTCCTTGGCAAGACATAGTTAATAAGGTGTTTTTTTGTATAATACAATTCTATATACTACTGAAATTCCTCAGCCAAGTAGAAGACTTAGCATTATATTTAATTGGACTTGTCGAATTATTGATTCAAAATAGCTTTTAACGGCCTTTAGTCCATACAATTTGCGTTTCGTCCCGGCAATCTCACTTGGACTCATCAGTTGGCTAGTGAGCGCCTTACCAATACGCAATTTTTGATGAGTTCAGTTCAACTTACATGCATTTTTTGACAAAAAAGCAATGTGAACTATATCCAACAAGATTAAAATTTTAATCATTAAAATTGGAAGATTTTGTCCTTGGCCAGACATAGTTAACAAGAAGGTGTTTTTTTTTAATACAATTCTTATACTATTGAAATTACTCAGCCAAGTAGAAGACTTAGCATTATATTTAATTGGACTTGTCGAATTATTGATTTAAAATAGCTTTAACGGCCTTTAGTCCACAAAATTTGCGTTTCGTCCCAGCAATCTCACTTGGACTCGTCAGTTGGTTAGTAAGCGCCTTACCAATACGCAATTTTTGTTAAGTTCAGTTCAAGTTACATGCATTTTTTGACAAAAAAGCAAAGTGAACTATATCCAACAAGATTAAAATTTTAATTATTAAAATTGGAAGATTTTGTTTCTTGGTCAGATATAGTTAATGAGAAGGTGTTTTTTTTATAATACAATTCTATATACAATTCTACTGAAATTACTCAGCCATGTAGAAGACTTAGCATTATATTTAATTGGACTTGTCGAATTATTGATTCAAAATAGTTTTTAATGGCCTGTAGTCCACAAAATTTGCGTTTCGTTCCGGCAATCTCACTTGGACTCATCAAATGGATAGTGAGCGCCTTACCAATACGCAATTTTTGTTAACTTCAGTTCAACTTACATGCATTTTTTGACAAAACAGCAATGTGAACTATATCCAAGCAGATACAAATTTTAATCATTAAAATTGGAAGATTTTGTCCTTGGCCAGACATAGGTAATAAGAAGGTGTTTTTTTTAATAATACAATTCTATATACTACTGAAATTACTCAGCCAAGTAGAAGATCTAGCATTCTATTTAATTGGACTTGTCGAATTATTGATTCAAAATAGCTTTTAACGGCCTTTAGTCCACAAAATTTGCGTTTCGTCCCGGCAATCTCACTTATACTAATCAGTTGGATAGTGAGCGCCTTACCAATTTTTGTTAACTTCAGTTCAACTTACATGCCTTTTTTGAAAAAAAAGCAATGTGAACTATATCCAAGAAGATAAAAATTTTAATCATTAAAATTGGAAGATTTTGTCCTTGGTCAGACATAGTTAATAAGAAGGTGTTTTTTTATTATACAATTCTATATACTACTGAAATTACTCAGCCAAGTAGAAGACTTAGCATTATATTTAATTGCACTTGTCGAATTATTTATTCAAAATAGCTTTAACGGCCTTTAGTCCACAAAATTTGCATTTCGTTCCAGCAATCTCACTTGGGCTCGTCAGTTGGTTAGTAAGCGCCTTACCAATATGCAATTTTTGTTAAGTTCAGTTCAAGTTACATGCATTTTTTGACAAAAAAGCAATGTGAACTATATCCAACAAAATTAAAATTTTAATAATTAAAATTGGAAGATTTTGCCCTTGGCCGGACATAGTTAATAAGGTGTTTTTTTTTTTAATACAATTCTATGTACTATTGAAATTGCTCAGCCAAGTAGAAGACTTCGCATTATATTTAATTGGCCTTGTCGAATTAGTGATTCAAAATAGCTTTTAATGGCCTTTAGTCCACAGAATTTGCGTTTCGTCCCGGCAATCTCCCTTGGACTCATCAGTCGGTTAGTGAGCGCCTTACCAATACGCAATTTTTGTTTAGTTCAGTTCAAAATACATGCATTTTTTGACAAAAAAGCAATGTGAACTATATTCAACAAGATTGAAATTTTAATCATTAAAATTGGAAGATATTGTCCTTGGCAAGACATAGTTAATAAGGTGTTTTTTTTTATAATACAATTCTATATACTACTGAAATTCCTCAGCCAAGTAGAAGACTTAGCATTATATTTAATTGAACTTGTCGAATTATTGATTCAAAATAGTTTTTAACGGCCTTTAGTCCACAAAATTTGCGTTTCGTCCCGGCAATCTCACTTGAACTCATCAGTTGGTTAGTGAGCGCCTTACCAATACGCAATTTTTGTTTAGTTCAGTTCAAAATACATGCATTTTTTGACAAAAAAGCAATGTGAACTATATTCAACAAGATTGAAATTTTAATCATTAAAATTAGAAGATATTGTCCTTGGCAAGACATAGTTAATAAGGTGTTTTTTTTTTATAATACAATTCTATATACTACTGAAATTCCTCAGCCAAGTAGAAGACTTAGCATTATATTTAATTGGACTTGTCGAATTATTGATTCAAAATAGCTTTTAACGGCCTTTAGTCCATACAATTTGCGTTTCGTCCCGGCAATCTCACTTGGACTCATCAGTCGGTTAGTGAGCGCCTTACCAATTTTTGTTAACTTCAGTTCAACTTACATGCCTTTTTTGAAAAAAAAGCAATGTGAACTATATCCAAGAAGATAAAAATTTTAATCATTAAAATTGGAAGATTTTGTCCTTGGTCAGACATAGTTAATAAGAAGGTGTTTTTTTATTATACAATTCTATATACTACTGAAATTACTCAGCCAAGTAGAAGACTTAGCATTATATTTAATTGCACTTGTCGAATTATTTATTCAAAATAGCTTTAACGGCCTTTAGTCCACAAAATTTGCATTTCGTTCCAGCAATCTCACTTGGGCTCGTCAGTTGGTTAGTAAGCGCCTTACCAATATGCAATTTTTGTTAAGTTCAGTTCAAGTTACATGCATTTTTTGACAAAAAAGCAATGTGAACTATATCCAACAAAATTAAAATTTTAATAATTAAAATTGGAAGATTTTGCCCTTGGCCGGACATAGTTAATAAGGTGTTTTTTTTTTTAATACAATTCTATGTACTATTGAAATTGCTCAGCCAAGTAGAAGACTTCGCATTATATTTAATTGGCCTTGTCGAATTAGTGATTCAAAATAGCTTTTAATGGCCTTTAGTCCACAGAATTTGCGTTTCGTCCCGGCAATCTCCCTTGGACTCATCAGTCGGTTAGTGAGCGCCTTACCAATACGCAATTTTTGTTTAGTTCAGTTCAAAATACATGCATTTTTTGACAAAAAAGCAATGTGAACTATATTCAACAAGATTGAAATTTTAATCATTAAAATTGGAAGATATTGTCCTTGGCAAGACATAGTTAATAAGGTGTTTTTTTTTATAATACAATTCTATATACTACTGAAATTCCTCAGCCAAGTAGAAGACTTAGCATTATATTTAATTGAACATGTCGAATTATTGATTCAAAATAGTTTTTAACGGCCTTTAGTCCACAAAATTTGCGTTTCGTCCCGGCAATCTCACTTGAACTCATCAGTTGGTTAGTGAGCGCCTTACCAATACGCAATTTTTGTTTAGTTCAGTTCAAAATACATGCATTTTTTGACAAAAAAGCAATGTGAACTATATTCAACAAGATTGAAATTTTAATCATTAAAATTAGAAGATATTGTCCTTGGCAAGACATAGTTAATAAGGTGTTTTTTTTTTATAATACAATTCTATATACTACTGAAATTCCTCAGCCAAGTAGAAGACTTAGCATTATATTTAATTGGACTTGTCGAATTATTGATTCAAAATAGCTTTTAACGGCCTTTAGTCCATACAATTTGCGTTTCGTCCCGGCAATCTCACTTGGACTCATCAGTTGTCTAGTGAGCGCCTTACCAATATGCAATTTTTGCTGAGTTCAGTTCAAAATACATGCATTTTTTGACAAAAAAGCAATGTGAACTATATTCAACAAGATTGAAATTTTAATCATTAAAATTGGAAGATATTGTCCTTGGCAAGACATAGTTAATAAGGTGTTTTTTTTTTATAATACAATTCTATATACTACTGAAATTCCTCAGCCAAGTAGAAGACTTAGCATTATATTTAATTGGACTTGTCGAATTATTGATTTAAAATAGCTTTAACGGCCTTTAGTCCACAAAATTTGCGTTTCGTCCCGGCAATCTCCCTTGGACTCATCAGTCGGTTAGTGAGCGCCTTACCAATACGCAATTTTTGTTTAGTTCAGTTCAAAATACATGCATTTTTTGACAAAAAAGCAATGTGAACTATATTCAACAAGATTGAAATTTTAATCATTAAAATTGGAAGATATTGTCCTTGGCAAGACATAGTTAATAAGGTGTTTTTTTTTATAATACAATTCTATATACTACTGAAATTCCTCAGCCAAGTAGAAGACTTAGCATTATATTTAATTGGACTTGTCGAATTATTGATTCAAAATAGATTTTTTATGGCCTTTAGTCCACAAAATTTGCGTTTCGTCCCGGCAATCTCCCTTGGACTCATCAGTCGGTTAGTGAGCGCCTTACCAATACGCAATTTTTGTTTAGTTCAGTTCAAAATACATGCATTTTTTGACAAAAAAGCAATGTGAACTATATTCAACAAGATTGAAATTTTAATCATTAAAATTGGAAGATATTGTCCTTGGCAAGACATAGTTAATAAGGTGTTTTTTTTTATAATACAATTCTATATACTACTGAAATTCCTCAGCCAAGTAGAAGACTTAGCATTATATTTAATTGGACTTGTCGAATTATTGATTTAAAATAGCTTTAACGGCCTTTAGTCCACAAAATTTGCGTTTCGTCCCGGCAATCTCCCTTGGACTCATCAGTCGGTTAGTGAGCGCCTTACCAATACGCAATTTTTGTTTAGTTCAGTTCAAAATACATGCATTTTTTGACAAAAAAGCAATGTGAACTATATTCAACAAGATTGAAATTTTAATCATTAAAATTGGAAGATATTGTCCTTGGCAAGACATAGTTAATAAGGTGTTTTTTTTATAATACAATTCTATATACTACTGAAATTCCTCAGCCAAGTAGAAGACTTAGCATTATATTTAATTGGACTTGTCGAATTATTGATTCAAAATAGATTTTTTATGGCCTTTAGTCCACAAAATTTGCGTTTCGTCCCGGCAATCTCCCTTGGACTCATCAGTCGGTTAGTGAGCGCCTTACCAATACGCAATTTTTGTTTAGTCCAGTTCAAAATACATGCATTTTTTGACAAAAAAGCAATGTGAACTATATTCAACAAGATTGAAATTTTAATCATTAAAATTAGAAGATATTGTCCTTGGCAAGACATAGTTAATAAGGTGTTTTTTTTTTATAATACAATTCTATATACTACTGAAATTCCTCAGCCAAGTAGAAGACTTAGCATTATATTTAATTGGACTTGTCGAATTATTGATTCAAAATAGATTTTTTATGGCCTTTAGTCCACAAAATTTGCGTTTCGTCCCGGCAATCTCCCTTGGACTCATCAGTCGGTTAGTGAGCGCCTTACCAATACGCAATTTTTGTTTAGTTGAGTTCAAAATACATGCATTTTTTGACAAAAAAGTAATGTGAACTATATTCAACAAGATTGAAATTTTAATCATTAAAATTGGAAGATATTGTCCTTGGCAAGACATAGTTAATAAGGTGTTTTTTTTTATAATACAATTCTATATACTACTGAAATTCCTCAGCCAAGTAGAAGACTTAGCATTATATTTAATTGGACTTGTCGAATTATTGATTCAAAATAGATTTTTTATGGCCTTTAGTCCACAAAATTTGCGTTTCGTCCCGGCAATCTCCCTTGGACTCATCAGTCGGTTAGTGAGCGCCTTACCAATACGCAATTTTTGTTTAGTTCAGTTCAAAATACATGCATTTTTTGACAAAAAAGCAATGTGAACTATATTCAACAAGATTGAAATTTTAATCATTAAAATTGGAAGATATTGTCCTTGGCAAGACATAGTTAATAAGGTGTTTTTTTTTATAATACAATTCTATATACTACTGAAATTCCTCAGCCAAGTAGAAGACTTAGCATTATATTTAATTGGACTTGTCGAATTATTGATTTAAAATAGCTTTAACGGCCTTTAGTCCACAAAATTTGCGTTTCGTCCCGGCAATCTCCCTAGGACTCATCAGTCGGTTAGTGAGCGCCTTACCAATACGCAATTTTTGTTTAGTTCAGTTCAAAATACATGCATTTTTTGACAAAAAAGCAATGTGAACTATATTCAACAAGATTGAAATTTTAATCATTAAAATTGGAAGATATTGTCCTTGGCAAGACATAGTTAATAAGGTGTTTTTTTTATAATACAATTCTATATACTACTGAAATTCCTCAGCCAAGTAGAAGACTTAGCATTATATTTAATTGGACTTGTCGAATTATTGATTCAAAATAGATTTTTTATGGCCTTTAGTCCACAAAATTTGCGTTTCGTCCCGGCAATCTCCCTTGGACTCATCAGTCGGTTAGTGAGCGCCTTACCAATACGCAATTTTTGTTAACTTCAGTTCAACTTACATGCATTTTTTGACAAAACAGCAATGTGAACTATATCCAAGCAGACAAAAATTTTAATCATTTAAATCTCACTTGGACTCGTCAGTTGGTTAGTAAGCGCCTTACCAATACGCAATTTTTGTTAAGTTCAGTTCAAGTTACATGCATTTTTTGACAAAAAAGCAATATGAACTATATCCAACAAAATTAAAATTTTAATAATTAAAATTGGAAGATTTTGCCCTTGGCCGGACATAGTTAATAAGGTGTTTTTTTTTTAAATACAATTCTATGTACTACTGAAATTGCTCAGCCAAGTAGAAGACTTCGCATTATATTTAATTGGACTTGTCGAATTAGTGATTCAAAATAGCTTTTAATGGCCTTTAGTCCACAGAATTTGCGTTTCGTCCCGGCAATCTCCCTTGGACTCATCAGTCGGTTAGTGAGCGCCTTACCAATACGCAATTTTTGTTTAGTTCAGTTCAAAATACATGCATTTTTTGACAAAAAAGCAATGTGAACTATATTCAACAAGATTGAAATTTTAATCATTAAAATTGGAAGATATTGTCCTTGGCAAGACATAGTTAATAAGGTGTTTTTTTTTTATAATACAATTCTATATACTACTGAAATTCCTCAGCCAAGTAAAAGACTTAGCATTATATTTAATTGGACTTGTCGAATTATTGATTCAAAATAGTTTTTAACGGCCTTTATTCCACAACATTTGCGTTTCGTCCCGGCAATCTCACTTGGACTCATCAGTTGGTTAGTGAGCGCCTTACCAATACGCAATTTTTGTTTAGTCCAGTTCAAAATACATGCATTTTTTGACAAAAAAGCAATGTGAACTATATTCAACAAGATTGAAATTTTAATCATTAAAATTAGAAGATATTGTCCTTGGCAAGACATAGTTAATAAGGTGTTTTTTTTTTATAATACAATTCTATATACTACTGAAATTCCTCAGCCAAGTAGAAGACTTAGCATTATATTTAATTGGACTTGTCGAATTATTGATTCAAAATAGATTTTTTATGGCCTTTAGTCCACAAAATTTGCGTTTCGTCCCGGCAATCTCCCTTGGACTCATCAGTCGGTTAGTGAGCGCCTTACCAATACGCAATTTTTGTTTAGTTGAGTTCAAAATACATGCATTTTTTGACAAAAAAGTAATGTGAACTATATTCAACAAGATTGAAATTTTAATCATTAAAATTGGAAGATATTGTCCTTGGCAAGACATAGTTAATAAGGTGTTTTTTTTTATAATACAATTCTATATACTACTGAAATTCCTCAGCCAAGTAGAAGACTTAGCATTATATTTAATTGGACTTGTCGAATTATTGATTCAAAATAGATTTTTTATGGCCTTTAGTCCACAAAATTTGCGTTTCGTCCCGGCAATCTCCCTTGGACTCATCAGTCGGTTAGTGAGCGCCTTACCAATACGCAATTTTTGTTTAGTTCAGTTCAAAATACATGCATTTTTTGACAAAAAAGCAATGTGAACTATATTCAACAAGATTGAAATTTTAATCATTAAAATTGGAAGATATTGTCCTTGGCAAGACATAGTTAATAAGGTGTTTTTTTTTATAATACAATTCTATATACTACTGAAATTCCTCAGCCAAGTAGAAGACTTAGCATTATATTTAATTGGACTTGTCGAATTATTGATTTAAAATAGCTTTAACGGCCTTTAGTCCACAAAATTTGCGTTTCGTCCCGGCAATCTCCCTTGGACTCATCAGTCGGTTAGTGAGCGCCTTACCAATACGCAATTTTTGTTTAGTTCAGTTCAAAATACATGCATTTTTTGACAAAAAAGCAATGTGAACTATATTCAACAAGATTGAAATTTTAATCATTAAAATTGGAAGATATTGTCCTTGGCAAGACATAGTTAATAAGGTGTTTTTTTTATAATACAATTCTATATACTACTGAAATTCCTCAGCCAAGTAGAAGACTTAGCATTATATTTAATTGGACTTGTCGAATTATTGATTCAAAATAGATTTTTTATGGCCTTTAGTCCACAAAATTTGCGTTTCGTCCCGGCAATCTCCCTTGGACTCATCAGTCGGTTAGTGAGCGCCTTACCAATACGCAATTTTTGTTTAGTTCAGTTCAAAATACATGCATTTTTTGACAAAAAAGCAATGTGAACTATATTCAACAAGATTGAAATTTTAATCATTAAAATTGGAAGATATTGTCCTTGGCAAGACATAGTTAATAAGGTGTTTTTTTGTATAATACAATTCTATATACTACTGAAATTCCTCAGCCAAGTAGAAGACTTAGCATTATATTTAATTGGACTTGTCGAATTATTGATTCAAAATAGCTTTTAACGGCCTTTAGTCCATACAATTTGCGTTTCGTCCCGGCAATCTCACTTGGACTCATCAGTTGGCTAGTGAGCGCCTTACCAATACGCAATTTTTGATGAGTTCAGTTCAACTTACATGCATTTTTTGACAAAAAAGCAATGTGAACTATATCCAACAAGATTAAAATTTTAATCATTAAAATTGGAAGATTTTGTCCTTGGCCAGACATAGTTAACAAGAAGGTGTTTTTTTTTAATACAATTCTTATACTATTGAAATTACTCAGCCAAGTAGAAGACTTAGCATTATATTTAATTGGACTTGTCGAATTATTGATTTAAAATAGCTTTAACGGCCTTTAGTCCACAAAATTTGCGTTTCGTCCCAGCAATCTCACTTGGACTCGTCAGTTGGTTAGTAAGCGCCTTACCAATACGCAATTTTTGTTAAGTTCAGTTCAAGTTACATGCATTTTTTGACAAAAAAGCAAAGTGAACTATATCCAACAAGATTAAAATTTTAATTATTAAAATTGGAAGATTTTGTTTCTTGGTCAGATATAGTTAATGAGAAGGTGTTTTTTTTATAATACAATTCTATATACAATTCTACTGAAATTACTCAGCCATGTAGAAGACTTAGCATTATATTTAATTGGACTTGTCGAATTATTGATTCAAAATAGTTTTTAATGGCCTGTAGTCCACAAAATTTGCGTTTCGTTCCGGCAATCTCACTTGGACTCATCAAATGGATAGTGAGCGCCTTACCAATACGCAATTTTTGTTAACTTCAGTTCAACTTACATGCATTTTTTGACAAAACAGCAATGTGAACTATATCCAAGCAGATACAAATTTTAATCATTAAAATTGGAAGATTTTGTCCTTGGCCAGACATAGGTAATAAGAAGGTGTTTTTTTTAATAATACAATTCTATATACTACTGAAATTACTCAGCCAAGTAGAAGATCTAGCATTCTATTTAATTGGACTTGTCGAATTATTGATTCAAAATAGCTTTTAACGGCCTTTAGTCCACAAAATTTGCGTTTCGTCCCGGCAATCTCACTTATACTAATCAGTTGGATAGTGAGCGCCTTACCAATTTTTGTTAACTTCAGTTCAACTTACATGCCTTTTTTGAAAAAAAAGCAATGTGAACTATATCCAAGAAGATAAAAATTTTAATCATTAAAATTGGAAGATTTTGTCCTTGGTCAGACATAGTTAATAAGAAGGTGTTTTTTTATTATACAATTCTATATACTACTGAAATTACTCAGCCAAGTAGAAGACTTAGCATTATATTTAATTGCACTTGTCGAATTATTTATTCAAAATAGCTTTAACGGCCTTTAGTCCACAAAATTTGCATTTCGTTCCAGCAATCTCACTTGGGCTCGTCAGTTGGTTAGTAAGCGCCTTACCAATATGCAATTTTTGTTAAGTTCAGTTCAAGTTACATGCATTTTTTGACAAAAAAGCAATGTGAACTATATCCAACAAAATTAAAATTTTAATAATTAAAATTGGAAGATTTTGCCCTTGGCCGGACATAGTTAATAAGGTGTTTTTTTTTTTAATACAATTCTATGTACTATTGAAATTGCTCAGCCAAGTAGAAGACTTCGCATTATATTTAATTGGCCTTGTCGAATTAGTGATTCAAAATAGCTTTTAATGGCCTTTAGTCCACAGAATTTGCGTTTCGTCCCGGCAATCTCCCTTGGACTCATCAGTCGGTTAGTGAGCGCCTTACCAATACGCAATTTTTGTTTAGTTCAGTTCAAAATACATGCATTTTTTGACAAAAAAGCAATGTGAACTATATTCAACAAGATTGAAATTTTAATCATTAAAATTGGAAGATATTGTCCTTGGCAAGACATAGTTAATAAGGTGTTTTTTTTTATAATACAATTCTATATACTACTGAAATTCCTCAGCCAAGTAGAAGACTTAGCATTATATTTAATTGAACTTGTCGAATTATTGATTCAAAATAGTTTTTAACGGCCTTTAGTCCACAAAATTTGCGTTTCGTCCCGGCAATCTCACTTGAACTCATCAGTTGGTTAGTGAGCGCCTTACCAATACGCAATTTTTGTTTAGTTCAGTTCAAAATACATGCATTTTTTGACAAAAAAGCAATGTGAACTATATTCAACAAGATTGAAATTTTAATCATTAAAATTAGAAGATATTGTCCTTGGCAAGACATAGTTAATAAGGTGTTTTTTTTTTATAATACAATTCTATATACTACTGAAATTCCTCAGCCAAGTAGAAGACTTAGCATTATATTTAATTGGACTTGTCGAATTATTGATTCAAAATAGCTTTTAACGGCCTTTAGTCCATACAATTTGCGTTTCGTCCCGGCAATCTCACTTGGACTCATCAGTCGGTTAGTGAGCGCCTTACCAATTTTTGTTAACTTCAGTTCAACTTACATGCCTTTTTTGAAAAAAAAGCAATGTGAACTATATCCAAGAAGATAAAAATTTTAATCATTAAAATTGGAAGATTTTGTCCTTGGTCAGACATAGTTAATAAGAAGGTGTTTTTTTATTATACAATTCTATATACTACTGAAATTACTCAGCCAAGTAGAAGACTTAGCATTATATTTAATTGCACTTGTCGAATTATTTATTCAAAATAGCTTTAACGGCCTTTAGTCCACAAAATTTGCATTTCGTTCCAGCAATCTCACTTGGGCTCGTCAGTTGGTTAGTAAGCGCCTTACCAATATGCAATTTTTGTTAAGTTCAGTTCAAGTTACATGCATTTTTTGACAAAAAAGCAATGTGAACTATATCCAACAAAATTAAAATTTTAATAATTAAAATTGGAAGATTTTGCCCTTGGCCGGACATAGTTAATAAGGTGTTTTTTTTTTTAATACAATTCTATGTACTATTGAAATTGCTCAGCCAAGTAGAAGACTTCGCATTATATTTAATTGGCCTTGTCGAATTAGTGATTCAAAATAGCTTTTAATGGCCTTTAGTCCACAGAATTTGCGTTTCGTCCCGGCAATCTCCCTTGGACTCATCAGTCGGTTAGTGAGCGCCTTACCAATACGCAATTTTTGTTTAGTTCAGTTCAAAATACATGCATTTTTTGACAAAAAAGCAATGTGAACTATATTCAACAAGATTGAAATTTTAATCATTAAAATTGGAAGATATTGTCCTTGGCAAGACATAGTTAATAAGGTGTTTTTTTTTATAATACAATTCTATATACTACTGAAATTCCTCAGCCAAGTAGAAGACTTAGCATTATATTTAATTGAACTTGTCGAATTATTGATTCAAAATAGTTTTTAACGGCCTTTAGTCCACAAAATTTGCGTTTCGTCCCGGCAATCTCACTTGAACTCATCAGTTGGTTAGTGAGCGCCTTACCAATACGCAATTTTTGTTTAGTTCAGTTCAAAATACATGCATTTTTTGACAAAAAAGCAATGTGAACTATATTCAACAAGATTGAAATTTTAATCATTAAAATTAGAAGATATTGTCCTTGGCAAGACATAGTTAATAAGGTGTTTTTTTTTATAATACAATTCTATATACTACTGAAATTCCTCAGCCAAGTAGAAGACTTAGCATTATATTTAATTGGACTTGTCGAATTATTGATTCAAAATAGCTTTTAACGGCCTTTAGTCCATACAATTTGCGTTTCGTCCCGGCAATCTCACTTGGACTCATCAGTTGTCTAGTGAGCGCCTTACCAATATGCAATTTTTGCTGAGTTCAGTTCAAAATACATGCATTTTTTTGACAAAAAAGCAATGTGAACTATATTCAACAAGATTGAAATTTTAATCATTAAAATTGGAAGATATTGTCATTGGCAAGACATAGTTAATAAGGTGTTTTTTTTATAATACAATTCTATATACTACTGAAATTCCTCAGCCAAGTAGAATACTTAGCATTATATTTAATTGGACTTGTCGAATTATTGATTCAAAATAGCTTTTGACGGCCTTTAGTCCATACAATTTGCGTTTCGTCCCGGCAATCTCACTTGGACTCATCAGTTGGCTAGTGAGCGCCTTACCAATATGCAATTTTTGCAGAGTTCAGTTCAACTTACATGCATTTCTTGACAAAAAAGCAATGTGAACTATGTCCAACAAGATTAAAATTTGAATCATTAAAATTGGAAGATTTTGTCCTTGGCCAGACATAGTTAACAAGAAGGTGTTTTTTTTTAATACAATTCTTATACTATTGAAATTACTCAGCCAAGTAGAAGACTTAGCATTATATTTAATTGGACTTGTCGAATTATTGATTTAAAATAGCTTTAACGGCCTTTAGTCCACAAAATTTGCGTTTCGTCCCAGCAATCTCACTTGGACTCGTCAGTTGGTTAGTAAGCGCCTTACCAATACGCAATTTTTGTGAACTTCAGTTCAACTTACATGCATTTTTTTGACAAAACAGCAATGTGAACTATATCCAAGCAGATAAAAATTTTAATCATTAAAATTGGAAGATTTTGTCCTTGGCCAGACATAGGTAATAAGAAGGTGTTTTTTTTTAATAATACAATTCTATATACTACTGAAATTACTCAGCCAAGTAGAAGATCTAGCATTCTATTTAATTGGACTTGTCGAATTAGTGATTCAAAATAGCTTTTAATGGCCTTTAGTCCACAGAATTTGCGTTTCGTCCCGGCAATCTCCCTTGGACTCATCAGTCGGTTAGTGAGCGCCTTACCAATACGCAATTTTTGTTTAGTTCAGTTCAAAATACATGCATTTTTTGACAAAAAAGCAATGTGAACTATATTCAACAAGATTGAAATTTTAATCATTAAAATTGGAAGATATTATCCTTGGCAAGACATAGTTAATACGGTGTTTTTTTTTATAATACAATTCTATATACTACTGAAATTCCTCAGCCAAGTAGAAGACTTAGCATTATATTTAATTGGACTTGTCGAATTATTGATTCAAAATAGATTTTTTATGGCCTTTAGTCCACAAAATTTGCGTTTCGTCCCGGCAATCTCCCTTGGACTCATCAGTCGGTTAGTGAGCGCCTTACCAATACGCAATTTTTGTTTAGTTCAGTTCAAAATACATGCATTTTTTGACAAAAAAGCAATGTGAACTATATTCAACAAGATTGAAATTTTAATCATTAAAATTGGAAGATATTGTCCTTGGCAAGACATAGTTAATAAGGTGTTTTTTTTAATAATACAATTCTATATACTACTGAAATTCCTCAGCCAAGTAGAAGACTTAGCATTATATTTAATTGGACTTGTCGAATTATTGATTCAAAATAGCTTTTAACGGCCTTTAGTCCATACAATTTGCGTTTCGTCCCGGCAATCTCACTTGGACTCATCAGTTGGCTAGTGAGCGCCTTACCAATACGCAATTTTTGCTGAGTTCAGTTCAACTTACATGCATTTTTTGACAAAAAAGCAATGTGAACTATGTCCAACAAGATTAAAATTTTAATCATTAAAATTGGAAGATTTTGTCCTTGGCCAGACATAGTTAACAAGAAGGTGTTTTTTTTTAATACAATTCTTATACTATTGAAATTACTCAGCCAAGTAGAAGACTTAGCATTATATTTAATTGGACTTGTCGAATTATTGATTTAAAATAGCTTTAACGGCCTTTAGTCCACAAAATTTGCGTTTCGTCCCAGCAATCTCACTTGGACTCGTCAGTTGGTTAGTAAGCGCCTTACCAATACGCAATTTTTGTTAAGTTCAGTTCAAGTTACATGCATTTTTTGACAAAAAAGCAAAGTGAACTATATCCAACAAGATTAAAATTTTAATTATTAAAATTGGAAGATTTTGTTTCTTGGTCAGATATAGTTAATGAGAAGGTGTTTTTTTTATAATACAATTCTATATACAATTCTACTGAAATTACTCAGCCATATAGAAGACTTAGCATTATATTTAATTGGACTTGTCGAATTATTGATTCAAAATAGTTTTTAATGGCCTGTAGTCCACAAAATTTGCGTTTCGTTCCGGCAATCTCACTTGGACTCATCAAATGGATAGTGAGCGCCTTACCAATACGCAATTTTTGTTAACTTCAGTTCAACTTACATGCATTTTTTGACAAAACAGCAATGTGAACTATATCCAAGCAGATAAAAATTTTAATCATTAAAATTGGAAGATTTTGTCCTTGGCCAGACATAGGTAATAAGAAGGTGTTTTTTTTAATAATACAATTCTATATACTACTGAAATTACTCAGCCAAGTAGAAGATCTAGCATTCTATTTAATTGGACTTGTCGAATTATTGATTCAAAATAGCTTTTAACGGCCTTTAGTCCACAAAATTTGCGTTTCGTCCCGGCAATCTCACTTATACTAATCAGTTGGATAGTGAGCGCCTTACCAATACGCAATTTTTGTTAACTTCAGTTCAACTTACATGCCTTTTTTGAAAAAACAGCAATGTGAACTATATCCAAGAAGATAAAAATTTTAATCATTAAAATTGGAAGATTTTGTCCTTGGTCAGACATAGTTAATAAGAAGGTGTTTTTTTTATTATACAATTCTATATACTACTGAAATTACTCAGCCAAGTAGAAGACTTAGCATTATATTTAATTGCACTTGTCGAATTATTGATTCAAAATAGCTTTAACGGCCTTTAGTCCACAAAATTTGCATTTCGTTCCAGCAATCTCACTTGGACTCGTCAGTTGGTTAGTAAGCGCCTTACCAATACGCAATTTTTGTTAAGTTCAGTTCAAGTTACATGCATTTTTTGACAAAAAAGCAATGTGAACTATATCCAACAAAATTAAAATTTTAATAATTAAAATTGGAAGATTTTGCCCTTGGCCGGACATAGTTAACAAGAAGGTGTTTTTTTTTAATACAATTCTTATACTATTGAAATTACTCAGCCAAGTAGAAAACTTAGCATTATATTTAATTGGACTTGTCGAATTATTGATTCAAAATAGCTTTAACGGCCTTTAGTCCACAAAATTTGCGTTTCGTCCCAGCAATCTCACTTCGACTCGTCAGTTGGTTAGTAAGCGCCTTACCAATACGCAATTTTTGTTAAGTTCAGCTCAACTTACATGCATTTTTTGACAAAACAGCAATGTGAACTATATCCAAGCAGATAAAAATTTTAATCATTAAAATTGGAAGATTTTGTCCTTGGCCAGACATAGGTAATAAGAAGGTGTTTTTTTTAATAATACAATTCTATATACTACTGAAATTACTCAGCCAAGTAAAAGATCTAGCATTCTATTTAATTGGACTTGTCGAATTATTGATTCAAAATAGTTTTTAACGGCCTTTAGTCCACAAAATTTGCGTTTCGTTCCGGCAATCTCACTTGGACTCATCAGTTGGTTAGTGAGCGCCTTACCAATACGCAATTTTTGTTAACTTCAGTTCAACTTACATGCATTTTTTGACAAAACAGCACTGTGAACTATATCCAAGAAGATAAAAATTTTAATCATTAAAATTGGAAGATTTTGTCCTTGGCCAGACACAGGTAATAAGAAGGTGTTTTTTTAATAATACAATTCTATATACTACTGAAATTACTCAGCCAAGTAGAAGATCTAGCATTATATTTAATTGGACTTGTCGAATTATTGATTCAAAATAGCTTTTAACGGCCTTTAGTCCACAAAATTTGCGTTTCGTCCCGGCAATCTCACTTATACTAATCAGTTGGATAGTGAGCGCCTAACCAATACGCAATTTTTGTTAACTTCAGTTCAACTTACATGCCTTTTTTGAAAAAACAGCAATGTGAACTACATCCAAAAAGATAAAAATTTTAATCATTAAAATTGGAAGATTTTGTCCTTGGTCAGACATAGTTAATAAGAAGGTGTTTTTTTATAATACAATTCTATATACTACTGAAATTACTCAGCCAAGCAGAAGACTTAGCATTATATTTAATTGGACTTGTCGAATTATTGATTCAAAATAGCTTTAACGGCCTTTAGTCCACAAAATTTGCGTTTCGTCCCAGCAATCTCGCTTGGACTCGTCAGTTGGTTAGTAAGCGCCTTACCAATACGCAATTTTTGTTAAGTTCAGTTCAAGTTACATGCATTTTTTGACAAAAAAGCAATGTGAACTATATCCAACAAAATTAAAATTTTAATAATTAAAATTGGAAGATTTTGTCCTTGGCCGGACATAGTTAATAAGGTGTTTTTTTTTTTAAATACAATTCTATGTACTATTGAAATTGCTCAGCCAAGTAGAAGACTTCGCATTATATTTAATTGGACTTGTCGAATTATTGATTCAAACTAGATTTTTTATGGCCTTTAGTCCACAAAATTTGCGTTTCGTCCCGGCAATCTCCCTTGGACTCATCAGTCGGTTAGTGAGCGCCTTACCAATACGCAATTTTTGTTTAGTTCAGTTCAAAATACATGCATTTTTTGACAAAAAAGCAATGTGAACTATATTCAACAAGATTGAAATTTTAATCATTAAAATTGGAAGATATTGTCCTTGGCAAGACATAGTTAATAAGGTGTTTTTTTTTATAATACAATTCTATATACTACTGAAATTCCTCAGCCAAGTAGAAGACTTAGCATTATATTTAATTGGACTTGTCGAATTATTGATTCAAAATAGCTTTTAACGGCCTTTAGTCCATACAATTTGCGTTTCGTCCCGGCAATCTCACTTGGACTCATCAGTTGGCTAGTGAGCGCCTTACCAATACGCAATTTTTGCTGAGTTCAGTTCAACTTACATGCATTTTTTGACAAAAAAGCAATGTGAACTATGTCCAACAAGATTAAAATTTTAATCATTAAAATTGGAAGATTTTGTCCTTGGCCAGACATAGTTATCAAGAAGGTGTTTTTTTTTAATACAATTCTTATACTATTGAAATTACTCAGCCAAGTAGAAGACTTAGCATTATATTTAATTGGACTTGTCGAATTATTGATTTAAAATAGCTTTAACGGCCTTTAGTCCACAAAATTTGCGTTTGGTCCCAGCAATCTTACTTGGACTCGTCAGTTGGTTAGTAAGCGCCTTACCAATACGCAATTTTTGTTAAGTTCAGTTCAACTTACATGTATTTTTTGACAAAACAGCAATGTGAACTATATCCAAGCAGATAAAAATTTTAATCATTAAAATTGGAAGATTTTGTCCTTGGCCAGACATAGGTAATAAGAAGGTGTTTTTTTTAATAATACAATTCTATATACTACTGAAATTACTCAGCCAAGTAGAAGATCTAGCATTATATTTAATTGGACTTGTCGAATTATTGATTCAAAATAGCTTTAACGGCCTTTAGTCCACAAAATTTGCGTTTCGTCCCAGCAATCTCACTTCGACTCGTCAGTTGGTTAGTAAGCGCCTTACCAATACGCAATTTTTGTTAAGTTCAGTTCAACTTACATGCATTTTTTTGACAAAACAGCAATGTGAACTATATCCAAGCAGAAAAAAATTTTAATCATTAAAATTGGAAGATTTTGTCCTTGGTCAGACATAGTTAATAAGAAGGTGTTTTTTTATAATACAATTCTATATACTACTGAAATTACTCAGCCAAGTAGAAGACTTAGCATTATATTTAATTGGACTTGTCGAATTATTGATTCAAAATAGCTTTAACGGCCTTTAGTCCACAAAATTTGCGTTTCGTCCCAGCAATCTCACTTGGACTCGTCAGTTGGTTAGTAAGCGCCTTACCAATACGCAATTTTTGTTAAGTTCAGTTCAAGTTACATGCATTTTTTGACAAAAAAGCAATGTGAACTATATCCAACAAAATTAAAATTTTAATAATTAAAATTGGAAGATTTTGTCCTTGGCCGGACATAGTTAATAAGGTGTTTTTTTTTTTTTAAATACAATTCTATGTACTATTGAAGTTGCTCAGCCAAGTAGAAGACTTCGCATTATATTTAATTGGACTTGTCGAATTATTGATTCAAAATAGATTTTTTATGGCCTTTAGTCCACAAAATTTGCGTTTCGTCCCGGCAATCTCCCTTGGACTCATCAGTCGGTTAGTGAGCGCCTTACCAATACGCAATTTTTTTTTAGTTCAGTTCAAAATACATGCATTTTTTGACAAAGAAGCAATGTGAACTATATTCAACAAGATTGAAATTTTAATCATTAAAATTGGAAGATATTGTGCTTGGCAAGACATAGTTAGTAAGGTGTTTTTTTTTATAATACAATTCTATATACTACTGAAATTCCTCAGCCAAGTAGAAGACTTAGCATTATATTTAATTGGACTTGTCGAATTATTGATTCAAAATAGCTTTTAACGGCCTTTAGTCCATACAATTTGCGTTTCGTCCCGGCAATCTCACTTGCACTCATCAGTTGGCTAGTGAGCGCCTTACCAATACGCAATTTTTGCTGAGTTCAGTTCAACTTACATGCATTTTTTGGCAAAAAAGCAATGTGAACTATGTCCAACAAGATTAAAATTTTAATCATTAAAATTGGAAGATTTTGTCCTTGGCCAGACATAGTTAACAAGAAGGTGTTTTTTTTAATACAATTCTTATACTATTGAAATTACTCAGCCAAGTAGAAGACTTAGCATTATATTTAATTGGACTTGTCGAATTATTGATTTAAAATAGCTTTAACGGCCTTTAGTCCACAAAATTTGCGTTTCGTCCCAGCAATCTCACTTGGACTCGTCAGTTGGTTAGTAAGCGCCTTACCAATACGCAATTTTTGTTAAGTTCAGTTTCGTTCCAGCAATCTCACTTGGGCTCGTCAGTTGGTTAGTAAGCGCCTTACCAATATGCAATTTTTGTTAAGTTCAGTTCAAGTTACATGCATTTTTTGACAAAAAAGCAATGTGAACTATATCCAACAAAATTAAAATTTTAATAATTAAAATTGGAAGATTTTGCCCTTGGCCGGACATAGTTAATAAGGTGTTTTTTTTTTTAATACAATTCTATGTACTATTGAAATTGCTCAGCCAAGTAGAAGACTTCGCATTATATTTAATTGGCCTTGTCGAATTAGTGATTCAAAATAGCTTTTAATGGCCTTTAGTCCACAGAATTTGCGTTTCGTCCCGGCAATCTCCCTTGGACTCATCAGTCGGTTAGTGAGCGCCTTACCAATACGCAATTTTTGTTTAGTTCAGTTCAAAATACATGCATTTTTTGACAAAAAAGCAATGTGAACTATATTCAACAAGATTGAAATTTTAATCATTAAAATTGGAAGATATTGTCCTTGGCAAGACATAGTTAATAAGGTGTTTTTTTTATAATACAATTCTATATACTACTGAAATTCCTCAGCCAAGTAGAAGACTTAGCATTATATTTAATTGAACTTGTCGAATTATTGATTCAAAATAGTTTTTAACGGCCTTTAGTCCACAAAATTTGCGTTTCGTCCCGGCAATCTCACTTGAACTCATCAGTTGGTTAGTGAGCGCCTTACCAATACGCAATTTTTGTTTAGTTCAGTTCAAAATACATGCATTTTTTGACAAAAAAGCAATGTGAACTATATTCAACAAGATTGAAATTTTAATCATTAAAATTAGAAGATATTGTCCTTGGCAAGACATAGTTAATAAGGTGTTTTTTTTTTATAATACAATTCTATATACTACTGAAATTCCTCAGCCAAGTAGAAGACTTAGCATTATATTTAATTGGACTTGTCGAATTATTGATTCAAAATAGCTTTTAACGGCCTTTAGTCCACAAAATTTGCGTTTCGTCCCGGCAATCTCACTTATACTAATCAGTTGGATAGTGAGCGCCTTACCAATACGTAATTTTTGTTAACTTCAGTTCAACTTACATGCCTTTTTTGAAAAAACAGCAATGTGAACTATATCCAAAAAGATAAAAATTTTAATCATTAAAATTGGAAGATTTTGTCCTTGGTCAGACATAGTTAATAAGAAGGTGTTTTTTTATAATACAATTCTATATACTACTGAAATTACTCAGCCAAGTAGAAGACTTAGCATTATATTTAATTGGACTTGTCGAATTATTGATTCAAAATAGCTTTAACGGCCTTTAGTCCACAAAATTTGCGTTTCGTCCCAGCAATCTCACTTGGACTCGTCAGTTGGTTAGTAAGCGCCTTACCAATACGCAATTTTTGTTAAGTTCAGTTCAAGTTACATGCATTTTTTGACAAAAAAGCAATGTGAACTATATCCAACAAAATTAAAATTTTAATAATTAAAATTGGAAGATTTTGTCCTTGGCCGGACATAGTTAATAAGGTGTTTTTTTTTTTTTAAATACAATTCTATGTACTATTGAAGTTGCTCAGCCAAGTAGAAGACTTCGCATTATATTTAATTGGACTTGTCGAATTATTGATTCAAAATAGATTTTTTATGGCCTTTAGTCCACAAAATTTGCGTTTCGTCCCGGCAATCTCCCTTGGACTCATCAGTCGGTTAGTGAGCGCCTTACCAATACGCAATTTTTGTTTAGTTCAGTTCAAAATACATGCATTTTTTGACAAAGAAGCAATGTGAACTATATTCAACAAGATTGAAATTTTAATCATTAAAATTGGAAGATATTGTGCTTGGCAAGACATAGTTAGTAAGGTGTTTTTTTTTATAATACAATTCTATATACTACTGAAATTCCTCAGCCAAGTAGAAGACTTAGCATTATATTTAATTGGACTTGTCGAATTATTGATTCAAAATAGCTTTTAACGGCCTTTAGTCCATACAATTTGCGTTTCGTCCCGGCAATCTCACTTGCACTCATCAGTTGGCTAGTGAGCGCCTTACCAATACGCAATTTTTGCTGAGTTCAGTTCAACTTACATGCATTTTTTGGCAAAAAAGCAATGTGAACTATGTCCAACAAGATTAAAATTTTAATCATTAAAATTGGAAGATTTTGTCCTTGGCCAGACATAGTTAACAAGAAGGTGTTTTTTTTAATACAATTCTTATACTATTGAAATTACTCAGCCAAGTAGAAGACTTAGCATTATATTTAATTGGACTTGTCGAATTATTGATTTAAAATAGCTTTAACGGCCTTTAGTCCACAAAATTTGCGTTTCGTCCCAGCAATCTCACTTGGACTCGTCAGTTGGTTAGTAAGCGCCTTACCAATACGCAATTTTTGTTAAGTTCAGTTTCGTTCCAGCAATCTCACTTGGGCTCGTCAGTTGGTTAGTAAGCGCCTTACCAATATGCAATTTTTGTTAAGTTCAGTTCAAGTTACATGCATTTTTTGACAAAAAAGCAATGTGAACTATATCCAACAAAATTAAAATTTTAATAATTAAAATTGGAAGATTTTGCCCTTGGCCGGACATAGTTAATAAGGTGTTTTTTTTTTTAATACAATTCTATGTACTATTGAAATTGCTCAGCCAAGTAGAAGACTTCGCATTATATTTAATTGGCCTTGTCGAATTAGTGATTCAAAATAGCTTTTAATGGCCTTTAGTCCACAGAATTTGCGTTTCGTCCCGGCAATCTCCCTTGGACTCATCAGTCGGTTAGTGAGCGCCTTACCAATACGCAATTTTTGTTTAGTTCAGTTCAAAATACATGCATTTTTTGACAAAAAAGCAATGTGAACTATATTCAACAAGATTGAAATTTTAATCATTAAAATTGGAAGATATTGTCCTTGGCAAGACATAGTTAATAAGGTGTTTTTTTTATAATACAATTCTATATACTACTGAAATTCCTCAGCCAAGTAGAAGACTTAGCATTATATTTAATTGAACTTGTCGAATTATTGATTCAAAATAGTTTTTAACGGCCTTTAGTCCACAAAATTTGCGTTTCGTCCCGGCAATCTCACTTGAACTCATCAGTTGGTTAGTGAGCGCCTTACCAATACGCAATTTTTGTTTAGTTCAGTTCAAAATACATGCATTTTTTGACAAAAAAGCAATGTGAACTATATTCAACAAGATTGAAATTTTAATCATTAAAATTAGAAGATATTGTCCTTGGCAAGACATAGTTAATAAGGTGTTTTTTTTTTATAATACAATTCTATATACTACTGAAATTCCTCAGCCAAGTAGAAGACTTAGCATTATATTTAATTGGACTTGTCGAATTATTGATTCAAAATAGCTTTTAACGGCCTTTAGTCCATACAATTTGCGTTTCGTCCCGGCAATCTCACTTGGACTCATCAGTTGTCTAGTGAGCGCCTTACCAATATGCAATTTTTGCTGAGTTCAGTTCAAAATACATGCATTTTTTGACAAAAAAGCAATGTGAACTATATTCAACAAGATTGAAATTTTAATCATTAAAATTGGAAGATATTGTCATTGGCAAGACATAGTTAATAAGGTGTTTTTTTTATAATACAATTCTATATACTACTGAAATTCCTCAGCCAAGTAGAATACTTAGCATTATATTTAATTGGACTTGTCGAATTATTGATTCAAAATAGCTTTTGACGGCCTTTAGTCCATACAATTTGCGTTTCGTCCCGGCAATCTCACTTGGACTCATCAGTTGGCTAGTGAGCGCCTTACCAATATGCAATTTTTGCAGAGTTCAGTTCAACTTACATGCATTTCTTGACAAAAAAGCAATGTGAACTATGTCCAACAAGATTAAAATTTGAATCATTAAAATTGGAAGATTTTGTCCTTGGCCAGACATAGTTAACAAGAAGGTGTTTTTTTTCAATACAATTCTTATACTATTGAAATTACTCAGCCAAGTAGAAGACTTAGCATTATATTTAATTGGACTTGTCGAATTATTGATTTAAAATAGCTTTAACGGCCTTTAGTCCACAAAATTTGCGTTTCGTCCCAGCAATCTCACTTGGACTCGTCAGTTGGTTAGTAAGCGCCTTACCAATACGCAATTTTTGTGAACTTCAGTTCAACTTACATGCATTTTTTTGACAAAACAGCAATGTGAACTATATCCAAGCAGATAAAAATTTTAATCATTAAAATTGGAAGATTTTGTCCTTGGCCAGACATAGGTAATACGAAGGTGTTTTTTTTTAATAATACAATTCTATATACTACTGAAATTACTCAGCCAAGTAGAAGATCTAGCATTCTATTTAATTGGACTTGTCGAATTAGTGATTCAAAATAGCTTTTAATGGCCTTTAGTCCACAGAATTTGCGTTTCGTCCCGGCAATCTCCCTTGGACTCATCAGTCGGTTAGTGAGCGCCTTACCAATACGCAATTTTTGTTTAGTTCAGTTCAAAATACATGCATTTTTTGACAAAAAAGCAATGTGAACTATATTCAACAAGATTGAAATTTTAATCATTAAAATTGGAAGATATTATCCTTGGCAAGACATAGTTAATACGGTGTTTTTTTTTATAATACAATTCTATATACTACTGAAATTCCTCAGCCAAGTAGAAGACTTAGCATTATATTTAATTGGACTTGTCGAATTATTGATTCAAAATAGATTTTTTATGGCCTTTAGTCCACAAAATTTGCGTTTCGTCCCGGCAATCTCCCTTGGACTCATCAGTCGGTTAGTGAGCGCCTTACCAATACGCAATTTTTGTTTAGTTCAGTTCAAAATACATGCATTTTTTGACAAAAAAGCAATGTGAACTATATTCAACAAGATTGAAATTTTAATCATTAAAATTGGAAGATATTGTCCTTGGCAAGACATAGTTAATAAGGTGTTTTTTTTAATAATACAATTCTATATACTACTGAAATTCCTCAGCCAAGTAGAAGACTTAGCATTATATTTAATTGGACTTGTCGAATTATTGATTCAAAATAGCTTTTAACGGCCTTTAGTCCATACAATTTGCGTTTCGTCCCGGCAATCTCACTTGGACTCATCAGTTGGCTAGTGAGCGCCTTACCAATACGCAATTTTTGCTGAGTTCAGTTCAACTTACATGCATTTTTTGACAAAAAAGCAATGTGAACTATGTCCAACAAGATTAAAATTTTAATCATTAAAATTGGAAGATTTTGTCCTTGGCCAGACATAGTTAACAAGAAGGTGTTTTTTTTTAATACAATTCTTATACTATTGAAATTACTCAGCCAAGTAGAAGACTTAGCATTATATTTAATTGGACTTGTCGAATTATTGATTTAAAATAGCTTTAACGGCCTTTAGTCCACAAAATTTGCGTTTCGTCCCAGCAATCTCACTTGGACTCGTCAGTTGGTTAGTAAGCGCCTTACCAATACGCAATTTTTGTTAAGTTCAGTTCAAGTTACATGCATTTTTTGACAAAAAAGCAAAGTGAACTATATCCAACAAGATTAAAATTTTAATTATTAAAATTGGAAGATTTTGTTTCTTGGTCAGATATAGTTAATGAGAAGGTGTTTTTTTTATAATACAATTCTATATACAATTCTACTGAAATTACTCAGCCATATAGAAGACTTAGCATTATATTTAATTGGACTTGTCGAATTATTGATTCAAAATAGTTTTTAATGGCCTGTAGTCCACAAAATTTGCGTTTCGTTCCGGCAATCTCACTTGGACTCATCAAATGGATAGTGAGCGCCTTACCAATACGCAATTTTTGTTAACTTCAGTTCAACTTACATGCATTTTTTGACAAAACAGCAATGTGAACTATATCCAAGCAGATAAAAATTTTAATCATTAAAATTGGAAGATTTTGTCCTTGGCCAGACATAGGTAATAAGAAGGTGTTTTTTTTAATAATACAATTCTATATACTACTGAAATTACTCAGCCAAGTAGAAGATCTAGCATTCTATTTAATTGGACTTGTCGAATTATTGATTCAAAATAGCTTTTAACGGCCTTTAGTCCACAAAATTTGCGTTTCGTCCCGGCAATCTCACTTATACTAATCAGTTGGATAGTGAGCGCCTTACCAATACGCAATTTTTGTTAACTTCAGTTCAACTTACATGCCTTTTTTGAAAAAACAGCAATGTGAACTATATCCAAGAAGATAAAAATTTTAATCATTAAAATTGGAAGATTTTGTCCTTGGTCAGACATAGTTAATAAGAAGGTGTTTTTTTTATTATACAATTCTATATACTACTGAAATTACTCAGCCAAGTAGAAGACTTAGCATTATATTTAATTGCACTTGTCGAATTATTGATTCAAAATAGCTTTAACGGCCTTTAGTCCACAAAATTTGCATTTCGTTCCAGCAATCTCACTTGGACTCGTCAGTTGGTTAGTAAGCGCCTTACCAATACGCAATTTTTGTTAAGTTCAGTTCAAGTTACATGCATTTTTTGACAAAAAAGCAATGTGAACTATATCCAACAAAATTAAAATTTTAATAATTAAAATTGGAAGATTTTGCCCTTGGCCGGACATAGTTAACAAGAAGGTGTTTTTTTTTTAATACAATTCTTATACTATTGAAATTACTCAGCCAAGTAGAAAACTTAGCATTATATTTAATTGGACTTGTCGAATTATTGATTCAAAATAGCTTTAACGGCCTTTAGTCCACAAAATTTGCGTTTCGTCCCAGCAATCTCACTTCGACTCGTCAGTTGGTTAGTAAGCGCCTTACCAATACGCAATTTTTGTTAAGTTCAGCTCAACTTACATGCATTTTTTGACAAAACAGCAATGTGAACTATATCCAAGCAGATAAAAATTTTAATCATTAAAATTGGAAGATTTTGTCCTTGGCCAGACATAGGTAATAAGAAGGTGTTTTTTTTAATAATACAATTCTATATACTACTGAAATTACTCAGCCAAGTAGAAGATCTAGCATTCTATTTAATTGGACTTGTCGAATTATTGATTCAAAATAGTTTTTAACGGCCTTTAGTCCACAAAATTTGCGTTTCGTTCCGGCAATCTCACTTGGACTCATCAGTTGGTTAGTGAGCGCCTTACCAATACGCAATTTTTGTTAACTTCAGTTCAACTTACATGCATTTTTTGACAAAACAGCACTGTGAACTATATCCAAGAAGATAAAAATTTTAATCATTAAAATTGGAAGATTTTGTCCTTGGCCAGACACAGGTAATAAGAAGGTGTTTTTTTAATAATACAATTCTATATACTACTGAAATTACTCAGCCAAGTAGAAGATCTAGCATTATATTTAATTGGACTTGTCGAATTATTGATTCAAAATAGCTTTTAACGGCCTTTAGTCCACAAAATTTGCGTTTCGTCCCGGCAATCTCACTTATACTAATCAGTTGGATAGTGAGCGCCTAACCAATACGCAATTTTTGTTAACTTCAGTTCAACTTACATGCCTTTTTTGAAAAAACAGCAATGTGAACTACATCCAAAAAGATAAAAATTTTAATCATTAAAATTGGAAGATTTTGTCCTTGGTCAGACATAGTTAATAAGAAGGTGTTTTTTTATAATACAATTCTATATACTACTGAAATTACTCAGCCAAGCAGAAGACTTAGCATTATATTTAATTGGACTTGTCGAATTATTGATTCAAAATAGCTTTAACGGCCTTTAGTCCACAAAATTTGCGTTTCGTCCCAGCAATCTCGCTTGGACTCGTCAGTTGGTTAGTAAGCGCCTTACCAATACGCAATTTTTGTTAAGTTCAGTTCAAGTTACATGCATTTTTTGACAAAAAAGCAATGTGAACTATATCCAACAAAATTAAAATTTTAATAATTAAAATTGGAAGATTTTGTCCTTGGCCGGACATAGTTAATAAGGTGTTTTTTTTTTTAAATACAATTCTATGTACTATTGAAATTGCTCAGCCAAGTAGAAGACTTCGCATTATATTTAATTGGACTTGTCGAATTATTGATTCAAACTAGATTTTTTATGGCCTTTAGTCCACAAAATTTGCGTTTCGTCCCGGCAATCTCCCTTGGACTCATCAGTCGGTTAGTGAGCGCCTTACCAATACGCAATTTTTGTTTAGTTCAGTTCAAAATACATGCATTTTTTGACAAAAAAGCAATGTGAACTATATTCAACAAGATTGAAATTTTAATCATTAAAATTGGAAGATATTGTCCTTGGCAAGACATAGTTAATAAGGTGTTTTTTTTTATAATACAATTCTATATACTACTGAAATTCCTCAGCCAAGTAGAAGACTTAGCATTATATTTAATTGGACTTGTCGAATTATTGATTCAAAATAGCTTTTAACGGCCTTTAGTCCATACAATTTGCGTTTCGTCCCGGCAATCTCACTTGGACTCATCAGTTGGCTAGTGAGCGCCTTACCAATACGCAATTTTTGCTGAGTTCAGTTCAACTTACATGCATTTTTTGACAAAAAAGCAATGTGAACTATGTCCAACAAGATTAAAATTTTAATCATTAAAATTGGAAGATTTTGTCCTTGGCCAGACATAGTTATCAAGAAGGTGTTTTTTTTTAATACAATTCTTATACTATTGAAATTACTCAGCCAAGTAGAAGACTTAGCATTATATTTAATTGGACTTGTCGAATTATTGATTTAAAATAGCTTTAACGGCCTTTAGTCCACAAAATTTGCGTTTGGTCCCAGCAATCTTACTTGGACTCGTCAGTTGGTTAGTAAGCGCCTTACCAATACGCAATTTTTGTTAAGTTCAGTTCAACTTACATGTATTTTTTGACAAAACAGCAATGTGAACTATATCCAAGCAGATAAAAATTTTAATCATTAAAATTGGAAGATTTTGTCCTTGGCCAGACATAGGTAATAAGAAGGTGTTTTTTTTAATAATACAATTCTATATACTACTGAAATTACTCAGCCAAGTAGAAGATCTAGCATTATATTTAATTGGACTTGTCGAATTATTGATTCAAAATAGCTTTAACGGCCTTTAGTCCACAAAATTTGCGTTTCGTCCCAGCAATCTCACTTCGACTCGTCAGTTGGTTAGTAAGCGCCTTACCAATACGCAATTTTTGTTAAGTTCAGTTCAACTTACATGCATTTTTTTGACAAAACAGCAATGTGAACTATATCCAAGCAGAAAAAAATTTTAATCATTAAAATTGGAAGATTTTGTCCTTGGCCAGACATAGGTAATAAGAAGGTGTTTTTTTTAATAATACAATTCTATATACTACTGAAATTACTCAGCCAAGTAGAAGATCTAGCATTCTATTTAATTGGAATTGTCGAATTATTGATTCAAAATAGTTTTTAACGGCCTTTAGTCCACAAAATTTGCGTTTCGTTCCGGCAATCTCACTTGGACTCATCAGTTGGTTAGTGAGCGCCTTACCAATACGCAATTTTTGTTAACTTCAGTTCAACTTACATGCATTTTTTGACAAAACAGCACTGTGAACTATATCCAAGAAGATAAAAATTTTAATCATTAAAATTGGAAGATTTTGTCCTTGGCCAGGCACAGGTAATAAGAAGGTGTTTTTTTAATAATACAATTCTATATACTACTGAAATTACTCAGCCAAGTAGAAGATCTAGCATTATATTTAATTGGACTTGTCGAATTATTGATTCAAAATAGCTTTTAACGGCCTTTAGTCCACAAAATTTGCGTTTCGTCCCGGCAATCTCACTTATACTAATCAGTTGGATAGTGAGCGCCTTACCAATACGTAATTTTTGTTAACTTCAGTTCAACTTACATGCCTTTTTTGAAAAAACAGCAATGTGAACTATATCCAAAAAGATAAAAATTTTAATCATTAAAATTGGAAGATTTTGTCCTTGGTCAGACATAGTTAATAAGAAGGTGTTTTTTTATAATACAATTCTATATACTACTGAAATTACTCAGCCAAGTAGAAGACTTAGCATTATATTTAATTGGACTTGTCGAATTATTGATTCAAAATAGCTTTAACGGCCTTTAGTCCACAAAATTTGCGTTTCGTCCCAGCAATCTCACTTGGACTCGTCAGTTGGTTAGTAAGCGCCTTACCAATACGCAATTTTTGTTAAGTTCAGTTCAAGTTACATGCATTTTTTGACAAAAAAGCAATGTGAACTATATCCAACAAAATTAAAATTTTAATAATTAAAATTGGAAGATTTTGTCCTTGGCCGGACATAGTTAATAAGGTGTTTTTTTTTTTTTAAATACAATTCTATGTACTATTGAAGTTGCTCAGCCAAGTAGAAGACTTCGCATTATATTTAATTGGACTTGTCGAATTATTGATTCAAAATAGATTTTTTATGGCCTTTAGTCCACAAAATTTGCGTTTCGTCCCGGCAATCTCCCTTGGACTCATCAGTCGGTTAGTGAGCGCCTTACCAATACGCAATTTTTGTTTAGTTCAGTTCAAAATACATGCATTTTTTGACAAAGAAGCAATGTGAACTATATTCAACAAGATTGAAATTTTAATCATTAAAATTGGAAGATATTGTGCTTGGCAAGACATAGTTAGTAAGGTGTTTTTTTTTATAATACAATTCTATATACTACTGAAATTCCTCAGCCAAGTAGAAGACTTAGCATTATATTTAATTGGACTTGTCGAATTATTGATTCAAAATAGCTTTTAACGGCCTTTAGTCCATACAATTTGCGTTTCGTCCCGGCAATCTCACTTGCACTCATCAGTTGGCTAGTGAGCGCCTTACCAATACGCAATTTTTGCTGAGTTCAGTTCAACTTACATGCATTTTTTGGCAAAAAAGCAATGTGAACTATGTCCAACAAGATTAAAATTTTAATCATTAAAATTGGAAGATTTTGTCCTTGGCCAGACATAGTTAACAAGAAGGTGTTTTTTTTAATACAATTCTTATACTATTGAAATTACTCAGCCAAGTAGAAGACTTAGCATTATATTTAATTGGACTTGTCGAATTATTGATTTAAAATAGCTTTAACGGCCTTTAGTCCACAAAATTTGCGTTTCGTCCCAGCAATCTCACTTGGACTCGTCAGTTGGTTAGTAAGCGCCTTACCAATACGCAATTTTTGTTAAGTTCAGTTCAAGTTACATGCATTTTTTGACAAAAAAGCAAAGTGAACTATATCCAACAAGATTAAAATTTTAATTATTAAAATTGGAAGATTTTGTTTCTTGGTCAGATATAGTTAATAAGAAGGTGTTTTTTTTATAATACAATTCTATATACAATTCTACTGAAATTACTCAGCCATGTAGAAGACTTAGCATTATATTTAATTGGACTTGTCGAATTAGTGATTCAAAATAGCTTTTAATGGCCTTTAGTCCACAGAATTTGCGTTTCGTCCCGGCAATCTCACTTGGACTCATCAGTTGGCTAGTGAGCAGTGAGCGCCTTACCAATACGCAATTTTTGCTGAGTTCAGTTCAACTTACATGCATTTTTCGACAAAAAAGCAATGTGAACTATATCCAACAAGATTAAAATTTTAATTATTAAAATTGGAAGATTTTGTTTCTTGGTCAGATATAGTTAATGAGAAGGTGTTTTTTTTATAATACAATTCTATATACAATTCTACTGAAATTACTCAGCCATGTAGAAGACTTAGCATTATATTTAATTGGACTTGTCGAATTATTGATTCAAAATAGTTTTTAATGGCCTGTAGTCCACAAAATTTGCGTTTCGTTCCGGCAATCTCACTTGGACTCATCAAATGGATAGTGAGCGCCTTACCAATACGCAATTTTTGTTAACTTCAGTTCAACTTACATGCATTTTTTGACAAAACAGCAATGTGAACTATATCCAAGCAGATAAAAATTTGAATCATTAAAATTGGAAGATTTTGTCCTTGGCCAGACATAGGTAATAAGAAGGTGTTTTTTTTAATAATACAATTCTATATACTACTGAAATTACTCAGCCAAGTAGAAGATCTAGCATTCTATTTAATTGGACTTGTCGAATTATTGATTCAAAATAGCTTTTAACGGCCTTTAGTCCACAAAATTTGCGTTTCGTCCCGGCAATCTCACTTATACTAATCAGTTGGATAGTGAGCGCCTTACCAATACGCAATTTTTGTTAACTTCAGTTCAACTTACATGCCTTTTTTGAAAAAAACAGCAATGTGAACTATATCCAAGAAGATAAAAATTTTAATCATTAAAATTGGAAGATTTTGTCCTTGGTCAGACATAGTTAATAAGAAGGTGTTTTTTTATTATACAATTCTATATACTACTGAAATTACTCAGCCAAGTAGAAGACTTAGCATTATATTTAATTGCACTTGTCGAATTATTGATTCAAAATAGCTTTAACGGCCTTTAGTCCACAAAATTTGCATTTCGTTCCAGCAATCTCACTTGGACTCGTCAGTTGGTTAGTAAGCGCCTTACCAATACGCAATTTTTTTTAAGTTCAGTTCAAGTTACATGCATTTTTTGACAAAAAAGCAATGTGAACTATATCCAACAAAATTAAAATTTTAATAATTAAAATTGGAAGATTTTGCCCTTGGCCGGACATAGTTAATAAGGTGTTTTTTTTTTTAATACAATTCTATGTACTATTGAAATTGCTCAGCCAAGTAGAAGACTTCGCATTATATTTAATTGGACTTGTCGAATTAGTGATTCAAAATAGCTTTTAATGGCCTTTAGTCCACGGAATTTGCGTTTCGTCCCGGCAATCTCCCTTGGACTCATCAGTCGGTTAGTGAGCGCCTTACCAATACGCAATTTTTGTTTAGTTCAGTTCAAAATACATGCATTTTTTGACAAAAAAGCAATGTGAACTATATTCAACAAGATTGAAATTTTAATCATTAAAATTGGAAGATATTGTCCTTGGCAAGACATAGTTAATAAGGTGTTTTTTTTTATAATACAATTCTATATACTACTGAAATTCCTCAGCCAAGTAGAAGACTTAGCATTATATTTAATTGAACTTGTCGAATTATTGATTCAAAATAGTTTTTAACGGCCTTTAGTCCACAAAATTTGCGTTTCGTCCCGGCAATCTCACTTGGACTCATCAGTTGGTTAGTGAGCGCCTTACCAATACGCAATTTTTGTTTAGTTCAGTTCAAAATACATGCATTTTTTGACAAAAAAGCAATGTGAACTATATTCAACAAGATTGAAATTTTAATCATTAAAATTAGAAGATATTGTCCTTGACAAGACATAGTTAATAAGGTGTTTTTTTTTATAATACAATTCTATATACTACTGAAATTCCTCAGCCAAGTAGAAGACTTAGCATTATATTTAATTGGACTTGTCGAATTATTGATTCAAAATAGCTTTTAACGGCCTTTAGTCCATACAATTTGCGTTTCGTCCCGGCAATCTCACTTGGACTCATCAGTTGTCTAGTGAGCGCCTTACCAATATGCAATTTTTGCTGAGTTCAGTTCAAAATACATGCATTTTTTGACAAAGAAGCAATGTGAACTATATTCAACAAGATTGAAATTTTAATCATTAAAATTGGAAGATATTGTGCTTGGCAAGACATAGTTAATAAGGTGTTTTTTTTTATAATACAATTCTATATACTACTGAAATTCCTCAGCCAAGTAGAAGACTTAGCATTATATTTAATGGGACTTGTCGAATTATTGATTCAAAATAGCTTTTAACGGCCTTTAGTCCATACAATTTGCGTTTCGTCCCGGCAATCTCACTTGGACTCATCAGTTGGCTAGTGAGCGCCTTACCAATACGCAATTTTTGCTGAGTTCAGTTCAACTTACATGCATTTTTTGGCAAAAAAGCAATGTGAACTATGTCCAACAAGATTAAAATTTTAATCATTAAAATTGGAAGATTTTGTCCTTGGCCAGACATAGTTAACAAGAAGGTGTTTTTTTTAATACAATTCTTATACTATTGAAATTACTCAGCCAAGTAGAAGACTTAGCATTATATTTAATTGGACTTGTCGAATTATTGATTTAAAATAGCTTTAACGGCCTTTAGTCCACAAAATTTGCGTTTCGTCCCAGCAATCTCACTTGGACTCGTCAGTTGGTTAGTAAGCGCCTTACCAATACGCAATTTTTGTTAAGTTCAGTTCAAGTTACATGCATTTTTTGACAAAAAAGCAAAGTGAACTATATCCAACAAGATTAAAATTTTAATTATTAAAATTGGAAGATTTTGTTTCTTGGTCAGATATAGTTAATAAGAAGGTGTTTTTTTTATAATACAATTCTATATACAATTCTACTGAAATTACTCAGCCATGTAGAAGACTTAGCATTATATTTAATTGGACTTGTCGAATTAGTGATTCAAAATAGCTTTTAATGGCCTTTAGTCCACAGAATTTGCGTTTCGTCCCGGCAATCTCACTTGGACTCATCAGTTGGCTAGTGAGCAGTGAGCGCCTTACCAATACGCAATTTTTGCTGAGTTCAGTTCAACTTACATGCATTTTTCGACAAAAAAGCAATGTGAACTATATCCAACAAGATTAAAATTTTAATTATTAAAATTGGAAGATTTTGTTTCTTGGTCAGATATAGTTAATGAGAAGGTGTTTTTTTTATAATACAATTCTATATACAATTCTACTGAAATTACTCAGCCATGTAGAAGACTTAGCATTATATTTAATTGGACTTGTCGAATTATTGATTCAAAATAGTTTTTAATGGCCTGTAGTCCACAAAATTTGCGTTTCGTTCCGGCAATCTCACTTGGACTCATCAAATGGATAGTGAGCGCCTTACCAATACGCAATTTTTGTTAACTTCAGTTCAACTTACATGCATTTTTTGACAAAACAGCAATGTGAACTATATCCAAGCAGATAAAAATTTGAATCATTAAAATTGGAAGATTTTGTCCTTGGCCAGACATAGGTAATAAGAAGGTGTTTTTTTTAATAATACAATTCTATATACTACTGAAATTACTCAGCCAAGTAGAAGATCTAGCATTCTATTTAATTGGACTTGTCGAATTATTGATTCAAAATAGCTTTTAACGGCCTTTAGTCCACAAAATTTGCGTTTCGTCCCGGCAATCTCACTTATACTAATCAGTTGGATAGTGAGCGCCTTACCAATACGCAATTTTTGTTAACTTCAGTTCAACTTACATGCCTTTTTTGAAAAAAACAGCAATGTGAACTATATCCAAGAAGATAAAAATTTTAATCATTAAAATTGGAAGATTTTGTCCTTGGTCAGACATAGTTAATAAGAAGGTGTTTTTTTATTATACAATTCTATATACTACTGAAATTACTCAGCCAAGTAGAAGACTTAGCATTATATTTAATTGCACTTGTCGAATTATTGATTCAAAATAGCTTTAACGGCCTTTAGTCCACAAAATTTGCATTTCGTTCCAGCAATCTCACTTGGACTCGTCAGTTGGTTAGTAAGCGCCTTACCAATACGCAATTTTTTTTAAGTTCAGTTCAAGTTACATGCATTTTTTGACAAAAAAGCAATGTGAACTATATCCAACAAAATTAAAATTTTAATAATTAAAATTGGAAGATTTTGCCCTTGGCCGGACATAGTTAATAAGGTGTTTTTTTTTTTAATACAATTCTATGTACTATTGAAATTGCTCAGCCAAGTAGAAGACTTCGCATTATATTTAATTGGACTTGTCGAATTAGTGATTCAAAATAGCTTTTAATGGCCTTTAGTCCACGGAATTTGCGTTTCGTCCCGGCAATCTCCCTTGGACTCATCAGTCGGTTAGTGAGCGCCTTACCAATACGCAATTTTTGTTTAGTTCAGTTCAAAATACATGCATTTTTTGACAAAAAAGCAATGTGAACTATATTCAACAAGATTGAAATTTTAATCATTAAAATTGGAAGATATTGTCCTTGGCAAGACATAGTTAATAAGGTGTTTTTTTTTATAATACAATTCTATATACTACTGAAATTCCTCAGCCAAGTAGAAGACTTAGCATTATATTTAATTGAACTTGTCGAATTATTGATTCAAAATAGTTTTTAACGGCCTTTAGTCCACAAAATTTGCGTTTCGTCCCGGCAATCTCACTTGGACTCATCAGTTGGTTAGTGAGCGCCTTACCAATACGCAATTTTTGTTTAGTTCAGTTCAAAATACATGCATTTTTTGACAAAAAAGCAATGTGAACTATATTCAACAAGATTGAAATTTTAATCATTAAAATTAGAAGATATTGTCCTTGACAAGACATAGTTAATAAGGTGTTTTTTTTTATAATACAATTCTATATACTACTGAAATTCCTCAGCCAAGTAGAAGACTTAGCATTATATTTAATTGGACTTGTCGAATTATTGATTCAAAATAGCTTTTAACGGCCTTTAGTCCATACAATTTGCGTTTCGTCCCGGCAATCTCACTTGGACTCATCAGTTGTCTAGTGAGCGCCTTACCAATATGCAATTTTTGCTGAGTTCAGTTCAAAATACATGCATTTTTTGACAAAGAAGCAATGTGAACTATATTCAACAAGATTGAAATTTTAATCATTAAAATTGGAAGATATTGTGCTTGGCAAGACATAGTTAATAAGGTGTTTTTTTTTATAATACAATTCTATATACTACTGAAATTCCTCAGCCAAGTAGAAGACTTAGCATTATATTTAATTGGACTTGTCGAATTATTGATTCAAAATAGCTTTTAACGGCCTTTAGTCCATACAATTTGCGTTTCGTCCCGGCAATCTCACTTGGACTCATCAGTTGGCTAGTGAGCGCCTTACCAATACGCAATTTTTGCTGAGTTCAGTTCAACTTACATGCATTTTTAGGCAAAAAAGCAATGTGAACTATGTCCAACAAGATTAAAATTTTAATCATTAAAATTGGAAGATTTTGTCCTTGGCCAGACATAGTTAACAAGAAGGTGTTTTTTTTAATACAATTCTTATACTATTGAAATTACTCAGCCAAGTAGAAGACTTAGCATTATATTTAATTGGACTTGTCGAATTATTGATTTAAAATAGCTTTAACGGCCTTTAGTCCACAAAATTTGCGTTTCGTCCCAGCAATCTCACTTGGACTCGTCAGTTGGTTAGTAAGCGCCTTACCAATACGCAATTTTTGTTAAGTTCAGTTCAAGTTACATGCATTTTTTGACAAAAAAGCAAAGTGAACTATATCCAACAAGATTAAAATTTTAATTATTAAAATTGGAAGATTTTGTTTCTTGGTCAGATATAGTTAATAAGAAGGTGTTTTTTTTATAATACAATTCTATATACAATTCTACTGAAATTACTCAGCCATGTAGAAGACTTAGCATTATATTTAATTGGACTTGTCGAATTATTGATTCAAAATAGCTTTTAACGGCCTTTAGTCCACAAAATTTGCGTTTCGTCCCGGCAATCTCACTTATACTAATCAGTTGGATAGTGAGCGCCTTACCAATACGCAATTTTTGTTAACTTCAGTTCAACTTACATGCATTTTTTGACAAAACAGCAATGTGAACTATATCCAAGCAGATACAAATTTTAATCATTAAAATTGGAAGATTTTGTCCTTGGCCAGACATAGGTAATAAGAAGGTGTTTTTTTTAATAATACAATTCTATATACTACTGAAATTACTCAGCCAAGTAGAAGATCTAGCATTATATTTAATTGGACTTGTCGAATTATTGATTCAAAATAGCTTTTAACGGCCTTTAGTCCACAAAATTTGCGTTTCGTCCCGGCAATCTCACTTATACTAATCAGTTGGATAGTGAGCGCCTTACCAATACGCAATTTTTGTTAACTTCAGTTCAACTTACATGCCTTTTTGGAAAAAAACAGCAATGTGAACTATATCCAAGAAGATAAAAATTTTAATCATTAAAATTGGAAGATTTTGTCCTTGGTCAGACATAGTTAATAAGAAGGTGTTTTTTTATTATACAATTCTATATACTACTGAAATTACTCAGCCAAGTAGAAGACTTAGCATTATATTTAATTGCACTTGTCGAATTATTGATTCAAAATAGCTTTAACGGCCTTTAGTCCACAAAATTTGCATTTCGTTCCAGCAATCTCACTTGGACTCGTCAGTTGGTTAGTAAGCGCCTTACCAATACGCAATTTTTTTTAAGTTCAGTTCAAGTTACATGCATTTTTTGACAAAAAAGCAATGTGAACTATATCCAACAAAATTAAAATTTTAATAATTAAAATTGGAAGATTTTGCCCTTGGCCGGACATAGTTAATAAGGTGTTTTTTTTTTTTAATACAATTCTATGTACTATTGAAATTGCTCAGCCAAGTAGAAGACTTCGCATTATATTTAATTGGACTTGCCGAATTAGTGATTCAAAATAGCTTTTAATGGCCTTTAGTCCACAGAATTTGCGTTTCGTCCCGGCAATCTCCCTTGGACTCATCAGTCGGTTAGTGAGCGCCTTACCAATACGCAATTTTTGTTTAGTTCAGTTCAAAATACATGCATTTTTTGACAAAAAAGCAATGTGAACTATATTCAACAAGATTGAAATTTTAATCATTAAAATTGGAAGATATTGTCCTTGGCAAGACATAGTTAATAAGGTGTTTTTTTTTATAATACAATTCTATATACTACTGAAATTCCTCAGCCAAGTAGAAGACTTAGCATTATATTTAATTGAACTTGTCGAATTATTGATTCAAAATAGTTTTTAACGGCCTTTAGTCCACAAAATTTGCGTTTCGTCCCGGCAATCTCACTTGGACTCATCAGTTGGTTAGTGAGCGCCTTACCAATACGCAATTTTTGTTTAGTTCAGTTCAAAATACATGCATTTTTTGACAAAAAAGCAATGTGAACTATATTCAACAAGATTAAAATTTTAATCATTAAAATTGGAAGATTTTGTCCTTGGCCAGACATAGTTAACAAGAAGGTGTTTTTTTTAATACAATTCTTATACTATTGAAATTACTCAGCCAAGTAGAAGACTTAGCATTATATTTAATTGGACTTGTCGAATTATTGATTTAAAATAGCTTTAACGGCCTTTAGTCCACAAAATTTGCGTTTCGTCCCAGCAATCTCACTTGGACTCGTCAGTTGGTTAGTAAGCGCCTTACCAATACGCAATTTTTGTTAAGTTCAGTTCAAGTTACATGCATTTTTTGACAAAAAAGCAAAGTGAACTATATCCAACAAGATTAAAATTTTAATTATTAAAATTGGAAGATTTTGTTTCTTGGTCAGATATAGTTAATTAGAAGGTGTTTTTTTTATAATACAATTCTATATACAATTCTACTGAAATTACTCAGCCATGTAGAAGACTTAGCATTATATTTAATTGGACTTGTCGAATTATTGATTCAAAATAGTTTTTAATGGCCTGTAGTCCACAAAATTTGCGTTTCGTTCCGGCAATCTCAGTTGGACTCATCAAATGGATAGTGAGCGCCTTACCAATACGCAATTTTTGTTAACTTCAGTTCAACTTACATGCATTTTTTGACAAAACAGCAATGTGAACTATATCCAAGCAGATAAAAATTTTAATCATTAAAATTGGAAGATTTTGTCCTTGGCCAGACATAGGTAATAAGAAGGTGTTTTTTTTAATAATACAATTCTATATACTACTGAAATTACTCAGCCAAGTAGAAGATCTAGCATTATATTTAATTGGACTTGTCGAATTATTGATTCAAAATAGCTTTTAACGGCCTTTAGTCCACAAAATTTGCGTTTCGTCCCGGCAATCTCACTTATACTAATCAGTTGGATAGTGAGCGCCTTACCAATACGCAATTTTTGTTAACTTCAGTTCAACTTACATGCCTTTTTTGAAAAAACAGCAATGTGAACTATATCCAAGAAGATAAATATTTTAATCATTAAAATTGGAAGATTTTGTCCTTGGTCAGACATAGTTAATAAGAAGGTGTTTTTTTATTATACAATTCTATATACTACTGAAATTACTCAGCCAAGTAGAAGACTTAGCATTATATTTAATTGCACTTGTCGAATTATTGATTCAAAATAGCTTTAACGGCCTTTAGTCCACAAAATTTGCATTTCGTTCCAGCAATCTCACTTGGACTCGTCAGTTGGTTAGTAAGCGCCTTACCAATACGCAATTTTTGTTTAGTTCAGTTTAAAATACATGCATTTTTTGACAAAAAAGCAATGTGAACTATATTCAACAAGATTGAAATTTTAATCATTAAAATTGGAAGATATTGTCCTTGGCAAGACATAGTTAATAAGGTGTTTTTTTTTATAATACAATTCTATATACTACTGAAATTCCTCAGCCAAGTAGAAGACTTAGCATTAATTTTAATTGAACTTGTCGAATTATTGATTCAAAATAGTTTTTAACGGCCTTTAGTCCACAAAATTTGCGTTTCGTCCCGGCAATCTCACTTGGACTCATCAGTTGGTTAATGAGCGCCTTACCAATACGCAATTTTTGTTTAGTTCAGTTCAAAATACATGCATTTTTTGACAAAAAAGCAATGTGAACTATATTCAACAAGATTGAAATTTTAATCATTAAAATTAGAAGATATTGTCCTTGGCAAGACATAGTTAATAAGGTGTTTTTTTTATAATACAATTCTATATACTACTGAAATTCCTCAGCCAAGTAGAAGACTTAGCATTATATTTAATTGGACTTGTCGAATTATTGATTCAAAATAGCTTTTAACGGCCTTTAGTCCATACAATTTGCGTTTCGTCCCGGCAATCTCACTTGGACTCATCAGTTGTCTAGTGAGCGCCTTACCAATATGCAATTTTTGCTGAGTTCAGTTCAAAATACATGCATTTTTTGACAAAAAAGCAATGTGAACTATATTCAACAAGATTGAAATTTTAATCATTAAAATTGGAAGATATTGTCCTTGGCAAGACATAGTTAATAAGGTGTTTTTTTTTATAATACAATTCTATATACTACTGAAATTCCTCAGCCAAGTAGAAGACTTAGCATTATATTTAATTGAACTTGTCGAATTATTGATTCAAAATAGTTTTTAACGGCCTTTAGTCCACAAAATTTGCGTTTCGTCCCGGCAATCTCACTTGGACTCATCAGTTGGTTAGTGAGCGCCTTACCAATACGCAATTTTTGTTTAGTTCAGTTCAAAATACATGCATTTTTTGACAAAAAAGCAATGTGAACTATATTCAACAAGATTAAAATTTTAATCATTAAAATTGGAAGATTTTGTCCTTGGCCAGACATAGTTAACAAGAAGGTGTTTTTTTTAATACAATTCTTATACTATTGAAATTACTCAGCCAAGTAGAAGACTTAGCATTATATTTAATTGAACTTGTCGAATTATTGATTCAAAATAGTTTTTAACGGCCTTTAGTCCACAAAATTTGCGTTTCGTCCCGGCAATCTCCCTTGGACTCATCAGTCGGTTAGTGAGTGCCTTACCAATACGCAATTTTTGTTTAGTTCAGTTCAAAATACATGCATTTTTTGACAAAAAAGCAATGTGAACTATATTCAACAAGATTGAAATTTTAATCATTAAAATTGGAAGATATTGTCCTTGGCAAGACATAGTTAATAAGGTGTTTTTTTTTATAATACAATTCTATATACTACTGAAATTCCTCAGCCAAGTAGAAGACTTAGCATTATATTTAATTGGACTTGTCGAATTATTGATTCAAAATAGCTTTTAACGGCCTTTAGTCCATACAATTTGCGTTTCGTCCCGGCAATCTCACTTCGACTCGTCAGTTGGTTAGTAAGCGCCTTACCAATACGCAATTTTTGTTAAGTTCAGTTCAACTTACATGCATTTTTTGACAAAACAGCAATGTGAACTATATCCAAGCAGATAAAAATTTTAATCATTAAAATTGGAAGATTTTGTCCTTGGCCAGACATAGGTAATAAGAAGGTGTTTTTTTTAATAATACAATTCTATATACTACTGAAATTACTCAGCCAAGTAGAAGATCTAGCATTATATTTAATTGGACTTGTCGAATTATTGATTCAAAATAGCTTTTAACGGCCTTTAGTCCACAAAATTTGCGTTTCGTCCCGGCAATCTCACTTATACTAATCAGTTGGATAGTGAGCGCCTTACCAATACGCAATTTTTGTTAACTTCAGTTCAACTTACATGCCTTTTTTGAAAAAACAGCAATGTGAACTATATCCAAGAAGATAAATATTTTAATCATTAAAATTGGAAGATTTTGTCCTTGGTCAGACATAGTTAATAAGAAGGTGTTTTTTTATTATACAATTCTATATACTACTGAAATTACTCAGCCAAGTAGAAGACTTAGCATTATATTTAATTGCACTTGTCGAATTATTGATTCAAAATAGCTTTAACGGCCTTTAGTCCACAAAATTTGCATTTCGTTCCAGCAATCTCACTTGGACTCGTCAGTTGGTTAGTAAGCGCCTTACCAATACGCAATTTTTGTTTAGTTCAGTTTAAAATACATGCATTTTTTGACAAAAAAGCAATGTGAACTATATTCAACAAGATTGAAATTTTAATCATTAAAATTGGAAGATATTGTCCTTGGCAAGACATAGTTAATAAGGTGTTTTTTTTTATAATACAATTCTATATACTACTGAAATTCCTCAGCCAAGTAGAAGACTTAGCATTAATTTTAATTGAACTTGTCGAATTATTGATTCAAAATAGTTTTTAACGGCCTTTAGTCCACAAAATTTGCGTTTCGTCCCGGCAATCTCACTTGGACTCATCAGTTGGTTAATGAGCGCCTTACCAATACGCAATTTTTGTTTAGTTCAGTTCAAAATACATGCATTTTTTGACAAAAAAGCAATGTGAACTATATTCAACAAGATTGAAATTTTAATCATTAAAATTAGAAGATATTGTCCTTGGCAAGACATAGTTAATAAGGTGTTTTTTTTATAATACAATTCTATATACTACTGAAATTCCTCAGCCAAGTAGAAGACTTAGCATTATATTTAATTGGACTTGTCGAATTATTGATTCAAAATAGCTTTTAACGGCCTTTAGTCCATACAATTTGCGTTTCGTCCCGGCAATCTCACTTGGACTCATCAGTTGTCTAGTGAGCGCCTTACCAATATGCAATTTTTGCTGAGTTCAGTTCAAAATACATGCATTTTTTGACAAAAAAGCAATGTGAACTATATTCAACAAGATTGAAATTTTAATCATTAAAATTGGAAGATATTGTCCTTGGCAAGACATAGTTAATAAGGTGTTTTTTTTTATAATACAATTCTATATACTACTGAAATTCCTCAGCCAAGTAGAAGACTTAGCATTATATTTAATTGAACTTGTCGAATTATTGATTCAAAATAGTTTTTAACGGCCTTTAGTCCACAAAATTTGCGTTTCGTCCCGGCAATCTCACTTGGACTCATCAGTTGGTTAGTGAGCGCCTTACCAATACGCAATTTTTGTTTAGTTCAGTTCAAAATACATGCATTTTTTGACAAAAAAGCAATGTGAACTATATTCAACAAGATTAAAATTTTAATCATTAAAATTGGAAGATTTTGTCCTTGGCCAGACATAGTTAACAAGAAGGTGTTTTTTTTAATACAATTCTTATACTATTGAAATTACTCAGCCAAGTAGAAGACTTAGCATTATATTTAATTGAACTTGTCGAATTATTGATTCAAAATAGTTTTTAACGGCCTTTAGTCCACAAAATTTGCGTTTCGTCCCGGCAATCTCCCTTGGACTCATCAGTCGGTTAGTGAGTGCCTTACCAATACGCAATTTTTGTTTAGTTCAGTTCAAAATACATGCATTTTTTGACAAAAAAGCAATGTGAACTATATTCAACAAGATTGAAATTTTAATCATTAAAATTGGAAGATATTGTCCTTGGCAAGACATAGTTAATAAGGTGTTTTTTTTTATAATACAATTCTATATACTACTGAAATTCCTCAGCCAAGTAGAAGACTTAGCATTATATTTAATTGGACTTGTCGAATTATTGATTCAAAATAGCTTTTAACGGCCTTTAGTCCATACAATTTGCGTTTCGTCCCGGCAATCTCACTTCGACTCGTCAGTTGGTTAGTAAGCGCCTTACCAATACGCAATTTTTGTTAAGTTCAGTTCAACTTACATGCATTTTTTGACAAAACAGCAATGTGAACTATATCCAAGCAGATAAAAATTTTAATCATTAAAATTGGAAGATTTTGTCCTTGGCCAGACATAGGTAATAAGAAGGTGTTTTTTTTAATAATACAATTCTATATACTACTGAAATTACTCAGCCAAGTAGAAGATCTAGCATTCTATTTAATTGGACTTGTCGAATTATTGATTCAAAATAGTTTTTAACGGCTTTTAGTCCACAAAATTTGCGTTTCGTTCCGGCAATCTCACTTGGACTCATCAGTTGGTTAGTGAGCGCCTTACCAATACGCAATTTTTGTTAACTTCAGTTCAACTTACATGCATTTTTTGACAAAACAGCACTGTGAACTATATCCAAGAAGATAAAAATTTTAATCACTAAAATTGGAAGATTTTGTCCTTGGCCAGACACAGGTAATAAGAAGGTGTTTTTTTAATAATACAATTCTATATACTACTGAAATTACTCAGCCAAGTAGAAGATCTAGCATTATATTTAATTGGACTTGTCGAATTATTGATTCAAAATAGCTTTTAACGGCCTTTAGTCCACAAAATTTGGGTTTCGTCCCGGCAATCTCACTTATACTAATCAGTTGGATAGTGAGCGCCTTACCAATACGCAATTTTTGTTAACTTCAGTTCAACTTACATGCCTTTTTTGAAAAAACAGCAATGTGAACTATATCCAAAAAGATAAAAATTTTAATCATTAAAATTGGAAGATTTTGTCCTTGGTCAGACATAGTTAATAAGAAGGTGTTTTTTTATAATACTATTCTATATACTACTGAAATTACTCAGCCAAGAAGAAGACTTATCATTATATTTAATTGGACTTGTCGAATTATTGATTCAAAATAGCTTTAACGGCCTTTAGTCCACAAAATTTGCGTTTCGTCCCAGCAATCTCACTTGGACTCGTCAGTTGGTTAGTAAGCGCCTTACCAATACGCAATTTTTGTTAAGTTCAGTTCAAGTTACATGCATTTTTTGACAAAAAAGCAATGTGAACTATATCCAACAAAATTAAAATTTTAATAATTAAAATTGGAAGATTTTGTCCTTGGCCGGACATAGTTAATAAGGTGTTTTTTTTTTAAATACAATTCTATGTACTATTGAAATTGCTCAGCCAAATAGAAGACTTCGCATTATATTTAATTGGACTTTTCGAATTATTGATTCAAACTAGATTTTTTATGGCCTTTAGTCCACAAAATTTGCGTTTCGTCCCGGCAATCTCCCTTGGACTCATCAGTCGGTTAGTGAGCGCCTTACCAATACGCAATTTTTGTTTAGTTCAGTTCAAAATACATGCATTTTTTGACAAAAAAGCAATGTGAACTATATTCAACAAGATTGAAATTTTAATCATTAAAATTGGAAGATATTGTCCTTGGCAAGACATAGTTAATAAGGTGTTTTTTTTTTATAATACAATTCTATATACTACTGAAATTCCTCAGCCAAGTAGAAGACTTAGCATTATATTTAATTGGACTTGTCGAATTATTGATTCAAAATAGCTTTTAACGGCCTTTAGTCCATACAATTTGCGTTTCGTCCCGGCAATCTCACTTGGACTCATCAGTTGGCTAGTGAGCGCCTTACCAATACGCAATTTTTGCTGAGTTCAGTTCAACTTACATGCATTTTTTGACAAAAAAGCAATGTGAACTATGTCCAACAAGATTAAAATTTTAATCATTAAAATTGGAAGATTTTGTCCTTGGCCAGACATAGTTAACAAGAAGGTGTTTTTTTTTAATACAATTCTTATACTATTGAAATTACTCAGCCAAGTAGAAGACTTAGCATTATATTTAATTGGACTTGTCGAATTATTGATTTAAAATAGCTTTAACGGCCTTTAGTCCACAAAATTTGCGTTTCGTCCCAGCAATCTCACTTGGACTCGTCAGTTGGTTAGTAAGCGCCTTACCAATACGCAATTTTTGTTAAGTTCAGTTCAAGTTACATGCATTTTTTGACAAAAAAGCAAAGTGAACTATATCCAACAAGATTAAAATTTTAATTATTAAAATTGGAAGATTTTGTTTCTTGGTCAGATATAGTTAATAAGAAGGTATTTTTTTATAATACAATTCTATATACAATTCTACTGAAATTACTCAGCCATGTAGAAGACTTAGCATTATATTTAATTGGACTTGTCGAATTATTGATTCAAAATAGTTTTGAATGGCCTGTAGTCCACAAAATTTGCGTTTCGTTCCGGTAATCTCACTTGGACTCATCAAATGGATAGTGAGCGCCTTACCAATACGCAATTTTTGTTAACTTCAGTTCAACTTACATGCATTTTTTGACAAAACAGCAATGTGAACTATATCCAAGCAGATAAAAATTTTAATCATTAAAATTGGAAGATTTTGCCCTTGGCCAGACATAGGTAATAAGAAGGTGTTTTTTTAATAATACAATTCTATATACTACTGAAATTACTCAGCCAAGTAGAAGATCTAGCATTATATTTAATTGGACTTGTCGAATTATTGATTCAAAATAGCTTTTAACGGCCTTTAGTCCACAAAATTTGCGTTTCGTCCCGGCAATCTCACTTATACTAATCAGTTGGATAGTGAGCGCCTTACCAATACGCAATTTTTGTTAACTTCAGTTCAACTTACATGCCTTTTTTGAAAAAACAGCAATGTGAACTATATCCAAGAAGATAAAAATTTTAATCATTAAAATTGGAAGATTTTGTCCTTGGTCAGACATAGTTAATAAGAAGGTGTTTTTTTATTATACAATTCTATATACTACTGAAATTACTCAGCCAAGTAGAAGACTTAGCATTATATTTAATTGCACTTGTCGAATTATTGATTCAAAATAGCTTTAACGGCCTTTAGTCCACAAAATTTGCGTTTCGTTCCAGCAATCTAACTTGGACTCGTCTGTTGGTTAGTAAGCGCCTTACCAATACGCAATTTTTGTTAAGTTCAGTTCAAGTTACATGCATTTTTTGACAAAAAAGCAATGTGAACTATATCCAACAAAATTAGAATTTTAATAATTAAAATTGGAAGATTTTGCCCTTGGCCGGACATAGTTAATAAGGTGTTTTTTTTTTAAATACAATTCTATGTACTATTGAAATTGCTCAGCCAAGTAGAAGACTTCGCATTATATTTAATTGGACTTGTCGAATTAGTGATTCAAAATAGCTTTTAATGGCCTTTAGTCCACAGAATTTGCGTTTCGTCCCGGCAATCTCCCTTGGACTCATCAGTCGGTTAGTGAGCGCCTTACCAATACGCAATTTTTGTTTAGTTCAGTTCAAAATACATGCATTTTTTGACAAAAAAGCAATGTGAACTATATTCAACAAGATTGAAATTTTAATCATTAAAATTGGAAGATATTGTCCTTGGCAAGACATAGTTAATAAGGTGTTTTTTTTTTAATACAATTCTATATACTACTGAAATTCCTCAGCCAAGTAGAAGACTTAGCATTATATTTAATTGGACTTGTCGAATTATTGATTCAAAATAGATTTTTTATGGCCTTTAGTCCACAAAATTTGCGTTTCGTCCCGGCAATCTCCCTTGGACTGATCAGTCGGTTAGTGAGTGCCTTACCAATACGCAATTTTTGTTTAGTTCAGTTCAAAATACATGCATTTTTTGACAAAAAAGCAATGTGAACTATATTCAACAAGATTGAAATTTTAATCATTAAAATTGGAAGATATTGTCATTGGCAAGACATAGTTAATAAGGTGTTTTTTTTTATAATACAATTCTATATACTACTGAAATTCCTCAGCCAAGTAGAAGACTTAGCATTATATTTAATTGGACTTGTCGAATTATTGATTCAAAATAGCTTTTAACGGCCTTTAGTCCATACAATTTGCGTTTCGTCCCGGCAATCTCACTTGGACTCATCAGTTGGCTAGTGAGCGCCTTACCAATACGCAATTTTTGCTGAGTTCAGTTCAACTTACATGCATTTTTTGACAAAAAAGCAATGTGAACTATGTCCAACAAGATTAAAATTTTAATCATTAAAATTGGAAGATTTTGTCCTTGGCCAGAAATAGTTAACAAGAAGGTGTTTTTTTTAATACAATTCTTATACTATTGAAATTACTCAGCCTAGTAGAAGACTTAGCATTATATTTAATTGGACTTGTCGAATTATTGATTTAAAATAGCTTTAACGGCCTTTAGTCCACAAAATTTGCGTTTCGTCCCAGCAATCTCACTTGGACTCGTCAGTTGGTTAATAAGCGCCTTACCAATACGCAATTTTTGTTAAGTTCAGTTCAAGTTACATGCATTTTTTGACAAAAAAGCAAAGTGAACTATATCCAACAAGATTAAAATTTTAATTATTAAAATTGGAAGATTTTGTTTCTTGGTCCGATTAAGTTAATAAGAAGGTGTTTTTTTTATAATACAATTCTATATACAATTCTACTGAAATTACTCAGCCATGTAGAAGACTTAGCATTATATTTAATTGGACTTGTCGAATTATTGATTCAAAATAGTTTTTAATGGCCTGTAGTCCACAAAATTTGCGTTTCGTTCCGGCAATCTCTCTTGGACTCATCAAATGGATAGTGAGCGCCTTACCCATACGCAATTTTTGTTAACTTCAGTTCAACTTACATGCATTTTTTGACAAAACAGCAATGTGAACTATATCCAAGCAGATAAAAATTTTAATCATTAAAATTGGAAGATTTTGTCCTTGGCCAGACATAGGTAATAAGAAGGTGTTTTTTTTAATAATACAATTCTATATACTACTGAAATTACTCAGCCAAGTAGAAGATCTAGCATTCTATTTAATTGGACTTGTCGAATTATTGATTCAAAATAGCTTTTAACGGCCTTTAGTCCACACAATTTGCGTTTCGTCCCGGCAATCTCACTTATACTAATCAGTTGGATAGTGAGCGCCTTACCAATACGCAATTTTTGTTAACTTCAGTTCAACTTACATGCCTTTTTTGAAAAAAACAGCAATGTGAACTATATCTAAGAAGATAAAAATTTTAATCATTAAAATTGGAAGATTTTGTCCTTGGTCAGACATAGTTAATAAGAAGGTGTTTTTTTATTATACAATTCTATATACTACTGAAATTACTCAGCCAAGTAGAAGACTTAGCATTATATTTAATTGCACTTGTCGAATTATTGATTCAAAATAGATTTAACGGCCTTTAGTCCACAAAATTTGCATTTCGTTCCAGCAATCTCACTTGGACTCGTCAGTTGGTTAGTAAGCGCCTTACCAATACGCAATTTTTGTTAAGTTCAGTTCAAGTTACATGCATTTTTTGACAAAAAATCAATGTGAACTATATCCAACAAAATTAAAATTTTAATAATTAAAATTGGAAGATTTTGCCCTTGGCCGGACATAGTTAATAAGGTGTTTTTTTTTAATACAATTCTATGTACTATTGAAATTGCTCAGCCAAGTAGAAGACTTCGCATTATATTTAATTGGACTTGTCGAATTAGTGATTCAAAATAGCTTTTAATGGCCTTTAGTCCACAGAATTTGCGTTTGGTCCCGGCAATCTCACTTGGACTCATCAGTTGGTTAGTGAGCGCCTTACCAATACGAAATTTTTGTTTAGTTCAGTTCAAAATACATGCATTTTTTGACAAAAAAGCAATGTGAACTATATTCAACAAGATTGAAATTTTAATCATTAAAATTGGGAGATATTGTCCTTGACAAGACATAGTTAATAAGGTGTTTTTTTTTATAATACAATTCTATATACTACTGAAATTCCTCAGCCAAGTAGAAGACTTAGCATTATATTTAATTGGACTTGTCGAATTATTGATTTAAAATAGTTTTTAACGGCCTTTAGTCCACAAAATTTGCGTTTCGTCCCGGCAATCTCACTTGGACTCATCAGTTGGTTAGTGAGCGCCTTACCAATACGCAATTTTTGTTTAGTTCAGTTCAAAATACATGCATTTTTTGACAAAAAAGCAATGTGAACTATATTCAACAAGATTGAAATTTTAATCATTAAAATTAGAAGATATTGTCCTTGGCAAGACATAGTTAATAAGGTGTTTTTTTTTTATAATACAATTCTATATACTACTGAAATTCCTCAGCCAAGTAGAAGACTTAGCATTATATTTAATTGGACTTGTCGAATTATTCATTCAAAATAGCTTTTAACGGCCTTTAGTCCATACAATTTGCGTTTCGTCCCGGCAATCTCACTTGGACTCATCAGCTGGCTAGTGAGCGCCTTACCAATACGCAATTTTTGCTGAGTTCAGTTCAAAATACATGCATTTTTTGACAAAAAAGCAATGTGAACTATGTCCAACAAGATTAAAATTTTAATCATTAAAATTGGAAGATTTTGTCCTTGGCCAGACATAGTTAACAAGAAGGTGTTTTTTTTTTAATACAATTCTTATACTATTGAAATAACTCAGCCAAGTAGAAGACTTAGCATTATATTTAATTGGACTTGTCGAATTATTGATTTAAAATAGCTTTAACGGCCTTTAGTCCACAAAATTTGCGTTTCGTCCCAGCAATCTCACTTGGACTCGTCAGTTGGTTAATAAGCGCCTTACCAATACGCAATTTTTGTTAAGTTCAGTTCAAGTTACATGCATTTTTTGACAAAAAAGCAAAGTGAACTATATCCAACAAGATTAAAATTTTAATTATTAAAATTGGAAGATTTTGTTTCTTGGTCAGATATAGTTAATAAGAAGGTGTTTTTTTTATAATACAATTCTATATACAATTCTACTGAAATTACTCAGCCATGTAGAAGACTTAGCATTATATTTAATTGGACTTGTCGAGTTATTGATTCAAAATAGTTTTTAATGGCCTGTAGTCCACAAAATTTGCGTTTCGTTCCGGCAATCTCACTTGGACTCATCAAATGGATAGTGAGCGCCTTACCCATACGCAATTTTTGTTAACTTCAGTTCAACTTACATGCATTTTTTGACAAAACAGCAATGTGAACTATATCCAAGCAGATAAAAATTTTAATCATTAAAATTGGAAGATTTTGTCCTTGGCCAGACATAGGTAATAAGAAGGTGTTTTTTTTAATAATACAATTCTATATACTACTGAAATTACTCAGCCAAGTAGAAGATCTAGCATTCTATTTAATTGGACTTGTCGAATTATTGATTCAAAATAGCTTTTAACGGCCTTTAGTCCACAAAATTTGCGTTTCGTCCCGGCAATCTCACTTATACTAATCAGTTGGATAGTGAGCGCCTTACCAATACGCAATTTTTGTTAACTTCAGTTCAACTTACACGCCTTTTTTGAAAAAACAGCAATGTGAACTATATCCAAGAAGATAAAAATTTTAATCATTAAAATTGGAAGATTTTGTCCTTGGTCAGACATAGTTAATAAGAAGGTGTTTTTTTATTATACAATTCTATATACTACTGAAATTACTCAGCCAAGTAGAAGACTTAGCATTATATTTAATTGCACTTGTCGAATTATTGACTCAAAATAGCTTTAACGGCCTTTAGTCCACAAAATTTGCATTTCGTTCCAGCAATCTCACTTGGACTCGTCAGTTGGTTAGTAAGCGCCTTACCAATACGCAATTTTTGTTAAGTTCAGTTCAAGTTACATGCATTTTTTGACAAAAAAGCAATGTGAACTATATCCAACAAAATTAAAATTTTAATAATTAAAATTGGAAGATTTTGCCCTTGGCCGGACATAGTTAATAAGGTGTTTTTTTTTTAATACAATTCTATGTACTATTGAAATTGCTCAGCCAAGTAGAAGACTTCGCATTATATTTAATTGGACTTGTCGAATTAGTGATTCAAAATAGCTTTTAATGGCCTTTAGTCCACATAATTTGCGTTTCGTCCCGGCAATCTCCCTTGGACTCATCAGTCGGTTAGTGAGCGCCTTACCAATACGCAATTTTTGTTTAGTTCAGTTCAAAATACATGCATGAAAAGCAATGTGAACTATATTCAACAAGATTGAAATTTTAATCATTAAAGTTGGGAGATATTGTCCTTGGCAAGACATAGTTAATAAGGTGTTTTTTTTTTATAATACAATTCTATATACTACTGAAATTCCTCAGCCAAGTAGAAGACTTAGCATTATATTTAATTGGACTTGTCGAATTATTGATTCAAAATAGTTTTTAACGGCCTTTAGTCCACAAAATTTGCGTTTCGTCCCGGCAATCTCACTTGGACTCATCAGTTGGTTAGTGAGCGCCTTACCAATACGCAATTTTTGTTTAGTTCAGTTCAAAATACATGCATTTTTTGACAAAAAAGCAATGTGAACTATATTCAACAAGATTGAAATTTTAATCATTAAAATTAGAAGATATTGTCCTTGGCAAGACATAGTTAATAAGGTGTTTTTTTTATAATACAATTCTATATACTACTGAAATTCCTCAGCCAAGTAGAAGACTTAGCATTATATTTAATTGGACTTGTCGAATTATTCATTCAAAATAGCTTTTAACGGCCTTTAGTCCATACAATTTGCGTTTCGTCCCGGCAATCTCACTTGGACTCATCAGTTGTATAGTGAGCGCCTTACCAATATGCAATTTTTGCTGAGTTCAGTTCAAAATACATGCATTTTTTGACAAAAAAGCAATGTGAACTATATTCAACAAGATTGAAATTTTAATCATTAAAATTGGAAGATATTGTCATTGGCAAGACATAGTTAATAAGGTGTTTTTTTTTATAATACAATTCTATATACTACTGAAATTCCTCAGCCAAGTAGAATACTTAGCATTATATTTAATTGGACTTGTCGAATTATTGAATCAAAATAGCTTTTAACTGCCTTTAGTCCATACAATTTGCGTTTCGTCCCGGCAATCTCACTTGGACTCATCAGTTGGCTAGTGAGCGCCTTACCAATATGCAATTTTTGCTGAGTTCAGTTCAACTTACATGCATTTTTTGACAAAAAAGCAATGTGAACTATGTCCAACAAGATTAAAATTTTAATCATTAAAATTGGAAGATTTTGTCCTTGGCCAGACATAGTTAACAAGAAGGTGTTTTTTTTAATAATACAATTCTATATACTACTGAAATTACTCAGCCAAGTAGAAGATCTAGCATTATATTTAATTGGACTTGTCGAATTATTGATTCAAAATAGCTTTTAACGGCCTTTAGTCCACAAAATTTGCGTTTCGTCCCGGCAATCTCACTTATACTAATCAGTTGGATAGTAAGCGCCTTACCAATACGCAATTTTTGTTAAGTTCAGTTCAAGTTACATGCATTTTTTGACAAAAAAGCAATGTGAACTATATCCAACAAAATTAAAATTTTAATAATTAAAATTGGAAGATTTTGCCCTTGGCCGGACATAGTTAATAAGGTGTTTTTTTTTAAATACAATGCTATGTACTATTGAAATTGCTCAGCCAAGTAGAAGACTTCGCATTATATTTAATTGGACTTGTCGAATTATTGATTCAAAATAGCTTTTAATGGCCTTTAGTCCACAAAATTTGCGTTTCGTCCCGGCAATCTCACTTATAATAATCAGTTGGATAGTGAGCGCCTTACCAATACGCAATTTTTATTTAGTTCAGTTCAAAATACATGCATTTTTTGACAAAAAAGCAATGTGAACTATATTCAACAAGATTGAAATTTTAATCATTAAAATTGGAAGATATTGTCCTTGGCAAGACATAGTTAATAAGGTGTTTTTTTTATAATACAATTCTATATACTACTGAAATTCCTCAGCCAAGTAGAAGACTTAGCATTATATTTAATTGGACTTGTCGAATTATTGATTCAAAATAGCTTTTAACGGCCTATAGTCCATACAATTTGCGTTTCGTCCCGGCAATCTCACTTGGACTCATCAGTTGGCTAGTGAGCGCCTTACCAATATGCAATTTTTGCAGAGTTCAGTTCAACTTACATGCATTTTTTGACAAAAAAGCAATGTGAACTATGTCCAACAAGATTAAAATTTTAATCATTAAAATTGGAAGATTTTGTCCTTGGCCAGACATAGTTAACAAGAAAGTGTTTTTTTTTAATACAATTCTTATACTATTGAAATTACTCAGCCAAGTAGAAGACTTAGCATTATATTTAATTGGACTTGTCGAATTATTGATTTAAAATAGCTTTAACGGCCTTTAGTCCACAAAATTTGCGTTTGGTCCCAGCAATCTTACTTGGACTCGTCAGTTGGTTAGTAAGCGCCTTACCAATACGCAATTTTTGTTAAGTTCAGTTCAAGTTACATGCATTTTTTGACAAAAAAGCAAAGTGAACTATATCCAACAAGATTAAAATTTTAATTATTAAAATTGGAAGATTTTGTTTCTTGGTCAGATATAGTTAATAAGAAGGTGTTTTTTTTATAATACAATTCTATATACAATTCTACTGAAATTACTCAGCCATGTAGAAGACTTAGCATTATATTTAATTGGACTTGTGGAATTATTGATTCAAAATAGTTTTTAATGGCCTGTAGTCCACAAGATTTGCGTTTCGTTCCGGCAATCTCACTTGGACTCATCAAATGGATAGTGAGCGCCTTACCAATACGCAATTTTTGTTAACTTCAGTTCAACTTACATGCATTTTTTGACAAAACAGCAATGTGAACTATATCCAAGCAGATAAAAATTTTAATCATTAAAATTGGAAGATTTTGTCCTTGGCCAGACATAGGTAATAAGAAGGTGTTTTTTTTAATAATACAATTCTATATACTACTGAAATTACTCAGCCAAGTAGAAGATCTAGCATTATATTTAATTGAACTTGTCGAATTATTGATTCAAAATAGCTTTTAACGGCCTTTAGTCCACAAAATACGCGTTTCGTCCCGGCAATCTCACTTATACTAATCAGTTGGATAGTGAGCGCCTTACCAATACGCAATTTTTGTTAACTTCAGTTCAACTTACATGCCTTTTTTGAAAAAAACAGCAATGTGAACTATATCCAAGAAGATAAAAATTTTAATCATTAAAATTGGAAGATTTTGTATTTGGTCAGACATAGTTAATAAGAAGGTGTTTTTTTATTATACAATTCTATATACTACTGAAATTACTCAGCCAAGTAGAAGACTTAGCATTATATTTAATTGCACTTGTCGAATTATTGATTCAAAATAGCTTTAACGGCCTTTAGTCCACAAAATTTGCGTTTCGTTCCAGCAATCTCACTTGGACTCGTCAGTTGGTTAGTAAGCGCCTTACCAATACGCAATTTTTGTTAAGTTCAGTTCAAGTTACATGCATTTTTTGACAAAAAAGCAATGTGAACTATATCCAACAAAATTAAAATTTTAATAATTAAAATTGGAAGATTTTGCCCTTGGCCGGACATAGTTCATAAGGTGTTTTTTTTTTAAATACAATTCTATGTACTATTGAAATTGCTCAGCCAAGTAGAAGACTTCGCATTATATTTAATTAAACTTGTCGAATTTTTGATTCAAAATAGCTTTTAATGGCCTTTAGTCCACAAAATTTGCGCTTCGTCCCGGCAATCTCCCTTGGACTCATCAGTCGGTTAGTAAGCGCCTTACCAATACGCAATTTTTGTTTAGTTCAGTTCAAAATACATGCATTTTTTGACAAAAAAGCAATGTGAACTATATTCAACAAGATTGAAATTTTAATCATTAAAATTGGAAGATATTGTCATTGGCAAGACATAGTTAATAAGGTGTTTTTTTTTATAATACAATTCTATATACTACTGAAATTCCTCAGCCAAGTAGAATACTTAGCATTATATTTAATTGGACTTGTCGAATTATTGAATCAAAATAGCTTTTAACTGCCTTTAGTCCATACAATTTGCGTTTCGTCCCGGCAATCTCACTTGGACTCATCAGTTGGCTAGTGAGCGCCTTACCAATATGCAATTTTTGCTGAGTTCAGTTCAACTTACATGCATTTTTTGACAAAAAAGCAATGTGAACTATGTCCAACAAGATTAAAATTTTAATCATTAAAATTGGAAGATTTTGTCCTTGGCCAGACATAGTTAACAAGAAGGTGTTTTTTTTAATAATACAATTCTATATACTACTGAAATTACTCAGCCAAGTAGAAGATCTAGCATTATATTTAATTGGACTTGTCGAATTATTGATTCAAAATAGCTTTTAACGGCCTTTAGTCCACAAAATTTGCGTTTCGTCCCGGCAATCTCACTTATACTAATCAGTTGGATAGTAAGCGCCTTACCAATACGCAATTTTTGTTAAGTTCAGTTCAAGTTACATGCATTTTTTGACAAAAAAGCAATGTGAACTATATCCAACAAAATTAAAATTTTAATAATTAAAATTGGAAGATTTTGCCCTTGGCCGGACATAGTTAATAAGGTGTTTTTTTTTAAATACAATGCTATGTACTATTGAAATTGCTCAGCCAAGTAGAAGACTTCGCATTATATTTAATTGGACTTGTCGAATTATTGATTCAAAATAGCTTTTAATGGCCTTTAGTCCACAAAATTTGCGTTTCGTCCCGGCAATCTCACTTATAATAATCAGTTGGATAGTGAGCGCCTTACCAATACGCAATTTTTATTTAGTTCAGTTCAAAATACATGCATTTTTTGACAAAAAAGCAATGTGAACTATATTCAACAAGATTGAAATTTTAATCATTAAAATTGGAAGATATTGTCCTTGGCAAGACATAGTTAATAAGGTGTTTTTTTTATAATACAATTCTATATACTACTGAAATTCCTCAGCCAAGTAGAAGACTTAGCATTATATTTAATTGGACTTGTCGAATTATTGATTCAAAATAGCTTTTAACGGCCTATAGTCCATACAATTTGCGTTTCGTCCCGGCAATCTCACTTGGACTCATCAGTTGGCTAGTGAGCGCCTTACCAATATGCAATTTTTGCAGAGTTCAGTTCAACTTACATGCATTTTTTGACAAAAAAGCAATGTGAACTATGTCCAACAAGATTAAAATTTTAATCATTAAAATTGGAAGATTTTGTCCTTGGCCAGACATAGTTAACAAGAAAGTGTTTTTTTTTAATACAATTCTTATACTATTGAAATTACTCAGCCAAGTAGAAGACTTAGCATTATATTTAATTGGACTTGTCGAATTATTGATTTAAAATAGCTTTAACGGCCTTTAGTCCACAAAATTTGCGTTTGGTCCCAGCAATCTTACTTGGACTCGTCAGTTGGTTAGTAAGCGCCTTACCAATACGCAATTTTTGTTAAGTTCAGTTCAAGTTACATGCATTTTTTGACAAAAAAGCAAAGTGAACTATATCCAACAAGATTAAAATTTTAATTATTAAAATTGGAAGATTTTGTTTCTTGGTCAGATATAGTTAATAAGAAGGTGTTTTTTTTATAATACAATTCTATATACAATTCTACTGAAATTACTCAGCCATGTAGAAGACTTAGCATTATATTTAATTGGACTTGTGGAATTATTGATTCAAAATAGTTTTTAATGGCCTGTAGTCCACAAGATTTGCGTTTCGTTCCGGCAATCTCACTTGGACTCATCAAATGGATAGTGAGCGCCTTACCAATACGCAATTTTTGTTAACTTCAGTTCAACTTACATGCATTTTTTGACAAAACAGCAATGTGAACTATATCCAAGCAGATAAAAATTTTAATCATTAAAATTGGAAGATTTTGTCCTTGGCCAGACATAGGTAATAAGAAGGTGTTTTTTTTAATAATACAATTCTATATACTACTGAAATTACTCAGCCAAGTAGAAGATCTAGCATTATATTTAATTGAACTTGTCGAATTATTGATTCAAAATAGCTTTTAACGGCCTTTAGTCCACAAAATTTGCGTTTCGTCCCGGCAATCTCACTTATACTAATCAGTTGGATAGTGAGCGCCTTACCAATACGCAATTTTTGTTAACTTCAGTTCAACTTACATGCCTTTTTTGAAAAAAACAGCAATGTGAACTATATCCAAGAAGATAAAAATTTTAATCATTAAAATTGGAAGATTTTGTATTTGGTCAGACATAGTTAATAAGAAGGTGTTTTTTTATTATACAATTCTATATACTACTGAAATTACTCAGCCAAGTAGAAGACTTAGCATTATATTTAATTGCACTTGTCGAATTATTGATTCAAAATAGCTTTAACGGCCTTTAGTCTACAAAATTTGCGTTTCGTTCCAGCAATCTCACTTGGACTCGTCAGTTGGTTAGTAAGCGCCTTACCAATACGCAATTTTTGTTAAGTTCAGTTCAAGTTACATGCATTTTTTGACAAAAAAGCAATGTGAACTATATCCAACAAAATTAAAATTTTAATAATTAAAATTGGAAGATTTTGCCCTTGGCCGGACATAGTTCATAAGGTGTTTTTTTTTTAAATACAATTCTATGTACTATTGAAATTGCTCAGCCAAGTAGAAGACTTCGCATTATATTTAATTGGACTTGTCGAATTAGTGATTCAAAATAGCTTTTAATGGCCTTTAGTCCACAGAATTTGCGTTTCGTCCCGGCAATCTCCCTTGGACTCGTCAGTCGGTTAGTGAGTGCCTTACCAATACGCAATTTTTGTTTAGTTCAGTTCAAAATACATGCATTTTTTGACAAAAAAGCAATGTGAACTATATTCAACAAGATTGAAATTTTAATCATTAAAATTGGAAGATATTGTCCTTGGCAAGACATAGTTAATAAGGTGTTTTTTTTTATAATACAATTCTATATACTACTGAAATTCCTCAGCCAAGTAGAAGACTTAGCATTATATTTAATTGGACTTGTCGAACTATTGATTCAAAATAGCTTTTAACGGCCTTTAGTCCATACAATTTGCGTTTCGTCCCGGCAATCTCACTTGGACTCATCAGTTGGCTAGTGAGCGCCTTACCAATACGCAATTTTTGCTGAGTTCAGTTCAACTTACATGCATTTTTTGACAAAAAAGCAATGTGAACTATGTCCAACAAGATTAAAATTTTAATCATTAAAATTGGAAGATTTTGTCCTTGGCCAGACATAGTTAACAAGAAGGTGTTTTTTTTTAATACAATTCTTATACTATTGAAATTACTCAGCCAAGTAGAAGACTTAGCATTATATTTAATTGCACTTGTCGAATTATTGATTCAAAATAGCTTTTAACGGCCTTTAGTCCATACAATTTGCGTTTCGTCCCGGCAATCTCACTTGGACTCATCAGTTGGCTAGGGAGCGCCTTACCAATACGCAATTTTTGCTGAGTTCAGTTCAACTTACATGCATTTTTTGACAAAAAAGCAAAGTGAACTATATCCAACAAGATTAAAATTTTAATTATTAAAATTGGAAGATTTTGTTTCTTGGTCAGATATAGTTAATAAGAAGGTGTTTTTTTTATAATACAATTCTATATACAATTCTACTGAAATTACTCAGCCATGTAGAAGACTTAGCATTATATTTAATTGGACATGTCGAATTATTGATTCAAAATAGTTTTTAATGGCCTGTAGTCCACAAAATTTGCGTTTCGTTCCGGCAATCTCACTTGGACTCATCAAATGGATAGTGAGCGCCTTACCAATACGCAATTTTTGTTAACTTCAGTTCAACTTACATGCATTTTTTGACAAAACAGCAATGTGAACTATATCCAAGCAGATAAAAATTTTAATCATTAAAATTGGAAGATTTTGTATTTGGTCAGACATAGTTAATAAGAAGGTGTTTTTTTATTATACAATTCTATATACTACTGAAATTACTCAGCCAAGTAGAAGACTTAGCATTATATTTAATTGCACTTGTCGAATTATTGATTCAAAATAGCTTTAACGGCCTTTAGTCCACAAAATACGCGTTTCGTCCCGGCAATCTCACTTATACTAATCAGTTGGATAGTGAGCGCCTTACCAATACGCAATTTTTGTTAACTTCAGTTCAACTTACATGCCTTTTTTGAAAAAAACAGCAATGTGAACTATATCCAAGAAGATAAAAATTTTAATCATTAAAATTGGAAGATTTTGTATTTGGTCAGACATAGTTAATAAGAAGGTGTTTTTTTATTATACAATTCTATATACTACTGAAATTACTCAGCCAAGTAGAAGACTTAGCATTATATTTAATTGCACTTGTCGAATTATTGATTCAAAATAGCTTTAACGGCCTTTAGTCCACAAAATTTGCGTTTCGTTCCAGCAATCTCACTTGGACTCGTCAGTTGGTTAGTAAGCGCCTTACCAATACGCAATTTTTGTTAAGTTCAGTTCAAGTTACATGCATTTTTTGACAAAAAAGCAATGTGAACTATATCCAACAAAATTAAAATTTTAATAATTAAAATTGGAAGATTTTGCCCTTGGCCGGACATAGTTCATAAGGTGTTTTTTTTTTAAATACAATTCTATGTACTATTGAAATTGCTCAGCCAAGTAGAAGACTTCGCATTATATTTAATTAAACTTGTCGAATTTTTGATTCAAAATAGCTTTTAATGGCCTTTAGTCCACAAAATTTGCGCTTCGTCCCGGCAATCTCCCTTGGACTCATCAGTCGGTTAGTAAGCGCCTTACCAATACGCAATTTTTGTTTAGTTCAGTTCAAAATACATGCATTTTTTGACAAAAAAGCAATGTGAACTATATTCAACAAGATTGAAATTTTAATCATTAAAATTGGAAGATATTGTCATTGGCAAGACATAGTTAATAAGGTGTTTTTTTTTATAATACAATTCTATATACTACTGAAATTCCTCAGCCAAGTAGAATACTTAGCATTATATTTAATTGGACTTGTCGAATTATTGAATCAAAATAGCTTTTAACTGCCTTTAGTCCATACAATTTGCGTTTCGTCCCGGCAATCTCACTTGGACTCATCAGTTGGCTAGTGAGCGCCTTACCAATATGCAATTTTTGCTGAGTTCAGTTCAACTTACATGCATTTTTTGACAAAAAAGCAATGTGAACTATGTCCAACAAGATTAAAATTTTAATCATTAAAATTGGAAGATTTTGTCCTTGGCCAGACATAGTTAACAAGAAGGTGTTTTTTTTAATAATACAATTCTATATACTACTGAAATTACTCAGCCAAGTAGAAGATCTAGCATTATATTTAATTGGACTTGTCGAATTATTGATTCAAAATAGCTTTTAACGGCCTTTAGTCCACAAAATTTGCGTTTCGTCCCGGCAATCTCACTTATACTAATCAGTTGGATAGTAAGCGCCTTACCAATACGCAATTTTTGTTAAGTTCAGTTCAAGTTACATGCATTTTTTGACAAAAAAGCAATGTGAACTATATCCAACAAAATTAAAATGTTAATAATTAAAATTGGAAGATTTTGCCCTTGGCCGGACATAGTTAATAAGGTGTTTTTTTTTTAAATACAATGCTATGTACTATTGAAATTGCTCAGCCAAGTAGAAGACTTCGCATTATATTTAATTGGACTTGTCGAATTATTGATTCAAAATAGCTTTTAATGGCCTTTAGTCCACAAAATTTGCGTTTCGTCCCGGCAATCTCACTTATAATAATCAGTTGGATAGTGAGCGCCTTACCAATACGCAATTTTTATTTAGTTCAGTTCAAAATACATGCATTTTTTGACAAAAAAGCAATGTGAACTATATTCAACAAGATTGAAATTTTAATCATTAAAATTGGAAGATATTGTCCTTGGCAAGACATAGTTAATAAGGTGTTTTTTTTATAATACAATTCTATATACTACTGAAATTCCTCAGCCAAGTAGAAGACTTAGCATTATATTTAATTGGACTTGTCGAATTATTGATTCAAAATAGCTTTTAACGGCCTATAGTCCATACAATTTGCGTTTCGTCCCGGCAATCTCACTTGGACTCATCAGTTGGCTAGTGAGCGCCTTACCAATATGCAATTTTTGCAGAGTTCAGTTCAACTTACATGCATTTTTTGACAAAAAAGCAATGTGAACTATGTCCAACAAGATTAAAATTTTAATCATTAAAATTGGAAGATTTTGTCCTTGGCCAGACATAGTTAACAAGAAAGTGTTTTTTTTTAATACAATTCTTATACTATTGAAATTACTCAGCCAAGTAGAAGACTTAGCATTATATTTAATTGGACTTGTCGAATTATTGATTTAAAATAGCTTTAACGGCCTTTAGTCCACAAAATTTGCGTTTGGTCCCAGCAATCTTACTTGGACTCGTCAGTTGGTTAGTAAGCGCCTTACCAATACGCAATTTTTGTTAAGTTCAGTTCAAGTTACATGCATTTTTTGACAAAAAAGCAAAGTGAACTATATCCAACAAGATTAAAATTTTAATTATTAAAATTGGAAGATTTTGTTTCTTGGTCAGATATAGTTAATAAGAAGGTGTTTTTTTTATAATACAATTCTATATACAATTCTACTGAAATTACTCAGCCATGTAGAAGACTTAGCATTATATTTAATTGGACTTGTGGAATTATTGATTCAAAATAGTTTTTAATGGCCTGTAGTCCACAAGATTTGCGTTTCGTTCCGGCAATCTCACTTGGACTCATCAAATGGATAGTGAGCGCCTTACCAATACGCAATTTTTGTTAACTTCAGTTCAACTTACATGCATTTTTTGACAAAACAGCAATGTGAACTATATCCAAGCAGATAAAAATTTTAATCATTAAAATTGGAAGATTTTGTCCTTGGCCAGACATAGGTAATAAGAAGGTGTTTTTTTTAATAATACAATTCTATATACTACTGAAATTTTTCAGCCAAGTAGAAGATCTAGCATTATATTTAATTGAACTTGTCGAATTATTGATTCAAAATAGCTTTTAACGGCCTTTAGTCCACAAAATTTGCGTTTCGTCCCGGCAATCTCACTTATACTAATCAGTTGGATAGTGAGCGCCTTACCAATACGCAATTTTTGTTAACTTCAGTTCAACTTACATGCCTTTTTTGAAAAAAACAGCAATGTGAACTATATCCAAGAAGATAAAAATTTTAATCATTAAAATTGGAAGATTTTGTATTTGGTCAGACATAGTTAATAAGAAGGTGTTTTTTTATTATACAATTCTATATACTACTGAAATTACTCAGCCAAGTAGAAGACTTAGCATTATATTTAATTGCACTTGTCGAATTATTGATTCAAAATAGCTTTAACGGCCTTTAGTCCACAAAATTTGCGTTTCGTTCCAGCAATCTCACTTGGACTCGTCAGTTGGTTAGTAAGCGCCTTACCAATACGCAATTTTTGTTAAGTTCAGTTCAAGTTACATGCATTTTTTGACAAAAAAGCAATGTGAACTATATCCAACAAAATTAAAATTTTAATAATTAAAATTGGAAGATTTTGCCCTTGGCCGGACATAGTTCATAAGGTGTTTTTTTTTTAAATACAATTCTATGTACTATTGAAATTGCTCAGCCAAGTAGAAGACTTCGCATTATATTTAATTGGACTTGTCGAATTAGTGATTCAAAATAGCTTTTAATGGCCTTTAGTCCACAGAATTTGCGTTTCGTCCCGGCAATCTCCCTTGGACTCGTCAGTCGGTTAGTGAGTGCCTTACCAATACGCAATTTTTGTTTAGTTCAGTTCAAAATACATGCATTTTTTGACAAAAAAGCAATGTGAACTATATTCAACAAGATTGAAATTTTAATCATTAAAATTGGAAGATATTGTCCTTGGCAAGACATAGTTAATAAGGTGTTTTTTTTTATAATACAATTCTATATACTACTGAAATTCCTCAGCCAAGTAGAAGACTTAGCATTATATTTAATTGGACTTGTCGAACTATTGATTCAAAATAGCTTTTAACGGCCTTTAGTCCATACAATTTGCGTTTCGTCCCGGCAATCTCACTTGGACTCATCAGTTGGCTAGTGAGCGCCTTACCAATACGCAATTTTTGCTGAGTTCAGTTCAACTTACATGCATTTTTTGACAAAAAAGCAATGTGAACTATGTCCAACAAGATTAAAATTTTAATCATTAAAATTGGAAGATTTTGTCCTTGGCCAGACATAGTTAACAAGAAGGTGTTTTTTTTTAATACAATTCTTATACTATTGAAATTACTCAGCCAAGTAGAAGACTTAGCAATATATTTAATTGCACTTGTCGAATTATTGATTCAAAATAGCTTTTAACGGCCTTTAGTCCATACAATTTGCGTTTCGTCCCGGCAATCTCACTTGGACTCATCAGTTGGCTAGGGAGCGCCTTACCAATACGCAATTTTTGCTGAGTTCAGTTCAACTTACATGCATTTTTTGACAAAAAAGCAAAGTGAACTATATCCAACAAGATTAAAATTTTAATTATTAAAATTGGAAGATTTTGTTTCTTGGTCAGATATAGTTAATAAGAAGGTGTTTTTTTTATAATACAATTCTATATACAATTCTACTGAAATTACTCAGCCATGTAGAAGACTTAGCATTATATTTAATTGGACATGTCGAATTATTGATTCAAAATAGTTTTTAATGGCCTGTAGTCCACAAAATTTGCGTTTCGTTCCGGCAATCTCACTTGGACTCATCAAATGGATAGTGAGCGCCTTACCAATACGCAATTTTTGTTAACTTCAGTTCAACTTACATGCATTTTTTGACAAAACAGCAATGTGAACTATATCCAAGCAGATAAAAATTTTAATCATTAAAATTGGAAGATTTTGTCCTTGGCCAGACATAGGTAATAAGAAGGTGTTTTTTTTAATAATACAATTCTATATACTACTGAAATTACTCAGCCAAGTAGAAGATCTAGCATTCTATTTAATTGGACTTGTCGAATTATTGATTCAAAATAGCTTTTAACGGCCTTAAGTCCACAAAGTTTGCGTTTCGTCCCGGCAATCTCACTTATACTAATCAGTTGGATAGTGAGCGCCTTACCAATACGCAATTTTTGTTAACTTCAGTTCAACTTACATGCCTTTTTTGAAAAAAACAGCAATGTGAACTATATCCAAGAAGATAAAAATTTTAATCATTAAAATTGGAAGATTTTGTCCTTGGTCAGACATAGTTAATAAGAAGGTGTTTTTTTATTATACAATTCTATATACTACTGAAATTACTCAGCCAAGTAGAAGACTTAGCATTATATTTAATTGCACTTGTCGAATTATTGATTCAAAATAGCTTTTAATGGCCTTTAGTCCACAGAATTTGCGTTTCGTCCCGGCAATCTCCCTTGGACTCGTCAGTCGGTTAGTGAGCGCCTTACCAATACGCAATTTTTGTTTAGTTCAGTTCAAAATACATGCATTTTTTGACAAAAAAGCAATGTGAACTATATTCAACAAGATTGAAATTTTAATCATTAAAATTGGAAGATATTGTCCTTGGCAAGACATAGTTAATAAGGTGTTTTTTTTATAATACAATTCTATATACTACTGAAATTCCTCAGCCAAGTAGAAGACTTAGCATTATATTTAATTGGACTTGTCGAATTATTGATTCAAAATAGATTTTTTATGGCCTTTAGTCCACAAAATTTGCGTTTCGTCCCGGCAATCTCCCTTGGACTCATCAGTCGGTTAGTGAGCGCCTTACCAATACGCAATTTTTGTTTAGTTCAGTTCAAAATACATGCATTTTTTGACAAAAAAGCAATGTGAACTATATTCAACAAGATTGAAATTTTAGTCATTAAAATTGGAAGATATTGCCCTTGGCAAGACATAGTTAATAAGGTGTTTTTTTTTTATAATACAATTCTATATACTACTGAAATTCCTCAGCCAAGTAGAAGACTTAGCATTATATTTAATTGGACTTGTCGAATTATTGATTCAAAATAGCTTTTAACGGCCTTTAGTCCATACAATTTGCATTTCGTCCCGGCAATCTCACTTGGACTCATCAGTTGGCTAGTGAGCGCCTTACGAATACGCAATTTTTGCTGAGTTCAGTTCAACTTACATGCATTTTTTGACAAAAAAGCAAAGTGAACTATATCCAACAAGATTAAAATTTAAATTATTAAAATTGGAAGATTTTGTTTCTTGGTCAGATATAGTTAATAAGAAGGTGTTTTTTTTATAATACAATTCTATATACAATTCTACTGAAATTACTCAGCCATGTAGAAGACTTAGCATTATATTTAATTGGACTTGTGGAATTATTGATTCAAAATAGTTTTTAATGGCCTGTAGTCCACAAAATTTGCGTTTCGTTCCGGCAATCTCACTTGGACTCATCAAATGGATAGTGAGCGCGTTACCAATACGCAATTTTTGTTAACTTCAGTTCAACTTACATGCATTTTTTGACAAAACAGCAATGTGAACTATATCCAAGCAGATAAAAATTTTAATCATTAAAATTGGAAGATTTTGTCCTTGGCCAGACATAGGTAATAAGAAGGTGTTTTTTTAATAATACAATTCTATATACTACTGAAATTACTCAGCCAAGTAGAAGATCTAGCATTCTATTTAATTGGACTTGTCGAATTATTGATTCAAAATAGCTTTTAACGGCCTTTAGTCCACAAAGTTTGCGTTTCGTCCCGGCAATCTCACTTATACTAATCAGTTGGATAGTGAGCGCCTTACCAATACGCAATTTTTGTTAACTTCAGTTCAACTTACATGCCTTTTTTGAAAAAACCAGCAATGTGAACTATATCCAAGAAGATAAAAATTTTAATAATTAAAATTGGAAGATTTTGTCCTTGGTCAGACATAGTTAATAAGAAGGTGTTTTTTTATTATACAATTCTATATACTACTGAAATTACTCAGCCAGGTAGAAGACTTAGCATTATATTTAATTGCACTTGTCGAATTTTTGATTCAAAATAGCTTTAACGGCCTTTAGTCCACAAAATTTGCGTTTCGTTCCAGCAATCTCACTTGGACTCGTCAGTTGGTTAGTAAGCGCCTTACCAATACGCAATTTTTGTTAAGCTCAGTTCAAGTTACATGCATTTTTTGACAAAAAAGCAATGTGAACTATATCCAACAAAATTAAAATTTTAATAATTAAAATTGGAAGATTTTGCCCTTGGCCGGACATAGTTAATAAGGTGTTTTTTTTTTTAAATACAATTCTATGTACTATTGAAATTGCTCAGCCAAGTAGAAGACTTCGCATTATATTTAATTGGACTTGTCGAATTAGTGATTCAAAATAGCTTTTAATGGCCTTTAGTCCACAGAATTTGCGTTTCGTCCCGGCAATCTCCCTTGGACTCATCAGTCGGTTAGTGAGCGCCTTACCAATACGCAATTTTTGTTTAGTTCAGTTCAAAATACATGCATTTTTTGACAAAAAAGCAATGTGAACTATATTCAACAAGATTGAAATTTTAATCATTAAAATTGGAAGATATTGTCCTTGGCAAGACATAGTTAATAAGGTGTTTTTTTTTATAATACAATTCTATATACTACTGAAATTCCTCAGCCAAGTAGAAGACTTAGCATTATATTTAATTGGACTTGTCGAATTATTGATTCAAAATAGTTTTTAACGGCCTTTAGTCCACAAAATTTGCGTTTCGTCCCGGCAATCTCACTTGGACTCATCAGTTGGTTAGTGAGCGCCTTACCAATACGCAATTTTTGTTTAGTTCAGTTCAAAATACATGCATTTTTTGACAAAAAAGCAATGTGAACTATATTCAACAAGATTGAAAATTTAATCATTAAAATTAGAAGATATTGTCCTTGGCAAGACATAGTTAATAAGGTGTTTTTTTTTATAATACAATTCTATATACTACTGAAATTCCTCAGCCAAGTAGAAGACTTAGCATTATATTTAATTGGACTTGTCGAATTATTGATTCAAAATAGCTTTTAACGGCCTTTAGTCCATACAATTTGCGTTTCGTCCCGGCAATCTCACTTGGACTCATCAGTTGGCTAGTGAGCGCCTTACCAATATGCAATTTTTGCTGAGTTCAGTTCAACTTACATGCATTTTTTGACAAAAAAGCAATGTGAACTATGTCCAACAAGATTAAAATTTTAATCATTAAAATTGGAAGATTTTGTCCTTGGCCAGACATAGTTAACAAGAGGGGTTTTTTTTTAATAATACAATTCTATATACTACTGAAATTACTCAGCCAAGTAGAAGATCTAGCATTATATTTAATTGGACTTGTCGAATTATTGATTCAAAATAGCTTTTAACGGCCTTTAGTCCACAAAATTTGCGTTTCGTCCCGGCAATCTCACTTATACTAATCAGTTAGATAGTGAGCGCCTTACCAATACGCAATTTTTGTTTAGTTCAGTTCAAAATACATGCATTTTTTGACAAAAAAGCAATGTGAACTATGTCCAACAAGATTAAAATTTTAATCATTAAAATTGGAAGATTTTGTCCTTGGCCAGACATAGTTAACAAGAAGGTGTTTTTTTTTAATACAATTCTTATACTATTGAAATTACTCAGCCAAGTAGAAGACTTAGCATTATATTTAATTGGACTTGTCGAATTATTGATTTAAAATAGCTTTAACGGCCTTTAGTCCACAAAATTTGCGTTTCGTCCCAGCAATCTCACTTGGACTCGTCAGTTGGTTAGTAAGCGCCTTACCAATACGCAATTTTTGTTAAGTTCAGTTCAAGTTACATGCATTTTTTGACAAAAAAGCATAGTGAACTATATCCAACAAGATTAAAATTTTAATTATTAAAATTGGAAGATTTTGTTTCTTGGTCAGATATAGTTAATAAGAAGGTATTTTTTTATAATACAATTCTATATACAATTCTACTGAAATTACTCAGCCATGTAGAAGACTTAGCATTATATTTAATTGGACTTGTCGAATTATTGATTCAAAATAGTTTTGAATGGCCTGTAGTCCACAAAATTTGCGTTTCGTTCCGGTAATCTCACTTGGACTCATCAAATGGATAGTGAGCGCCTTACCAATACGCAATTTTTGTTAACTTCAGTTCAACTTACATGCATTTTTTGACAAAACAGCAATGTGAACTATATCCAAGCAGATAAAAATTTTAATCATTAAAATTGGAAGATTTTGCCCTTGGCCAGACATAGGTAATAAGAAGGTGTTTTTTTTAATAATACAATTCTATATACAACTGAAATTACTCAGCCAAGTAGAAGATCTAGCATTCTATTTAATTGGACTTGTCGAATTATTGATTCAAAATAGCTTTTAACGGCCTTTAGTCCACACAATTAGCGTTTCGTCCCGGCAATCTCACTTATACTAATCAGTTGGATAGTGAGCGCCTTACCAATACGCAATTTTTGTTAACTTCAGTTCAACTTACATGCCTGTTTTGAAAAAAACAGCAATGTGAACTATATCTAAGAAGATAAAAATTTTAATCATTAAAATTGGAAGATTTTGTCCTTGGTCAGACATAGTTAATAAGAAGGTGTTTTTTTATTATACAATTCTATATACTACTGAAATTACTCAGCCAAGTAGAAGACTTAGCATTATATTTAATTGCACTTGTCGAATTATTGATTCAAAATAGCTTTAACGGCCTTTAGTCCACAAAATTTGCATTTCGTTCCAGCAATCTCACTTGGACTCGTCAGTTGGTTAGTAAGCGCCTTACCAATACGCAATTTTTGTTAAGTTCAGTTCAAGTTACATGCATTTTTTGACAAAAAAGCAATGTGAACTATATCCAACAAAATTAAAATTTTAATAATTAAAATTGGAAGATTTTGCCCTTGGCCGGACATAGTTAATAAGGTGTTTTTTTTTTAATACAATTCTATGTACTATTGAAATTGCTCAGCCAAGTAGAAGACTTCGCATTATATTTAATTGGACTTGTCGAATTAGTGATTCAAAATAGCTTTTAATGGCCTTTAGTCCACAGAATTTGCGTTTCGTCCCGGCAATCTCACTTATACTAATCAGTTGGATAGTGAGCGCCTTACCAATACGCAATTTTTGTTAACTTCAGTTCAACTTACATGCCTTTTTTGAAAAAAACAGCAATGTGAACTATATCCAAGAAGATAAAAATTTTAATCATTAAAATTGGAAGATTTTGTATTTGGTCAGACATAGTTAATAAGAAGGTGTTTTTTTATTATACAATTCTATATACTACTGAAATTACTCAGCCAAGTAGAAGACTTAGCATTATATTTAATTGCACTTGTCGAATTATTGATTCAAAATAGCTTTAACGGCCTTTAGTCCACAAAATTTGCGTTTCGTTCCAGCAATCTCACTTGGACTCGTCAGTTGGTTAGTAAGCGCCTTACCAATACGCAATTTTTGTTAAGTTCAGTTCAAGTTACATGCATTTTTTGACAAAAAAGCAATGTGAACTATATCCAACAAAATTAAAATTTTAATAATTAAAATTGGAAGATTTTGCCCTTGGCCGGACATAGTTCATAAGGTGTTTTTTTTTTAAATACAATTCTATGTACTATTGAAATTGCTCAGCCAAGTAGAAGACTTCGCATTATATTTAATTGGACTTGTCGAATTAGTGATTCAAAATAGCTTTTAATGGCCTTTAGTCCACAGAATTTGCGTTTCGTCCCGGCAATCTCCCTTGGACTCGTCAGTCGGTTAGTGAGTGCCTTACCAATACGCAATTTTTGTTTAGTTCAGTTCAAAATACATGCATTTTTTGACAAAAAAGCAATGTGAACTATATTCAACAAGATTGAAATTTTAATCATTAAAATTGGAAGATATTGTCCTTGGCAAGACATAGTTAATAAGGTGTTTTTTTTTATAATACAATTCTATATACTACTGAAATTCCTCAGCCAAGTAGAAGACTTAGCATTATATTTAATTGGACTTGTCGAACTATTGATTCAAAATAGCTTTTAACGGCCTTTAGTCCATACAATTTGCGTTTCGTCCCGGCAATCTCACTTGGACTCATCAGTTGGCTAGTGAGCGCCTTACCAATACGCAATTTTTGCTGAGTTCAGTTCAACTTACATGCATTTTTTGACAAAAAAGCAATGTGAACTATGTCCAACAAGATTAAAATTTTAATCATTAAAATTGGAAGATTTTGTCCTTGGCCAGACATAGTTAACAAGAAGGTGTTTTTTTTTAATACAATTCTTATACTATTGAAATTACTCAGCCAAGTAGAAGACTTAGCAATATATTTAATTGCACTTGTCGAATTATTGATTCAAAATAGCTTTTAACGGCCTTTAGTCCATACAATTTGCGTTTCGTCCCGGCAATCTCACTTGGACTCATCAGTTGGCTAGGGAGCGCCTTACCAATACGCAATTTTTGCTGAGTTCAGTTCAACTTACATGCATTTTTTGACAAAAAAGCAAAGTGAACTATATCCAACAAGATTAAAATTTTAATTATTAAAATTGGAAGATTTTGTTTCTTGGTCAGATATAGTTAATAAGAAGGTGTTTTTTTTATAATACAATTCTATATACAATTCTACTGAAATTACTCAGCCATGTAGAAGACTTAGCATTATATTTAATTGGACATGTCGAATTATTGATTCAAAATAGTTTTTAATGGCCTGTAGTCCACAAAATTTGCGTTTCGTTCCGGCAATCTCACTTGGACTCATCAAATGGATAGTGAGCGCCTTACCAATACGCAATTTTTGTTAACTTCAGTTCAACTTACATGCATTTTTTGACAAAACAGCAATGTGAACTATATCCAAGCAGATAAAAATTTTAATCATTAAAATTGGAAGATTTTGTCCTTGGCCAGACATAGGTAATAAGAAGGTGTTTTTTTTAATAATACAATTCTATATACTACTGAAATTACTCAGCCAAGTAGAAGATCTAGCATTCTATTTAATTGGACTTGTCGAATTATTGATTCAAAATAGCTTTTAACGGCCTTAAGTCCACAAAGTTTGCGTTTCGTCCCGGCAATCTCACTTATACTAATCAGTTGGATAGTGAGCGCCTTACCAATACGCAATTTTTGTTAACTTCAGTTCAACTTACATGCCTTTTTTGAAAAAAACAGCAATGTGAACTATATCCAAGAAGATAAAAATTTTAATCATTAAAATTGGAAGATTTTGTCCTTGGTCAGACATAGTTAATAAGAAGGTGTTTTTTTATTATACAATTCTATATACTACTGAAATTACTCAGCCAAGTAGAAGACTTAGCATTATATTTAATTGCACTTGTCGAATTATTGATTCAAAATAGCTTTTAATGGCCTTTAGTCCACAGAATTTGCGTTTCGTCCCGGCAATCTCCCTTGGACTCGTCAGTCGGTTAGTGAGCGCCTTACCAATACGCAATTTTTGTTTAGTTCAGTTCAAAATACATGCATTTTTTGACAAAAAAGCAATGTGAACTATATTCAACAAGATTGAAATTTTAATCATTAAAATTGGAAGATATTGTCCTTGGCAAGACATAGTTAATAAGGTGTTTTTTTTATAATACAATTCTATATACTACTGAAATTCCTCAGCCAAGTAGAAGACTTAGCATTATATTTAATTGGACTTGTCGAATTATTGATTCAAAATAGATTTTTTATGGCCTTTAGTCCACAAAATTTGCGTTTCGTCCCGGCAATCTCCCTTGGACTCATCAGTCGGTTAGTGAGCGCCTTACCAATACGCAATTTTTGTTTAGTTCAGTTCAAAATACATGCATTTTTTGACAAAAAAGCAATGTGAACTATATTCAACAAGATTGAAATTTTAGTCATTAAAATTGGAAGATATTGCCCTTGGCAAGACATAGTTAATAAGGTGTTTTTTTTTTATAATACAATTCTATATACTACTGAAATTCCTCAGCCAAGTAGAAGACTTAGCATTATATTTAATTGGACTTGTCGAATTATTGATTCAAAATAGCTTTTAACGGCCTTTAGTCCATACAATTTGCATTTCGTCCCGGCAATCTCACTTGGACTCATCAGTTGGCTAGTGAGCGCCTTACGAATACGCAATTTTTGCTGAGTTCAGTTCAACTTACATGCATTTTTTGACAAAAAAGCAAAGTGAACTATATCCAACAAGATTAAAATTTAAATTATTAAAATTGGAAGATTTTGTTTCTTGGTCAGATATAGTTAATAAGAAGGTGTTTTTTTTATAATACAATTCTATATACAATTCTACTGAAATTACTCAGCCATGTAGAAGACTTAGCATTATATTTAATTGGACTTGTGGAATTATTGATTCAAAATAGTTTTTAATGGCCTGTAGTCCACAAAATTTGCGTTTCGTTCCGGCAATCTCACTTGGACTCATCAAATGGATAGTGAGCGCGTTACCAATACGCAATTTTTGTTAACTTCAGTTCAACTTACATGCATTTTTTGACAAAACAGCAATGTGAACTATATCCAAGCAGATAAAAATTTTAATCATTAAAATTGGAAGATTTTGTCCTTGGCCAGACATAGGTAATAAGAAGGTGTTTTTTTAATAATACAATTCTATATACTACTGAAATTACTCAGCCAAGTAGAAGATCTAGCATTCTATTTAATTGGACTTGTCGAATTATTGATTCAAAATAGCTTTTAACGGCCTTTAGTCCACAAAGTTTGCGTTTCGTCCCGGCAATCTGACTTATACTAATCAGTTGGATAGTGAGCGCCTTACCAATACGCAATTTTTGTTAACTTCAGTTCAACTTACATGCCTTTTTTGAAAAAACCAGCAATGTGAACTATATCCAAGAAGATAAAAATTTTAATAATTAAAATTGGAAGATTTTGTCCTTGGTCAGACATAGTTAATAAGAAGGTGTTTTTTTATTATACAATTCTATATACTACTGAAATTACTCAGCCAGGTAGAAGACTTAGCATTATATTTAATTGCACTTGTCGAATTTTTGATTCAAAATAGCTTTAACGGCCTTTAGTCCACAAAATTTGCGTTTCGTTCCAGCAATCTCACTTGGACTCGTCAGTTGGTTAGTAAGCGCCTTACCAATACGCAATTTTTGTTAAGCTCAGTTCAAGTTACATGCATTTTTTGACAAAAAAGCAATGTGAACTATATCCAACAAAATTAAAATTTTAATAATTAAAATTGGAAGATTTTGCCCTTGGCCGGACATAGTTAATAAGGTGTTTTTTTTTTTAAATACAATTCTATGTACTATTGAAATTGCTCAGCCAAGTAGAAGACTTCGCATTATATTTAATTGGACTTGTCGAATTAGTGATTCAAAATAGCTTTTAATGGCCTTTAGTCCACAGAATTTGCGTTTCGTCCCGGCAATCTCCCTTGGACTCATCAGTCGGTTAGTGAGCGCCTTACCAATACGCAATTTTTGTTTAGTTCAGTTCAAAATACATGCATTTTTTGACAAAAAAGCAATGTGAACTATATTCAACAAGATTGAAATTTTAATCATTAAAATTGGAAGATATTGTCCTTGGCAAGACATAGTTAATAAGGTGTTTTTTTTTATAATACAATTCTATATACTACTGAAATTCCTCAGCCAAGTAGAAGACTTAGCATTATATTTAATTGGACTTGTCGAATTATTGATTCAAAATAGTTTTTAACGGCCTTTAGTCCACAAAATTTGCGTTTCGTCCCGGCAATCTCACTTGGACTCATCAGTTGGTTAGTGAGCGCCTTACCAATACGCAATTTTTGTTTAGTTCAGTTCAAAATACATGCATTTTTTGACAAAAAAGCAATGTGAACTATATTCAACAAGATTGAAAATTTAATCATTAAAATTAGAAGATATTGTCCTTGGCAAGACATAGTTAATAAGGTGTTTTTTTTTATAATACAATTCTATATACTACTGAAATTCCTCAGCCAAGTAGAAGACTTAGCATTATATTTAATTGGACTTGTCGAATTATTGATTCAAAATAGCTTTTAACGGCCTTTAGTCCATACAATTTGCGTTTCGTCCCGGCAATCTCACTTGGACTCATCAGTTGGCTAGTGAGCGCCTTACCAATATGCAATTTTTGCTGAGTTCAGTTCAACTTACATGCATTTTTTGACAAAAAAGCAATGTGAACTATGTCCAACAAGATTAAAATTTTAATCATTAAAATTGGAAGATTTTGTCCTTGGCCAGACATAGTTAACAAGAGGGGTTTTTTTTTAATAATACAATTCTATATACTACTGAAATTACTCAGCCAAGTAGAAGATCTAGCATTATATTTAATTGGACTTGTCGAATTATTGATTCAAAATAGCTTTTAACGGCCTTTAGTCCACAAAATTTGCGTTTCGTCCCGGCAATCTCACTTATACTAATCAGTTAGATAGTGAGCGCCTTACCAATACGCAATTTTTGTTTAGTTCAGTTCAAAATACATGCATTTTTTGACAAAAAAGCAATGTGAACTATGTCCAACAAGATTAAAATTTTAATCATTAAAATTGGAAGATTTTGTCCTTGGCCAGACATAGTTAACAAGAAGGTGTTTTTTTTTAATACAATTCTTATACTATTGAAATTACTCAGCCAAGTAGAAGACTTAGCATTATATTTAATTGGACTTGTCGAATTATTGATTTAAAATAGCTTTAACGGCCTTTAGTCCACAAAATTTGCGTTTCGTCCCAGCAATCTCACTTGGACTCGTCAGTTGGTTAGTAAGCGCCTTACCAATACGCAATTTTTGTTAAGTTCAGTTCAAGTTACATGCATTTTTTGACAAAAAAGCATAGTGAACTATATCCAACAAGATTAAAATTTTAATTATTAAAATTGGAAGATTTTGTTTCTTGGTCAGATATAGTTAATAAGAAGGTATTTTTTTATAATACAATTCTATATACAATTCTACTGAAATTACTCAGCCATGTAGAAGACTTAGCATTATATTTAATTGGACTTGTCGAATTATTGATTCAAAATAGTTTTGAATGGCCTGTAGTCCACAAAATTTGCGTTTCGTTCCGGTAATCTCACTTGGACTCATCAAATGGATAGTGAGCGCCTTACCAATACGCAATTTTTGTTAACTTCAGTTCAACTTACATGCATTTTTTGACAAAACAGCAATGTGAACTATATCCAAGCAGATAAAAATTTTAATCATTAAAATTGGAAGATTTTGCCCTTGGCCAGACATAGGTAATAAGAAGGTGTTTTTTTTAATAATACAATTCTATATACAACTGAAATTACTCAGCCAAGTAGAAGATCTAGCATTCTATTTAATTGGACTTGTCGAATTATTGATTCAAAATAGCTTTTAACGGCCTTTAGTCCACACAATTAGCGTTTCGTCCCGGCAATCTCACTTATACTAATCAGTTGGATAGTGAGCGCCTTACCAATACGCAATTTTTGTTAACTTCAGTTCAACTTACATGCCTGTTTTGAAAAAAACAGCAATGTGAACTATATCTAAGAAGATAAAAATTTTAATCATTAAAATTGGAAGATTTTGTCCTTGGTCAGACATAGTTAATAAGAAGGTGTTTTTTTATTATACAATTCTATATACTACTGAAATTACTCAGCCAAGTAGAAGACTTAGCATTATATTTAATTGCACTTGTCGAATTATTGATTCAAAATAGCTTTAACGGCCTTTAGTCCACAAAATTTGCATTTCGTTCCAGCAATCTCACTTGGACTCGTCAGTTGGTTAGTAAGCGCCTTACCAATACGCAATTTTTGTTAAGTTCAGTTCAAGTTACATGCATTTTTTGACAAAAAAGCAATGTGAACTATATCCAACAAAATTAAAATTTTAATAATTAAAATTGGAAGATTTTGCCCTTGGCCGGACATAGTTAATAAGGTGTTTTTTTTTTAATACAATTCTATGTACTATTGAAATTGCTCAGCCAAGTAGAAGACTTCGCATTATATTTAATTGGACTTGTCGAATTAGTGATTCAAAATAGCTTTTAATGGCCTTTAGTCCACAGAATTTGCGTTTCGTCCCGGCAATCTCCCTTGGACTCATCAGTCGGTTAGTGAGCGCCTTACCAATACGCAATTTTTGTTTAGTTCAGTTCAAAATACATGCATTTTTTGACAAAAAAGCAATGTGAACTATATTCAACAAGATTGAAATTTTAATCATTAAAATTGGGAGATATTGTCCTTGGCAAGACATAGTTAATAAGGTGTTTTTTTTATAATACAATTCTATATACTACTGAAATTCCTCAGCCAAGTAGAAGACTTAGCATTATATTTAATTGGACTTGTCGAATTATTGATTTAAAATAGTTTTTAACGGCCTTTAGTCCACAAAATTTGCGTTTCGTCCCGGCAATCTCACTTGGACTCATCAGTTGGTTAGTGAGCGCCTTACCAATACGCAATTTTTGTTTAGTTCAGTTCAAAATACATGCATTTTTTGACAAAAAAGCAATGTGAACTATATTCAACAAGATTGAAATTTTAATCATTAAAATTAGAAGATATTGTCCTTGGCAAGACATAGTTAATAAGGTGTTTTTTTTTATAATACAATTCTATATACTACTGAAATTCCTCAGCCAAGTAGAAGACTTAGCATTATATTTAATTGGACTTGTCGAATTATTCATTCAAAATAGCTTTTAACGGCCTTTAGTCCATACAATTTGCGTTTCGTCCCGGCAATCTCACTTGGACTCATCAGCTGGCTAGTGAGCGCCTTACCAATACGCAATTTTTGCTGAGTTCAGTTCAAAATACATGCATTTTTTGACAAAAAAGCAATGTGAACTATGTCCAACAAGATTAAAATTTTAATCATTAAAATTGGAAGATTTTGTCCTTGGCCAGACATAGTTAACAAGAAGGTGTTTTTTTTTAATACAATTCTTATACTATTGAAATAACTCAGCCAAGTAGAAGACTTAGCATTATATTTAATTGGACTTGTCGAATTATTGATTTAAAATAGCTTTAACGGCCTTTAGTCCACAAAATTTGCGTTTCGTCCCAGCAATCTCACTTGGACTCGTCAGTTGGTTAATAAGCGCCTTACCAATACGCAATTTTTGTTAAGTTCAGTTCAAGTTACATGCATTTTTTGACAAAAAAGCAAAGTGAACTATATCCAACAAGATTAAAATTTTAATTATTAAAATTGGAAGATTTTGTTTCTTGGTCAGATATAGTTAATAAGAAGGTGTTTTTTTTATAATACAATTCTATATACAATTCTACTGAAATTACTCAGCCATGTAGAAGACTTAGCATTATATTTAATTGGACTTGTCGAATTATTGATTCAAAATAGTTTTTAATGGCCTGTAGTCCACAAAATTTGCGTTTCGTTCCGGCAATCTCACTTGGACTCATCAAATGGATAGTGAGCGCCTTACCCATACGCAATTTTTGTTAACTTCAGTTCAACTTACATGCATTTTTTGACAAAACAGCAATGTGAACTATATCCAAGCAGATAAAAATTTTAATCATTAAAATTGGAAGATTTTGTCCTTGGCCAGACATAGGTAATAAGAAGGTGTTTTTTTTAATAATACAATTCTATATACTACTGAAATTACTCAGCCAAGTAGAAGATCTAGCATTCTATTTAATTGGACTTGTCGAATTATTGATTCAAAATAGCTTTTAACGGCCTTTAGTCCACAAAATTTGCGTTTCGTCCCGGCAATCTCACTTATACTAATCAGTTGGATAGTGAGCGCCTTACCAATACGCAATTTTTGTTAACTTCAGTTCAACTTACATGCCTTTTTTGAAAAAACAGCAATGTGAACTATATCCAAGAAGATAAAAATTTTAATCATTAAAATTGGAAGATTTTGTCCTTGGTCAGACATAGTTAATAAGAAGGTGTTTTTTTATTATACAATTCTATATACTACTGAAATTACTCAGCCAAGTAGAAGACTTAGCATTATATTTCATTGCACTTGTCGAATTATTGATTCAAAATAGCTTTAACGGCCTTTAGTCCACAAAATTTGCATTTCGTTCCAGCAATCTCACTTGGACTCGTCAGTTGGTTAGTAAGCGCCTTACCAATACGCAATTTTTGTTAAGTTCAGTTCAAGTTACATGCATTTTTTGACAAAAAAGCAATGTGAACTATATCCAACAAAATTAAAATTTTAATAATTAAAATTGGAAGATTTTGCCCTTGGCCGGCCATAGTTAATAAGGTGTTTTTTTTTTAATACAATTCTATGTACTATTGAAATTGCTCAGCCAAGTAGAAGACTTCGCATTATATTTAATTGGACTTGTCGAATTAGTGATTCAAAATAGCTTTTAATGGCCTTTAGTCCACATAATTTGCGTTTCGTCCCGGCAATCTCCCTTGGACTCATCAGTCGGTTAGTGAGCGCCTTACCAATACGCAATTTTTGTTTAGTTCAGTTCAAAATACATGCATTTTTTGACAAAAAAGCAATGTGAACTATATTCAACAAGATTGAAATTTTAATCATTAAAGTTGGGAGATATTGTCCTTGGCAAGACATAGTTAATAAGGTGTTTTTTTTTATAATACAATTCTATATACTACTGAAATTCCTCAGCCAAGTAGAAGACTTAGCATTATATTTAATTGGACTTGTCGAATTATTGATTCAAAATAGTTTTTAACGGCCTTTAGTCCACAAAATTTGCGTTTCGTCCCGGCAATCTCACTTGGACTCATCAGTTGGTTAGTGAGCGCCTTACCAATACGCAATTTTTGTGTAGTTCAGTTCAAAAAAATGCATTTTTTGACAAAAAAGCAATGTGAACTATATTCAACAAGATTGAAATTTTAATCATTAAAATTAGAAGATATTGTCCTTGGCAAGACATAGTTAATAAGGTGTTTTTTTTTATAATACAATTCTATATACTACTGAAATTCCTCAGCCAAGTAGAAGACTTAGCATTATATTTAATTGGACTTGTCGAATTATTCATTCAAAATAGCTTTTAACGGCCTTTAGTCCATACAATTTGCGTTTCGTCCCGGCAATCTCACTTGGACTCATCAGTTGTATAGTGAGCGCCTTACCAATATGCAATTTTTGCTGAGTTCAGTTCAAAATACATGCATTTTTTGACAAAAAAGCAATGTGAACTATATTCAACAAGATTGAAATTTTAATCATTAAAATTGGAAGATATTGTCATTGGCAAGACATAGTTAATAAGGTGTTTTTTTTTTTATAATACAATTCTATATACTACTGAAATTCCTCAGCCAAGTAGAATACTTAGCATTATATTTAATTGAACTTGTCGAATTATTGAATCAAAATAGCTTTTAACTGCCTTTAGTCCATACAATTTGCGTTTCGTCCCGGCAATCTCACTTGGACTCATCAGTTGGCTAGTGAGCGCCTTACCAATATGCAATTTTTGCTGAGTTCAGTTCAACTTACATGCATTTTTTGACAAAAAAGCAATGTGAACTATGTCCAACAAGATTAAAATTTTAATCATTAAAATTGGAAGATTTTGTCCTTGGCCAGACATAGTTAACAAGAAGGTGTTTTTTTTAATAATACAATTCTATATACTACTGAAATTACTCAGCCAAGTAGAAGATCTAGCATTATATTTAATTGGACTTGTCGAATTATTGATTCAAAATAGCTTTTAACGGCCTTTAGTCCACAAAATTTGCGTTTCGTCCCGGCAATCTCACTTATACTAATCAGTTGGATAGTAAGCGCCTTACCAATACGCAATTTTTGTTAAGTTCAGTTCAAGTTACATGCATTTTTTGACAAAAAAGCAATGTGAACTATATCCAACAAAATTTAAATTTTAATAATTAAAATTGGAAGATTTTGCCCTTGGCCGGACATAGTTAATAAGGTGTTTTTTTTTAAATACAATGCTATGTACTATTGAAATTGCTCAGCCAAGTAGAAGACTTCGCATTATATTTAATTGGACTTGTCGAATTATTGATTCAAAATAGCTTTTAATGGCCTTTAGTCCACAAAATTTGCGTTTCGTCCCGGCAATCTCACTTATAATAATCAGTTGGATAGTGAGCGCCTTACCAATACGCAATTTTTATTTAGTTCAGTTCAAAATACATGCATTTTTTGACAAAAAAGCAATGTGAACTATATTCAACAAGATTGAAATTTTAATCATTAAAATTGGAAGATATTGTCCTTGGCAAGACATAGTTAATAAGGTGTTTTTTTATAATACAATTCTATATACTACTGAAATTCCTCAGCCAAGTAGAAGACTTAGCATTATATTTAATTGGACTTGTCGAATTATTGATTCAAAATAGCTTTTAACGGCCTTTAGTCCATACAATTTGCGTTTCGTCCCGGCAATCTCACTTGGACTCATCAGTTGGCTAGTGAGCGCCTTACCAATATGCAATTTTTGCAGAGTTCAGTTCAACTTACATGCATTTTTTGACAAAAAAGCAATGTGAACTATGTCCAACAAGATTAAAATTTTAATCATTAAAATTGGAAGATTTTGTCCTTGGCCAGACATAGTTAACAAGAAAGTGTTTTTTTTAATACAATTCTTATACTATTGAAATTACTCAGCCAAGTAGAAGACTTAGCATTATATTTAATTGGACTTGTCGAATTATTGATTTAAAATAGCTTTAACGGCCTTTAGTCCACAAAATTTGCGTTTGGTCCCAGCAATCTTACTTGGACTCGTCAGTTGGTTAGTAAGCGCCTTACCAATACGCAATTTTTGTTAAGTTCAGTTCAAGTTACATGCATTTTTTGACAAAAAAGCAAAGTGAACTATATCCAACAAGATTAAAATTTTAATTATTAAAATTGGAAGATTTTGTTTCTTGGTCAGATATAGTTAATAAGAAGGTGTTTTTTTTATAATACAATTCTATATACAATTCTACTGAAATTACTCAGCCATGTAGAAGACTTAGCATTATATTTAATTGGACTTGTGGAATTATTGATTCAAAATAGTTTTTAATTGCCTGTAGTCCACAAGATTTGCGTTTCGTTCCGGCAATCTCACTTGGACTCATCAAATGGATAGTGAGCGCCTTACCAATACGCAATTTTTGTTAACTTCAGTTCAACTTACATGCATTTTTTGACAAAACAGCAATGTGAACTATATCCAAGCAGATAAAAATTTTAATCATTAAAATTGGAAGATTTTGTCCTTGGCCAGACATAGGTAATAAGAAGGTGTTTTTTTTAATAATACAATTCTATATACTACTGAAATTACTCAGCCAAGTAGAAGATCTAGCATTATATTTAATTGAACTTGTCGAATTATTGATTCAAAATAGCTTTTAACGGCCTTTAGTCCACAAAATTTGCGTTTCGTCCCGGCAATCTCACTTATACTAATCAGTTGGATAGTGAGCGCCTTACCAATACGCAATTTTTGTTAACTTCAGTTCAACTTACATGCCTTTTTTGAAAAAAACAGCAATGTGAACTATATCCAAGAAGATAAAAATTTTAATCATTAAAATTGGAAGATTTTGTCCTTGGTCAGACATAGTTAATAAGCAGGTGTTTTTTTATTATACAATTCTATATACTACTGAAATTACTCAGCCAAGTAGAAGACTTAGCATTATATTTAATTGCACTTGTCGAATTATTGATTCAAAATAGCTTTAACGGCCTTTAGTCCACAAAATTTGCGTTTCGTTCCAGCAATCTCACTTGGACTCGTCAGTTGGTTAGTAAGCGCCTTACCAATACGCAATTTTTGTTAAGTTCAGTTCAAGTTACATGCATTTTTTGACAAAAAAGCAATGTGAACTATATCCAACAAAATTAAAATTTTAATAATTAAAATTGGAAGATTTTGCCCTTGGCCGGACATAGTTCATAAGGTGTTTTTTTTTTAAATACAATTCTATGTACTATTGAAATTGCTCAGCCAAGTAGAAGACTTCGCATTATATTTAATTGGACTTGTCGAATTAGTGATTCAAAATAGCTTTTAATGGCCTTTAGTCCACAGAATTTGCGTTTCGTCCCGGCAATCTCCCTTGGACTCGTCAGTCGGTTAGTGAGTGCCTTACCAATACGCAATTTTTGTTTAGTTCAGTTCAAAATACATGCATTTTTTGACAAAAAAGCAATGTGAACTATATTCAACAAGATTGAAATTTTAATCATTAAAATTGGAAGATATTGTCCTTGGCAAGACATAGTTAATAAGGTGTTTTTTTTTATAATACAATTCTATATACTACTGAAATTCCTCAGCCAAGTAGAAGACTTAGCATTATATTTAATTGGACTTGTCGAACTATTGATTCAAAATAGCTTTTAACGGCCTTTAGTCCATACAATTTGCGTTTCGTCCCGGCAATCTCACTTGGACTCATCAGTTGGCTAGTGAGCGCCTTACCAATACGCAATTTTTGCTGAGTTCAGTTCAACTTACATGCATTTTTTGACAAAAAAGCAATGTGAACTATGTCCAACAAGATTAAAATTTTAATCATTAAAATTGGAAGATTTTGTCCTTGGCCAGACATAGTTAACAAGAAGGTGTTTTTTTTTAATACAATTCTTATACTATTGAAATTACTCAGCCAAGTAGAAGACTTAGCATTATATTTAATTGCACTTGTCGAATTATTGATTCAAAATAGCTTTTAACGGCCTTTAGTCCATACAATTTGCGTTTCGTCCCGGCAATCTCACTTGGACTCATCAGTTGGCTAGTGAGCGCCTTACCAATACGCAATTTTTGCTGAGTTCAGTTCAACTTACATGCATTTTTTGACAAAAAAGCAAAGTGAACTATATCCAACAAGATTAAAATTTTAATTATTAAAATTGGAAGATTTTGTTTCTTGGTCAGATATAGTTAATAAGAAGGTGTTTTTTTTATAATACAATTCTATATACAATTCTACTGAAATTACTCAGCCATGTAGAAGACTTAGCATTATATTTAATTGGACATGTCGAATTATTGATTCAAAATAGTTTTTAATGGCCTGTAGTCCACAAAATTTGCGTTTCGTTCCGGCAATCTCACTTGGACTCATCAAATGGATAGTGAGCGCCTTACCAATACGCAATTTTTGTTAACTTCAGTTCAACTTACATGCATTTTTTGACAAAACAGCAATGTGAACTATATCCAAGCAGATAAAAATTTTAATCATTAAAATTGGAAGATTTTGTCCTTGGCCAGACATAGGTAATAAGAAGGTGTTTTTTTTAATAATACAATTCTATATACTACTGAAATTACTCAGCCAAGTAGAAGATCTAGCATTCTATTTAATTGGACTTGTCGAATTATTGATTCAAAATAGCTTTTAACGGCCTTAAGTCCACAAAGTTTGCGTTTCGTCCCGGCAATCTCACTTATACTAATCAGTTGGATAGTGAGCGCCTTACCAATACGCAATTTTTGTTAACTTCAGTTCAACTTACATGCCTTTTTTGAAAAAAACAGCAATGTGAACTATATCCAAGAAGATAAAAATTTTAATCATTAAAATTGGAAGATTTTGTCCTTGGTCAGACATAGTTAATAAGAAGGTGTTTTTTTATTATACAATTCTATATACTACTGAAATTACTCAGCCAAGTAGAAGACTTAGCATTATATTTAATTGCACTTGTCGAATTATTGATTCAAAATAGCTTTTAATGGCCTTTAGTCCACAGAATTTGCGTTTCGTCCCGGCAATCTCCCTTGGACTCGTCAGTCGGTTAGTGAGCGCCTTACCAATACGCAATTTTTGTTTAGTTCAGTTCAAAATACATGCATTTTTTGACAAAAAAGCAATGTGAACTATATTCAACAAGATTGAAATTTTAATCATTAAAATTGGAAGATATTGTCCTTGGCAAGACATAGTTAATAAGGTGTTTTTTTTTATAATACAATTCTATATACTACTGAAATTCCTCAGCCAAGTAGAAGACTTAGCATTATATTTAATTGGACTTGTCGAATTATTGATTCAAAATAGATTTTTTATGGCCTTTAGTCCACAAAATTTGCGTTTCGTCCCGGCAATCTCCCTTGGACTCATCAGTCGGTTAGTGAGCGCCTTACCAATACGCAATTTTTGTTTAGTTCAGTTCAAAATACATGCATTTTTTGACAAAAAAGCAATGTGAACTATATTCAACAAGATTGAAATTTTAGTCATTAAAATTGGAAGATATTGCCCTTGGCAAGACATAGTTAATAAGGTGTTTTTTTTTTATAATACAATTCTATATACTACTGAAATTCCTCAGCCAAGTAGAAGACTTAGCATTATATTTAATTGGACTTGTCGAATTATTGATTCAAAATAGCTTTTAACGGCCTTTAGTCCATACAATTTGCGTTTCGTCCCGGCAATCTCACTTGGACTCATCAGTTGGCTAGTGAGCGCCTTACCAATACGCAATTTTTGCTGAGTTCAGTTCAACTTACATGCATTTTTTGACAAAAAAGCAAAGTGAACTATATCCAACAAGATTAAAATTTTAATTATTAAAATTGGAAGATTTTGTTTCTTGGTCAGATATAGTTAATAAGAAGGTGTTTTTTTTATAATACAATTCTATATACAATTCTACTGAAATTACTCAGCCATGTAGAAGACTTAGCATTATATTTAATTGGACTTGTCGAATTATTGATTCAAAATAGTTTTTAATGGCCTGTAGTCCACAAAATTTGCGTTTCGTTCCGGCAATCTCACTTGGACTCATCAAATGGATAGTGAGCGCGTTACCAATACGCAATTTTTGTTAACTTCAGTTCAACTTACATGCATTTTTTGACAAAACAGCAATGTGAACTATATCCAAGCAGATAAAAATTTTAATCATTAAAATTGGAAGATTGTCGAATTATTGATTCAAAATAGTTTTTAATGGCCTGTAGTCCACAAAATTTGCGTTTCGTTCCGGCAATCTCACTTGGACTCATCAAATGGATAGTGAGCGCCTTACCAATACGCAATTTTTGTTAACTTCAGTTCAATTTACATGCCTTTTTTGAAAAAAACAGCAATGTGAACTATATCCAAGAAGATAAAAATTTTAATCATTAAAATTGGAAGATTTTGTCCTTGGTCAGACATAGTTAATAAGAAGGTGTTTTTTTTAATAATACAATTCTATATACTACTGAAATTACTCAGCCAAGTAGAAGATCTAGCATTCTATTTAATTGGACTTGTCGAATTATTGATTCAAAATAGCTTTAACGGCCTTTAGTCCACAAAATTTGCGTTTCGTTCCAGCAATCTCACTTGGACTCGTCAGTTGGTTAGTAAGCGCCTTACCAATACGCAATTTTTGTTAAGCTCAGTTCAAGTTACATGCATTTTTTGACAAAAAAGCAATGTGAACTATATCCAACAAAATTAAAATTTTAATAATTAAAATTGGAAGATTTTGCCCTTGGCCGGACATAGTTAATAAGGTGTTTTTTTTTTTAAATACAATTCTATGTACTATTGAAATTGCTCAGCCAAGTAGAAGACTTCGCATTATATTTAATTGGACTTGTCGAATTAGTGATTCAAAATAGCTTTTAATGGCCTTTAGTCCACAGAATTTGCGTTTCGTCCCGGCAATCTCCCTTGGACTCATCAGTCGGTTAGTGAGCGCCTTACCAATACGCAATTTTTGTTTAGTTCAGTTCAAAATACATGCATTTTTTGACAAAAAAGCAATGTGAACTATATTCAACAAGATTGAAATTTTAATCATTAAAATTGGAAGATATTGTCCTTGGCAAGACATAGTTAATAAGGTGTTTTTTTTTATAATACAATTCTATATACTACTGAAATTCCTCAGCCAAGTAGAAGACTTAGCATTATATTTAATTGGACTTGTCGAATTATTGATTCAAAATAGTTTTTAACGGCCTTTAGTCCACAAAATTTGCGTTTCGTCCCGGCAATCTCACTTGGACTCATCAGTTGGTTAGTGAGCGCCTTACCAATACGCAATTTTTGTTTAGTTCAGTTCAAAATACATGCATTTTTTGACAAAAAAGCAATGTGAACTATATTCAACAAGATTGAAAATTTAATCATTAAAATTAGAAGATATTGTCCTTGGCAAGACATAGTTAATAAGGTGTTTTTTTTTATAATACAATTCTATATACTACTGAAATTCCTCAGCCAAGTAGAAGACTTAGCATTATATTTAATTGGACTTGTCGAATTATTGATTCAAAATAGCTTTTAACGGCCTTTAGTCCATACAATTTGCGTTTCGTCCCGGCAATCTCACTTGGACTCATCAGTTGTCTAGTGAGCGCCTTACCAATATGCAATTTTTGCTGAGTTCAGTTCAAAATACATGCATTTTTTGACAAAAAAGCAATGTGAACATATTCAACAAGATTGAAATTTTAATCATTAAAATTGGAAGATATTGTCATTGGCAAGACATAGTTAATAAGGTGTTTTTTTTTTATAATACAATTCTATATACTACTGAAATTCCTCAGCCAAGTAGAATACTTAGCATTATATTTAATTGGACTTGTCGAATTATTGATTCAAAATAGCTTTTAACGGCCTTTAGTCCATACAATTTGCGTTTCGTCCCGGCAATCTCACTTGGACTCATCAGTTGGCTAGTGAGCGCCTTACCAATATGCAATTTTTGCTGAGTTCAGTTCAACTTACATGCATTTTTTGACAAAAAAGCAATGTGAACTATGTCCAACAAGATTAAAATTTTAATCATTAAAATTGGAAGATTTTGTCCTTGGCCAGACATAGTTAACAAGAGGGGTTTTTTTTTAATAATACAATTCTATATACTACTGAAATTACTCAGCCAAGTAGAAGATCTAGCATTATATTTAATTGGACTTGTCGAATTATTGATTCAAAATAGCTTTTAACGGCCTTTAGTCCACAAAATTTGCGTTTCGTCCCGGCAATCTCACTTATACTAATCAGTTAGATAGTGAGCGCCTTACCAATACGCAATTTTTGTTTAGTTCAGTTCAAAATACATGCATTTTTTGACAAAAAAGCAATGTGAACTATATCCAACAAAATTAAAATTTTAATAATTAAAATTGGAAGATTTTGCCCTTGGCCGGACATAGTTAATAAGGTGTTTTTTTTTTAAATACAATGCTATGTACTATTGAAATTGCTCAGCCAAGTAGAAGACTTCGCATTATATTTAATTGGACTTGTCGAATTATTGATTCAAAATAGCTTTTAATGGCCTTTAATCCACAAAATTTGCGTTTCGTCCAGGCAATCTCACTTATACTAATCAGTTAGATAGTGAGCGCCTTACCAATACGCAATTTTTGTTTAGTTCAGTTCAAAATACATGCATTTTTTGACAAAAAAGCAATGTGAACTATATTCAACAAGATTGAAATTTTAATCATTAAAATTGGAAGATATTGTCCTTGGCAAGACATAGTTAATAAGGTGTTTTTTTTATAATACAATTCTATATACTACTGAAATTCCTCAGCCAAGTAGAAGACTTAGCATTATATTTAATTGGACTTGTCGAATTATTGATTCAAAATAGCTTTTAACGGCCTTTAGTCCATACAATTTGCGTTTCGTCCCGGCAATCTCACTTGGACTCATCAGTTGGCTAGTGAGCGCCTTACCAATATGCAATTTTTGCAGAGTTCAGTTCAACATACATGCATTTTTTGACAAAAAAGCAATGTGAACTATGTCCAACAAGATTAAAATTTTAATCATTAAAATTGGAAGATTTTGTCCTTGGCCAGACATAGTTAACAAGAAGTTGTTTTTTTTTAATACAATTCTTATACTATTGAAATTACTCAGCCAAGTAGAAGACTTAGCATTATATTTAAATAGACTTGTCGAATTATTGATTCAAAATAGCTTTAACGGCCTTTAGTCCACAAAATTTGCGTTTCGTCCCAGCAATCTCACTTCGACTCGTCAGTTGGTTAGTAAGCGCCTTACCAATACGCAATTTTTGTTAAGTTCAGTTCAAGTTACATGCAAGTGAACTATATCCAACAAGATTAAAATTTTAATGATTAAAATTGGAAGATTTTGTTTCTTGGTCAGATATAGTTAATAAGAAGGTGTTTTTTTTATAATACAATTCTATATACTACTGAAATTACTCAGCCATGTAGAAGACTTAGCATTATATTTAATTGGACTTGTCGAATTATTGATTCAAAATAGCTTTAACGGCCTTTAGTCCACAAAATTTGCGTTTCGTCCCAGCAATCTCACTTCGACTCGTCAGTTGGTTAGTAAGCGCCTTACCAATACGCAATTTTTGTTAAGTTCAGTTCAAGTTACATGCATTTTTTGACAAAAAAGCAAAGTGAACTATATCCAACAAGATTAAAATTTTAATTATTAAAATTGGAAGATTTTGTTTCTTGGTCAGATATAGTTAATAAGAAGGTGTTTTTTTTATAATACAATTCTATATACTACTGAAATTACTCAGCCATGTAGAAGACTTAGCATTATATTTAATTGGACTTGTCGAATTATTGATTCAAAATAGCTTTTAACGGCCTTTAGTCCACAAAATTTGCGTTTCGTCCCGGCAATCTCACTTATACTTATCAGTTGGATAGTGAGCGCCTTACCAATACGCAATTTTTGTTTAGTTCAGTTCAAAATACATGCATTTTTTGACAAAAAAGCAATGTGAACCATATCCAACAAAATTAAAATTTTAATAATTAAAATTGGAAGATTTTGTCCTTGGCCGGACATAGTTAATAAGGTGTTTTTTTTTAAATACAATTCTATGTACTCTTGAAATTGCTCAGCCAAGTAGAAGACTTCGCATTATATTTAATTGGACTTGTCGAATTAGTGATTCAAAATAGCTTTTAATGGCCTTTAGTCCACAAAATTTGCGTTTCGTATCGGCAATCTCCCTTGGACTCATCAGTCGGTTAGTGAGCGCCTTACCAATACGCAATTTTTGTTTAGTTCAGTTCAAAATACATGCATTTTTTGACAAAAAAGCAATGTGCACTATATTCAACAAGATTGAAATTTTAATCATTAAAATTGGAAGATATTGTCCTTGTCAAGACATAGTTAATAAGGTGTTTTTTTTATAATACAATTCTATATACTACTGAAATTCCTCAGCCAAGTAGAAGACTTAGCATTATATTTAATTGGACTTGTCGAATTATTGATTCAAAATAGCTTTTAACGGCCTTTAGTCCATACAATTTGCGTTTCGTTCCGGCAATCTCACTTGGACTCATCAAATGGATAGTGAGCGCCTTACCAATACGCAATTTTTGTTAACTTCAGTTCAACTTACATGCATTTTTTGACAAAACAGCTATGTGAACTATATCCAAGCAGATAAAAATTTTAATCATTAAAATTGGAAGATTTTGTCCTTGGCCAGACATAGGTAATAAGAAGGTGTTTTTTTTAATAATACAATTCTATATACTACTGAAATTACTCAGCCAAGTAGAAGATCTAGCATTATATTTAATTGAACTTGTCGAATTATTGATTCAAAATAGCTTTTAACGGCCTTTAGTCCACAAAATTTGCGTTTCGTCCCGGCAATCTCACTTATACTAATCAGTTGGATAGTGAGCGCCTTACCAATACGCAATTTTTGTTAACTTCAGTTCAACTTACATGCCTTTTTTTAAAAAAACAGCAATGTGAACTATATCCAAGAAGATAAAAATTTTAATCTTAAAATTGGAAGATTTTGTCCTTGGTCAGACATAGTTAATAAGAAGGTGTTTTTTTATTATACAATTCTATATACTACTGAAATTACTCAGCCAAGTAGAAGACTTAGCATTATATTTAATTGGACTTGTCGAACTATTGATTCAAAATAGCTTTTAACGGCCTTTAGTCCACAGAATTTGCGATTCGTCCCGGCAATCTCCCTTGGACTCGTCAGTCGGTTAGTGAGCGCCTTACCAATACGCAATTTTTGTTTAGTTCAGTTCAAAATACATGCATTTTTTGACAAAAAAGCAATGTGAACTATATTCAACAAGATTGAAATTTTAATCATTAAAATTGGAAGATATTGTCCTTGGCAAGACATAGTTAATAAGGTGTTTTTTTTTATAATACAATTCTATATACTACTGAAATTCCTCAGCCAAGTAGAAGACTTAGCATTATATTTAATTGGACTTGTCGAACTATTGATTCAAAATAGCTTTTAACGGCCTTTAGTCCATACAATTTGCGTTTCGTCCCGGCAATCTCACTTGGACTCATCAGTTGGCTAGTGAGCGCCTTACCAATACGCAATTTTTGCTGAGTTCAGTTCAACTTACATGCACTTTTTGACAAAAAAGCAATGTGAACTATGTCCAACAAGATTAAAATTTTAATCATTAAAATTGGAAGATTTTGTCCTTGGCCAGACATAGTTAACAAGAAGGTGTTTTTTTTTAATACAATTCTTATACTATTGAAATTACTCAGCCAAGTAGAAGACTTAGCATTATATTTAATTGCACTTGTCGAATTATTGATTCAAAATAGCTTTTAACGGCCTTTAGTCCATACAATTTGCGTTTCGTCCCGGCAATCTCACTTGGACTCATCAGTTGGCTAGTGAGCGCCTTACCAATATGCAATTTTTGTTTAGTTCAGTTCAAAATACATGCATTTTTTGACAAAAAAGCAATGTGCACTATATTCAACAAGATTGAAATTTTAATCATTAAAATTGGAAGATATTGTCCTTGTCAAGACATAGTTAATAAGGTGTTTTTTTTATAATACAATTCTATATACTACTGAAATTCCTCAGCCAAGTAGAAGACTTAGCATTATATTTAATTGGACTTGTCGAATTATTGATTCAAAATAGCTTTTAACGGCCTTTAGTCCATACAATTTGCGTTTCGTCCCGGCAATCTCACTTGGACTCATCAGTTGGCTAGTGAGCGCCTTACCAATACGCAATTTTTGCTGAGTTCAGTTCAACTTACATGCATTTTTTGACAAAAAAGCAATGTGAACTATGTCCAACAAGATTAAAATTTTAATCATTAAAATTGGAAGATTTTGTCCTTGGCCAGACATAGTTAACAAGAAGGTGTTTTTTTTTATACAATTCTTATACTATTGAAATTACTCAGCCAAGTAGAAGACTTAGCATTATATTTAATTGGACTTGTCGAATTATTGATTTAAAATAGCTTTAACGGCCTTTAGTCCACAAAATTTGCGTTTCCTCCCAGCAATCTCACTTGGACTCGTCAGTTGGTTAGTAAGCGCCTTACCAATACGCAATTTTTGTTAAGTTCAGTTCAAGTTACATGCATTTTTTGACAAAAAAGCAAAGTGAACTATATCCAACAAGATTAAAATTTTAATTCTTAAAATTGGAAGATTTTGTTTCTTGGTCAGATATAGTTAATAAGAAGGTATTTTTTTTATAATACAATTCTATATACAATTCTACTGAAATTACTCAGCCATGTAGAAAACTTAGCATTATATTTAATTGGACTTGTCGAATTATTGATTCAAAATAGTTTTTAATGGCCTGTAGTCCACAAAATTTGCGTTTCGTTCCGGCAATCTCACTTGGACTCATCAAATCGATAGTGAGCGCCTTACCCATACGCAATTTTTGTTAACTTCAGTTCAACTTACATGCATTTTTTGACAAAACAGCAATGTGAACTATATCCAAGCAGATAAAAATTTTAATCATTAAAATTGGAAGATTTTGTCCTTGGCCAGACATAGGTAATAAGAAGGTGTTTTTTTTAATAATACAATTCTATATACTACTGAAATTACTCAGCCAAGTAGAAGATCTAGCATTCTATTTAATTGGACTTGTCGAATTATTGATTCAAAATAGCTTTTAACGGCCTTTAGTCCACAAAATTTGCGTTTCGTCCCGGCAATCTCACTTATACTAATCAGTTGGATAGTGAGCGCCTTACCAATACGCAATTTTAGTTAACTTCAGTTCAACTTACATGCCTTTTTTGAAAAAACAGCAATGTGAACTATATCCAAGAAGATAAAAATTTTAATCATTAAAATTGGAAGATTTTGTCCTTGGTCAGACATAGTTAATAAGAAGGTGTTTTTTTATTATACAATTCTATATACTACTGAAATTACTCAGCCAAGTAGAAGACTTAGCATTATATTTAATTGCACTTGTCGAATTATTGATTCAAAATAGCTTTAACGGCCTTTAGTCAACAAAATTTGCATTTCGTTCCAGCAATCTCACTTGGACTCGTCAGTTGGTTAGTAAGCGCCTTACCAATACGCAATTTTTGTTAAGTTCAGTTCAAGTTACATGCATTTTTTGACAAAAAAGCAATGTGAACTATATCCAACAAAATTAAAATTTTAATAATTAAAATTGGAAGATTTTGCCCTTGGCCGGACATAGTTAATAAGGTGTTTTTTTTTTAATACAATTCTATGTACTATTGAAATTGCTCAGCCAAGTATAAGACTTCGCATTATATTTAATTGGACTTGTCGAATTAGTGATTCAAAATAGCTTTTAATGGCCTTTAGTCCACAGAATTTGCGTTTCGTCCCGGCAATCTCCCTTGGACTCATCAGTCGGTTAGTGAGCGCCTTACCAATACGCAATTTTTGTTTAGTTCAGTTCAAAATACATGCATTTTTTGACAAAAAAGCAATGTGAACTATATTCAACAAGATTGAAATTTTAATCATTAAAATTGGGAGATATTGTCCTTGGCAAGACATAGTTAATAAGGTGTTTTTTTTTATAATACAATTCTATATACTACTGAAATTCCTCAGCCAAGTAGAAGACTTAGCATTATATTTAATTGGACTTGTCGAATTATTGATTCAAAATAGTTTTTAACGGCCTTTAGTCCACAAATTTTGCGTTTCGTCCTGGCAATCTCACTTGGACTCATCAGTTGGTTAGTGAGCGCCTTACCAATACGCAATTTTTGTTTAGTTCAGTTCAAAACACATGCATTTTTTGACAAAAAAGCAATGTGAACTATATTCAACAAGATTGAAATTTTAATCATTAAAATTAGAAGATATTGTCCTTGGCAAGACATAGTTAATAAGGTGTTTTTTTTTATAATACAATTCTATATACTACTGAAATTCCTCAGCCAAGTAGAAGACTTAGCATTATATTTAATTGGACTTGTCGAATTATTCATTCAAAATAGCTTTTAACGGCCTTTAGTCCATACAATTTGCGTTTCGTCCCGGCAATCTCACTTGGACTCATCAGTTGGCTAGTGAGCGCCTTACCAATATGCAATTTTTGCTGAGTTCAGTTCAACTTACATGCATTTTTTGACAAAAAAGCAATGTGAACTATGTCCAACAAGATTAAAATTTTAATCATTAAAATTGGAAGATTTTGTCCTTGGCCAGACATAGTTAACAAGAAGGTGTTTTTTTTAATAATACAATTCTATATACTACTGAAATTACTCAGCCAAGTAGAAGATCTAGCATTATATTTAATTGGACTTGTCGAATTATTGATTCAAAATAGCTTTTAACGGCCTTTAGTCCACAAAATTTGCGTTTCGTCCCGGCAATCTCACTTATACTAATCAGTTGGATAGTAAGCGCCTTACCAATACGCAATTTTTGTTAAGTTCAGTTCAAGTTACATGCATTTTTTGACAAAAAACAATGTGAACTATATCCAACAAAATTAAAATTTTAATAATTAAAATTGGAAGATTTTGCCCTTGGCCGGACATAGTTAATAAGGTGTTTTTTTTTTTTAAATACAATGCTATGTACTATTGAAATTGCTCAGCCAAGTAGAAGACTTCGCATTATATTTAATTGGACTTGTCGAATTATTGATTCAAAATAGCTTTTAATGGCCTTTAGTCCACAAAATTTGCGTTTCGTCCCGGCAATCTCACTTATAATAATCAGTTGGATAGTGAGCGCCTTACCAATACGCAATTTTTATTTAGTTCAGTTCAAAATACATGCATTTTTTGACGAAAAGCAATGTGAACTATATTCAACAAGATTGAAATTTTAATCATTAAAATTGGAAGATATTGTCCTTGGCAAGACATAGTTAATAAGGTGTTTTTTTTATAATACAATTCTATATACTACTGAAATTCCTCAGCCAAGTAGAAGACTTAGCATTATATTTAATTGGACTTGTCGAATTATTGATTCAAAATAGCTTTTAACGGCCTTTAGTCCATACAATTTGCGTTTCGTCCCGGCAATCTCACTTGGACTCATCAGTTGGCTAGTGAGCGCCTTACCAATATGCAATTTTTGCAGAGTTCAGTTCAACTTACATGCATTTTTTGACAAAAAAGCAATGTGAACTATGTCCAACAAGATTAAAATTTTAATCATTAAAATTGGAAGATTTTGTCCTTGGCCAGACATAGTTAACAAGAAAGTGTTTTTTTTTTTAATACAATTCTTATACTATTGAAATTACTCAGCCAAGTAGAGGACTTAGCATTATATTTAATTGGACTTGTCGAATTATTGATTTAAAATAGCTTTAACGGCCTTTAGTCCACAAAATTTGCGTTTGGTCCCAGCAATCTTACTTGGACTCGTCAGTTGGTTAGTAAGCGCCTTACCAATACGCAATTTTTGTTAAGTTCAGTTCAAGTTACATGCATTTTTTGACAAAAAAGCAAAGTGAACTATATCCAACAAGATTAAAATTTTAATTATTAAAATTGGAAGATTTTGTTTCTTGGTCAGATATAGTTAATAAGAAGGTGTTTTTTTTATAATACAATTCTATATACAATTCTACTGAAATTACTCAGCCATGTAGAAGACTTACCATTATATTTAATTGGACTTGTGGAATTATTGATTCAAAATAGCTTTTAACGGCCTTTAGTCCACAAAATTTGCGTTTCGTCCCGGCAATCTCACTTATACTAATCAGTTGGATAGTGAGCGCCTTAACAATACGCAATTTTTGTTAACTTCAGTTCAACTTACATGCCTTTTTTGAAAAAAACAGCAATGTGAACTATATCCAAGAAGATAAAAATTTTAATCTTAAAATTGGAAGATTTTGTCCTTGGTCAGACATAGTTAATAAGAAGGTGTTTTTTTATTATACAATTCTATATACTACTGAAATTACTCAGCCAAGTAGAAGACTTAGCATTATATTTAATTGGACTTGTCGAACTATTGATTCAAAATAGCTTTTAAAGGCCTTTAGTCCACAGAATTTGCGTTTCGTCCCGGCAATCTCCCTTGGACTCGTCAGTCGGTTAGTGAGCGCCTTACCAATACGCAATTTTTGTTTAGTTCAGTTCAAAATACATGCATTTTTTGACAAAAAAGCAATGTGAACTATATTCAACAAGATTGAAATTTTAATCATTAAAATTGGAAGATATTGTCCTTGGCAAGACATAGTTAATAAGGTGTTTTTTTTTATAATACAATTCTATATACTACTGAAATTCCTCAGCCAAGTAGAAGACTTAGCATTATATTTAATTGGACTTGTCGAACTATTGATTCAAAATAGCTTTTAACGGCCTTTAGTCCATACAATTTGCGTTTCGTCCCGGCAATCTCACTTGGACTCATCAGTTGGCTAGTGAGCGCCTTACCAATACGCAATTTTTGCTGAGTTCAGTTCAACTTACATGCACTTTTTGACAAAAAAGCAATGTGAACTATGTCCAACAAGATTAAAATTTTAATCATTAAAATTGGAAGATTTTGTCCTTGGCCAGACATAGTTAACAAGAAGGTGTTTTTTTTTAATACAATTCTTATACTATTGAAATTACTCAGCCAAGTAGAAGACTTAGCATTATATTTAATTGCACTTGTCGAATTATTGATTCAAAATAGCTTTTAACGGCCTTTAGTCCATACAATTTGCGTTTCGTCCCGGCAATCTCACTTGGACTCATCAGTTGGCTAGTGAGCGCCTTACCAATACGCAATTTTTGTTAACTTCAGTTCAACTTACATGCATTTTTTGACAAAACAGCAATGTGAACTATATCCAAGCAGATAAAAATTTTAATCATTAAAATTGGAAGATTTTGTCCTTGGCCAGACATAGGTAATAAGAAGGTGTTTTTTTTAATAATACAATTCTATATACTACTGAAATTACTCAGCCAAGTAGAAGATCTAGCATTCTATTTAATTGGACTTGTCGAATTATTGATTCAAAATAGCTTTTAACGGCCTTAAGTCCACAAAGTTTGCGTTTCGTCCCGGCAATCTCACTTATACTAATCAGTTGGATAGTGAGCGCCTTACCAATACGCAATTTTTGTTAACTTCAGTTCAACTTACATGCCTTTTTTGAAAAAACAGCAATGTGAACTATATCCAAGAAGATAAAAATTTTAATCATTAAAATTGGAAGATTTTGTCCTTGGTCAGACATAGTTAATAAGAAGGTGTTTTTTTATTATACAATTCTATATACTACTGAAATTACTCAGCCAAGTAGAAGACTTAGCATTATATTTAATTGCACTTGTCGAATTATTGATTCAAAATAGCTTTTAATGGCCTTTAGTCCACAGAATTTGCGTTTCGTCCCGGCAATCTCCCTTGGACTCGTCAGTCGGTTAGTGAGCGCCTTACCAATACGCAATTTTTGTTTAGTTCAGTTCAAAATACATGCATTTTTTGACAAAAAAGCAATGTGAACTATATTCAACAAGATTGAAATTTTAATCATTAAAATTGGAAGATATTGTCCTTGGCAAGACATAGTTAATAAGGTGTTTTTTTTTATAATACAATTCTATATACTACTGAAATTCCTCAGCCAAGTAGAAGACTTAGCATTATATTTAATTGGACTTGTCGAATTATTGATTCAAAATAGATTTTTTATGGCCTTTAGTCCACAAAATTTGCGTTTCGTCCCGGCAATCTCACTTGGACTCATCAGTTGGCTAGTGAGCGCCTTACCAATATGCAATTTTTGCTGAGTTCAGTTCAACTTACATGCATTTTTTGACAAAAAAGCAATGTGAACTATGTCCAACAAGATTAAAATTTTAATCATTAAAATTGGAAGATTTTGTCCTTGGCCAGACATAGTTAACAAGAAGGTGTTTTTTTTATTAATACAATTCTATATACTACTGAAATTACTCAGCCAAGTAGAAGATCTAGCATTATATTTAATTGGACTTGTCGAATTATTGATTCAAAATAGCTTTTAACGGCCTTTAGTCCACAAAATTTGCGTTTCGTCCCGGCAATCTCACTTATACTAATCAGTTGGATAGTAAGCGCCTTACCAATACGCAATTTTTGTTAAGTTCAGTTCAAGTTACATGCATTTTTTGACAAAAAAGCAATGTGAACTATATCCAACAAAATTAAAATTTTAATAATTAAAATTGGAAGATTTTGCCCTTGGCCGGACATAGTTAATAAGGTGTTTTTTTTTAAATACAATGCTATGTACTATTGAAATTGCTCAGCCAAGTAGAAGACTTCGCATTATATTTAATTGGACTTGTCGAATTATTGATTCAAAATAGCTTTTAATGGCCTTTAGTCCACAAAATTTGCGTTTCGTCCAGGCAATCTCACTTATACTAATCAGTTAGATAGTCAGCGCCTTACCAATACGCAATTTTGTTTAGTTCAGTTCAAAATACATGCATTTTTTGACAAAAAAGCAATGTGAACTATATTCAACAAGATTGAAATTTTAATCATTAAAATTGGAAGATATTGTCCTTGGCAAGACATAGTTAATAAGGTGTTTTTTTTATAATACAATTCTATATACTACTGAAATTCCTCAGCCAAGTAGAAGACTTAGCATTATATTTAATTGGACTTGTCGAATTATTGATTCAAAATAGCTTTTAACGGCCTTTAGTCCACAAAATTTGCGTTTCGTCCCGGCAATCTCACTTATACTAATCAGTTGGATAGTGAGCGCCTTACCAATACGCAATTTTTGTTTAGTTCAGTTCAAAATACATGCATTTTTTGACAAAAAAGCAATGTGAACCATATCCAACAAAATTAAAATTTTAATAATTAAAATTGGAAGATTTTGTCCTTGGCCAGATATAGTTAACAAGAAGTTGTTTTTTTTTAATACAATTCTTATACTATTGAAATTACTCAGCCAAGTAGAAGACTTAGCATTATATTTAATTAGACTTGTCGAATTATTGATTCAAAATAGCTTTTAACGGCCTTTAGTCCACAAAATTTGCGTTTCGTCCCAGCAATCTCACTTCGACTCGTCAGTTGGTTAGTAAGCGCCTTACCAATACGCAATTTTTGTTAAGTTCAGTTCAAGTTACATGCAAGTGAACTATATCCAACAAGATTAAAATTTTAATTATTAAAATTGGAAGATTTTGTTTCTTGGTCAGATATAGTTAATAAGAAGGTGTTTTTTTTATAATACAATTCTATATACTACTAAAATTACTCAGCCATGTAGAAGACTTAGCATTATATTTAATTGGACTTGTCGAATTATTGATTCAAAATAGCTTTAACGGCCTTTAGTCCACAAAATTTGCGTTTCGTCCCAGCAATCTCACTTCGACTCGTCAGTTGGTTAGTAAGCGCCTTACCAATACGCAATTTTTGTTAAGTTCAGTTCAAGTTACATGCATTTTTTGACAAAAAAGCAAAGTGAACTATATCCAACAAGATTAAAATTTTAATTATTAAAATTGGAAGATTTTGTTTCTTGGTCAGATATAGTTAATAAGAAGGTGTTTTTTTTATAATACAATTCTATATACTACTGAAATTACTCAGCCATGTAGAAGACTTAGCATTATATTTAATTGGACTTGTCGAATTATTGATTCAAAATAGCTTTTAACGGCCTTTAGTCCACAAAATTTGCGTTTCGTCCCGGCAATCTCACTTATACTAATCAGTTGGATAGTGAGCGCCTTACCAATACGCAATTTTTATTTAGTTCAGTTCAAAATACATGCATTTTTTGACAAAAAAGCAATGTGAACCATATCCAACAAAATTAAAATTTTAATAATTAAAATTGGAAGATTTTGTCCTTGGCCGGACATAGTTAATAAGGTGTTTTTTTTTAAATACAATTCTATGTACTCTTGAAATTGCTCAGCCAAGTAGAAGACTTTGCATTATATTTAATTGGACTTGTCGAATTATTGATTCAAAATAGCTTTTAATGGCCTTTAGTCCACAAAATTTGCGTTTCGTATCGGCAATCTCCCTTGGACTCATCAGTCGGTTAGTGAGCGCCTTACCAATACGCAATTTTTGTTTAGTTCAGTTCAAAATACATGCATTTTTTGACAAAAAAGCAATGTGCACTATATTCAACAAGATTGAAATTTTAATCATTAAAATTGGAAGATATTGTCCTTGTCAAGATATAGTTAATAAGGTGTTTTTTTTATAATACAATTCTATATACTACTGAAATTCCTCAGCCAAGTAGAAGACTTAGCATTATATTTAATTGGACTTGTCGAATTATTGATTCAAAATAGCTTTTAACGGCCTTTAGTCCATACAATTTGCGTTTCGTCCCGGCAATCTCACTTGGACTCATCAGTTGGCTAGTGAGCGCCTTACCAATACGCAATTTTTGCTGAGTTCAGTTCAACTTACATGCATTTTTTGACAAAAAAGCAATGTGAACTATGTCCAACAAGATTAAAATTTTAATCATTAAAATTGGAAGATTTTGTCCTTGGCCAGACATAGTTAACAAGAAGGTGTTTTTTTTTAATACAATTCTTATACTATTGAAATTACTCAGCCAAGTAGAAGACTTAGCATTATATTTAATTGGACTTGTCGAATTATTGATTTAAAATAGCTTTAACGGCCTTTAGTCCACAAAATTTGCGTTTCGTCCCAGCAATCTCACTTGGACTCGTCAGTTGGTTAGTAAGCGCCTTACGAATACGCAATTTTTGTTAAGTTCAGTTCAAGTTACATGCATTTTTTGACAAAAAAGCAAAGTGAACTATATCCAACAAGATTAAAATTTTAATTATTAAAATTGGAAGATTTTGTTTCTTGGTCAGATATAGTTAATAAGAAGGTATTTTTTTTATAATACAATTCTACTGAAATTACTCAGCCATGTAGAAAACTTAGCATTATATTTAATTGGACTTGTCGAATTATTGATTCAAAATAGTTTTTAATGGCCTGTAGTCCACAAAATTTGCGTTTCGTTCCGGCAATCTCACTTGGACTCATCAAATGGATAGTGAGCGCCTTACCCATACGCAATTTTTGTTAACTTCAGTTCAACTTACATGCATTTTTTGACAAAACAGCAATGTGAACTATATCCAAGCAGATAAAAATTTTAATCATTAAAATTGGAAGATTTTGTCCTTGGCCAGACATAGGTAATAAGAAGGTGTTTTTTTTTAATAATACAATTCTATATACTACTGAAATTACTCAGCCAAGTAGAAGATCTAGCATTCTATTTAATTGGACTTGTCGAATTATTGATTCAAAATAGCTTTTAACGGCCTTTAGTCCACAAAATTTGCGTTTCGTCCCGGCAATCTCACTTATACTAATCAGTTGGATAGTGAGCGCCTTACCAATACGCAATTTTAGTTAACTTCAGTTCAACTTACATGCCTTTTTTGAAAAAACAGCAATGTGAACTATATCCAAGAAGATAAAAATTTTAATCATTAAAATTGGAAGATTTTGTCCTTGGTCAGACATAGTTAATAAGAAGGTGTTTTTTTATTATACAATTCTATATACTACTGAAATTACTCAGCCAAGTAGAAGACTTAGCATTATATTTAATTGCACTTGTCGAATTATTGATTCAAAATAGCTTTAACGGCCTTTAGTCCACAAAATTTGCATTTCGTTCCAGCAATCTCACTTGGACTCGTCAGTTGGTTAGTAAGCGCCTTACCAATACGCAATTTTTGTTAAGTTCAGTTCAAGTTACATGCATTTTTTGACAAAAAAGCAATGTGAACTATATCCAAAAAAATTAAAATTTTAATAATTAAAATTGGAAGATTTTGCCCTTGGCCGGACATAGTTAATAAGGTGTTTTTTTTTTAATACAATTCTATGTACTATTGAAATTGCTCAGCCAAGTAGAAGACTTCGCATTATATTTAATTGGACTTGTCGAATTAGTGATTCAAAATAGCTTTTAATGGCCTTTAGTCCACAGAATTTGCGTTTCGTCCCGGCAATCTCCCTTGGACTCATCAGTCGGTTAGTGAGCGCCTTACCAATACGCAATTTTTGTTTAGTTCAGTTCAAAATACATGCATTTTTTGACAAAAAAGCAATGTGAACTATATTCAACAAGATTGAAATTTTAATCATTAAAATTGGGAGATATTGTCCTTGGCAAGACATAGTTAATAAGGTGTTTTTTTTTATAATACAATTCTATATACTACTGAAATTCCTCAGCCAAGTAGAAGACTTAGCATTATATTTAATTGGACTTGTCGAATTATTGATTCAAAATAGTTTTTAACGGCCTTTAGTCCACAAAATTTGCGTTTCGTCCCGGCAATCTCACTTGGACTCATCAGTTGGTTAGTGAGCGCCTTACCAATACGCAATTTTTGTTTAGTTCAGTTCAAAACACATGCATTTTTTGACAAAAAAGCAATGTGAACTATATTCAACAAGATTGAAATTTTAATCATTAAAATTAGAAGATAATGTCCTTGGCAAGACATAGTTAATAAGGTGTTTTTTTTTATAATACAATTCTATATACTACTGAAATTCCTCAGCCAAGTAGAAGACTTAGCATTATATTTAATTGGACTTGTCGAATTATTCATTCAAAATAGCTTTTAACGGCCTTTAGTCCATACAATTTGCGTTTCGTCCCGGCAATCTCACTTGGACTCATCAGTTGGCTAGTGAGCGCCTTACCAATATGCAATTTTTGCTGAGTTCAGTTCAACTTACATGCATTTTTTGACAAAAAAGCAATGTGAACTATGTTCAACAAGATTAAAATTTTAATCATTAAAATTGGAAGATTTTGTCCTTGGCCAGACATAGTTAACAAGAAAGTGTTTTTTTTAATAATACAATTCTATATACTACTGAAATTACTCAGCCAAGTAGAAGATCTAGCATTATATTTAATTGGACTTGTCGAATTATTGATTCAAAATAGCTTTTAACGGCCTTTAGTCCACAAAATTTGCGTTTCGTCCCGGCAATCTCACTTATACTAATCAGTTGGATAGTAAGCGCCTTACCAATACGCAATTTTTGTTAAGTTCAGTTCAAGTTACATGCATTTTTTGACAAAAAACAATGTGAACTATATCCAACAAAATTAAAATTTTAATTATTAAAATTGGAAGATTTTGCCCTTGGCCGGACATAGTTAATAAGGTGTTTTTTTTTTAAATACAATGCTATGTACTATTGAAATTGCTCAGCCAAGTAGAAGACTTCGCATTATATTTAATTGGACTTGTCGAATTATTGATTCAAAATAGCTTTTAATGGCCTTTAGTCCACAAAATTTGCGTTTCGTCCCGGCAATCTCACTTATAATAATCAGTTGGATAGTGAGCGCCTTACCAATACGCAATTTTTATTTAGTTCAGTTCAAAATACATGCATTTTTTGACAAAAAAGCAATGTGAACTATATTCAACAAGATTGAAATTTTAATCATTAAAATTGGAAGATATTGTCCTTGGCAAGACATAGTTAATAAGGTGTTTTTTTTATAATACAATTCTATATACTACTGAAATTCCTCAGCCAAGTAGAAGACTTAGCATTATATTTAATTGCACTTGTCGAATTATTGATTCAAAATAGCTTTAACGGCCTTTAGTCCACAAAATTTGCATTTCGTTCCAGCAATCTCACTTGGACTCGTCAGTTGGTTAGTAAGCGCCTTACCAATACGCAATTTTTGTTAAGTTCAGTTCAAGTTACATGCATTTTTTGACAAAAAAGCAATGTGAACTATATCCAACAAAATTAAAATTTTAATAATTAAAATTGGAAGATTTTGCCCTTGGCCGGACATAGTTAATAAGGTGTTTTTTTTTTTAATACAATTCTATGTACTATTGAAATTGCTCAGCCAAGTAGAAGACTTCGCATTATATTTAATTGGACTTGTCGAATTAGTGATTCAAAATAGCTTTTAATGGCCTTTAGTCCACAGAATTTGCGTTTCGTCCCGGCAATCTCCCTTGGACTCATCAGTCGGTTAGTGAGCGCCTTACCAATACGCAATTTTTGTTTAGTTCAGTTCAAAATACATGCATTTTTTGACAAAAAAGCAATGTGAACTATATTCAACAAGATTGAAATTTTAATCATTAAAATTGGGAGATATTGTCCTTGGCAAGACATAGTTAATAAGGTGTTTTTTTTTATAATACAATTCTATATACTACTGAAATTCCTCAGCCAAGTAGAAGACTTAGCATTATATTTAATTGGACTTGTCGAATTATTGATTCAAAATAGTTTTTAACGGCCTTTAGTCCACAAAATTTGCGTTTCGTCCCGGCAATCTCACTTGGACTCATCAGTTGGTTAGTGAGCGCCTTACCAATACGCAATTTTTGTTTAGTTCAGTTCAAAACACATGCATTTTTTGACAAAAAAGCAATGTGAACTATATTCAACAAGATTGAAATTTTAATCATTAAAATTAGAAGATATTGTCCTTGGCAAGACATAGTTAATAAGGTGTTTTTTTTTATAATACAATTCTATATACTACTGAAATTCCTCAGCCAAGTAGAAGACTTAGCATTATATTTAATTGGACTTGTCGAATTATTCATTCAAAATAGCTTTTAACGGCCTTTAGTCCATACAATTTGCGTTTCGTCCCGGCAATCTCACTTGGACTCATCAGTTGGCTAGTGAGCGCCTTACCAATATGCAATTTTTGCTGAGTTCAGTTCAACTTACATGCATTTTTTGACAAAAAAGCAATGTGAACTATGTCCAACAAGATTAAAATTTTAATCATTAAAATTGGAAGATTTTGTCCTTGGCCAGACATAGTTAACAAGAAGGTGTTTTTTTTAATAATACAATTCTATATACTACTGAAATTACTCAGCCAAGTAGAAGATCTAGCATTATATTTAATTGGACTTGTCGAATTATTGATTCAAAATAGCTTTTAACGGCCTTTAGTCCACAAAATTTGCGTTTCGTCCCGGCAATCTCACTTATACTAATCAGTTGGATAGTAAGCGCCTTACCAATACGCAATTTTTGTTAAGTTCAGTTCAAGTTACATGCATTTTTTGACAAAAAACAATGTGAACTATATCCAACAAAATTAAAATTTTAATAATTAAAATTGGAAGATTTTGCCCTTGGCCGGACATAGTTAATAAGGTGTTTTTTTTTTAAATACAATGCTATGTACTATTGAAATTGCTCAGCCAAGTAGAAGACTTCGCATTATATTTAATTGGACTTGTCGAATTATTGATTCAAAATAGCTTTTAATGGCCTTTAGTCCACAAAATTTGCGTTTCGTCCCGGCAATCTCACTTATAATAATCAGTTGGATAGTGAGCGCCTTACCAATACGCAATTTTTATTTAGTTCAGTTCAAAATACATGCATTTTTTGACAAAAAAGCAATGTGAACTATATTCAACAAGATTGAAATTTTAATCATTAAAATTGGAAGATATTGTCCTTGGCAAGACATAGTTAATAAGGTGTTTTTTTTATAATACAATTCTATATACTACTGAAATTCCTCAGCCAAGTAGAAGACTTAGCATTATATTTAATTGGACTTGTCGAATTATTGATTCAAAATAGCTTTTAACGGCCTTTAGTCCATACAATTTGCGTTTCGTCCCGGCAATCTCACTTGGACTCATCAGTTGGCTAGTGAGCGCCTTACCAATATGCAATTTTTGCAGAGTTCAGTTCAACTTACATGCATTTTTTGACAAAAAAGCAATGTGAACTATGTCCAACAAGATTAAAATTTTAATCATTAAAATTGGAAGATTTTGTCCTTGGCCAGACATAGTTAACAAGAAAGTATTTTTTTTTAATACAATTCTTATACTATTGAAATTACTCAGCCAAGTAGAAGACTTAGCATTATATTTAATTGGACTTGTCGAATTATTGATTTAAAATAGCTTTAACGGCCTTTAGTCCACAAAATTTGCGTTTGGTCCCAGCAATATTACTTGGACTCGTCAGGTGGTTAGTAAGCGCCTTACCAATACGCAATTTTTGTTAAGTTCAGTTCAAGTTACATGCATTTTTTGACAAAAAAGCAAAGTGAACTATATCCAACAAGATTAAAATTTTAATTATTAAAATTGGAAGATTTTGTTTCTTGGTCAGATATAGTTAATAAGAAGGTGTTTTTTTTATAATACAATTCTATATACAATTCTACTGAAATTACTCAGCCATGTAGAAGACTTAGCATTATATTTAATTGGACTTGTGGAATTATTGATTCAAAATAGTTTTTAATGGCCTGTAGTCCACAAAATTTGCGTTTCGTTCCGGCAATCTCACTTGGACTCATCAAATGGATAGTGAGCGCGTTACCAATACGCAATTTTTGTTAACTTCAGTTCAACTTACATGCATTTTTTGACAAAACAGCAATGTGAACTATATCCAAGCAGATAAAAATTTTAATCATTAAAATTGGAAGATTTTGTCCTTGGCCAGACATAGGTAATAAGAAGGTGTTTTTTTTAATAATACAATTCTATATACTACTGAAATTACTCAGCCAAGTAGAAGATCTAGCATTATATTTAATTGAACTTGTCGAATTATTGATTCAAAATAGCTTTTAACGGCCTTTAGTCCACAAAATTTGCGTTTCGTCCCGGCAATCTCACTTATACTAATCAGTTGGATAGTGAGCGCCTTACCAATACGCAATTTTTGTTAACTTCAGTTCAACTTACATGCCTTTTTTGAAAAAAACAGCAATGTGAACTATATCCAAGAAGATAAAAATTTTAATCATTAAAATTGGAAGATTTTGTCCTTGGTCAGACATAGTTAATAAGAAGGTGTTTTTTTATTATACAATTCTATATACTACTGAAATTACTCAGCCAAGTAGAAGACTTAGCATTATATTTAATTGGACTTGTCGAACTATTGATTCAAAATAGCTTTTAACGGCCTTTAGTCCACAGAATTTGCGTTTCGTCCCGGCAATCTCCCTTGGACTCGTCAGTCGGTTAGTGAGCGCCTTACCAATACGCAATTTTTGTTTAGTTCAGTTCAAAATACATGCATTTTTTGACAAAAAAGCAATGTGAACTATATTCAACAAGATTGAAATTTTAATCATTAAAATTGGAAGATATTGTCCTTGGCAAGACATAGTTAATAAGGTGTTTTTTTTTATAATACAATTCTATATACTACTGAAATTCCTCAGCCAAGTAGAAGACTTAGCATTATATTTAATTGGACTTGTCGAACTATTGATTCAAAATAGCTTTTAACGGCCTTTAGTCCATACAATTTGCGTTTCGTCCCGGCAATCTCACTTGGACTCATCAGTTGGCTAGTGAGCGCCTTACCAATACGCAATTTTTGCTGAGTTCAGTTCAACTTACATGCATTTTTTGACAAAAAAGCAATGTGAACTATGTCCAACAAGATAAAAATTTTAATCATTAAAATTGGAAGATTTTGTCCTTGGCCAGACATAGTTAACAAGAAGGTGTTTTTTTTTTAATACAAATCTTATACTATTGAAATTACTCAGCCAAGTAGAAGACTTAGCATTATATTTAATTGCACTTGTCGAATTATTGATTCAAAATAGCTTTTAACGGCCTTTAGTCCATACAATTTGCGTTTCGTCCCGGCAATCTCACTTGGACTCATCAGTTGGCTAGTGAGCGCCTTACCAATACGCAATTTTTGTTAACTTCAGTTCAACTTACATGCATTTTTTGACAAAACAGCAATGTGAACTATATCCAAGCAGATAAAAATTTTAATCATTAAAATTGGAAGATTTTGTCCTTGGGCAGACATAGGTAATAAGAAGGTGTTTTTTTTAATAATACAATTCTATATACTACTGAAATTACTCAGCCAAGTAGAAGATCTAGCATTCTATTTAATTGGACTTGTCGAATTATTGATTCAAAATAGCTTTTAACGGCCTTAAGTCCACAAAGTTTGCGTTTCGTCCCGGCAATCTCACTTATACTAATCAGTTGGATAGTGAGCGCCTTACCAATACGCAATTTTTGTTAACTTCAGTTCAACTTACATGCCTTTTTTGAAAAAACAGCAATGTGAACTATATCCAAGAAGATACAAATTTTAATCATTAAAATTGGAAGATTTTGTCCTTGGTCAGACATAGTTAATAAGAAGGTGTTTTTTTATTATACAATTCTATATACTACTGAAATTACTCAGCCAAGTAGAAGACTTAGCATTATATTTAATTGCACTTGTCGAATTATTGATTCAAAATAGCTTTTAATGGCCTTTAGTCCACAGAATTTGCGTTTCGTCCCGGCAATCTCCCTTGGACTCGTCAGTCGGTTAGTGAGCGCCTTACCAATACGCAATTTTTGTTTAGTTCAGTTCAAAATACATGCATTTTTTGACAAAAAAGCAATGTGAACTATATTCAACAAGATTGAAATTTTAATCATTAAAATTGGAAGATATTGTCCTTGGCAAGACATAGTTAATAAGGTGTTTTTTTTTATAATACAATTCTATATACTACTGAAATTCCTCAGCCAAGTAGAAGACTTAGCATTATATTTAATTGGACTTGTCGAATTATTGATTCAAAATAGCTTTTAATGGCCTTTAGTCCACAAAATTTGCGTTTCGTCCCGGCAATCTCACTTATAATAATCAGTTGGATAGTGAGCGCCTTACCAATACGCAATTTTTATTTAGTTCAGTTCAAAATACATGCATTTTTTGACAAAAAAGCAATGTGAACTATATTCAACAAGATTGAAATTTTAATCATTAAAATTGGAAGATATTGTCCTTGGCAAGACATAGTTAATAAGGTGTTTTTTTTATAATACAATTCTATATACTACTGAAATTCCTCAGCCAAGTAGAAGACTTAGCATTATATTTAATTGGACTTGTCGAATTATTGATTCAAAATAGCTTTTAACGGCCTTTAGTCCATACAATTTGCGTTTCGTCCCGGCAATCTCACTTGGACTCATCAGTTGGCTAGTGAGCGCCTTACCAATATGCAATTTTTGCAGAGTTCAGTTCAACTTACATGCATTTTTTGACAAAAAAGCAATGTGAACTATGTCCAACAAGATTAAAATTTTAATCATTAAAATTGGAAGATTTTGTCCTTGGCCAGACATAGTTAACAAGAAAGTATTTTTTTTTAATACAATTCTTATACTATTGAAATTACTCAGCCAAGTAGAAGACTTAGCATTATATTTAATTGGACTTGTCGAATTATTGATTTAAAATAGCTTTAACGGCCTTTAGTCCACAAAATTTGCGTTTGGTCCCAGCAATATTACTTGGACTCGTCAGGTGGTTAGTAAGCGCCTTACCAATACGCAATTTTTGTTAAGTTCAGTTCAAGTTACATGCATTTTTTGACAAAAAAGCAAAGTGAACTATATCCAACAAGATTAAAATTTTAATTATTAAAATTGGAAGATTTTGTTTCTTGGTCAGATATAGTTAATAAGAAGGTGTTTTTTTTATAATACAATTCTATATACAATTCTACTGAAATTACTCAGCCATGTAGAAGACTTAGCATTATATTTAATTGGACTTGTGGAATTATTGATTCAAAATAGTTTTTAATGGCCTGTAGTCCACAAAATTTGCGTTTCGTTCCGGCAATCTCACTTGGACTCATCAAATGGATAGTGAGCGCGTTACCAATACGCAATTTTTGTTAACTTCAGTTCAACTTACATGCATTTTTTGACAAAACAGCAATGTGAACTATATCCAAGCAGATAAAAATTTTAATCATTAAAATTGGAAGATTTTGTCCTTGGCCAGACATAGGTAATAAGAAGGTGTTTTTTTTAATAATACAATTCTATATACTACTGAAATTACTCAGCCAAGTAGAAGATCTAGCATTATATTTAATTGGACTTGTCGAATTATTGATTCAAAATAGCTTTTAACGGCCTTTAGTCCACAAAATTTGCGTTTCGTCCCGGCAATCTCACTTATACTAATCAGTTGGATAGTGAGCGCCTTACCAATACGCAATTTTTGTTAACTTCAGTTCAACTTACATGCCTTTTTTGAAAAAAACAGCAATGTGAACTATATCCAAGAAGATAAAAATTTTAATCATTAAAATTGGAAGATTTTGTCCTTGGTCAGACATAGTTAATAAGAAGGTGTTTTTTTATTATACAATTCTATATACTACTGAAATTACTCAGCCAAGTAGAAGACTTAGCATTATATTTAATTGGACTTGTCGAACTATTGATTCAAAATAGCTTTTAACGGCCTTTAGTCCACAGAATTTGCGTTTCGTCCCGGCAATCTCCCTTGGACTCGTCAGTCGGTTAGTGAGCGCCTTACCAATACGCAATTTTTGTTTAGTTCAGTTCAAAATACATGCATTTTTTGACAAAAAAGCAATGTGAACTATATTCAACAAGATTGAAATTTTAATCATTAAAATTGGAAGATATTGTCCTTGGCAAGACATAGTTAATAAGGTGTTTTTTTTTATAATACAATTCTATATACTACTGAAATTCCTCAGCCAAGTAGAAGACTTAGCATTATATTTAATTGGACTTGTCGAACTATTGATTCAAAATAGCTTTTAACGGCCTTTAGTCCATACAATTTGCGTTTCGTCCCGGCAATCTCACTTGGACTCATCAGTTGGCTAGTGAGCGCCTTACCAATACGCAATTTTTGCTGAGTTCAGTTCAACTTACATGCATTTTTTGACAAAAAAGCAATGTGAACTATGTCCAACAAGATAAAAATTTTAATCATTAAAATTGGAAGATTTTGTCCTTGGCCAGACATAGTTAACAAGAAGGTGTTTTTTTTTTAATACAAATCTTATACTATTGAAATTACTCAGCCAAGTAGAAGACTTAGCATTATATTTAATTGCACTTGTCGAATTATTGATTCAAAATAGCTTTTAACGGCCTTTAGTCCATACAATTTGCGTTTCGTCCCGGCAATCTCACTTGGACTCATCAGTTGGCTAGTGAGCGCCTTACCAATACGCAATTTTTGTTAACTTCAGTTCAACTTACATGCATTTTTTGACAAAACAGCAATGTGAACTATATCCAAGCAGATAAAAATTTTAATCATTAAAATTGGAAGATTTTGTCCTTGGGCAGACATAGGTAATAAGAAGGTGTTTTTTTTAATAATACAATTCTATATACTACTGAAATTACTCAGCCAAGTAGAAGATCTAGCATTCTATTTAATTGGACTTGTCGAATTATTGATTCAAAATAGCTTTTAACGGCCTTAAGTCCACAAAGTTTGCGTTTCGTCCCGGCAATCTCACTTATACTAATCAGTTGGATAGTGAGCGCCTTACCAATACGCAATTTTTGTTAACTTCAGTTCAACTTACATGCCTTTTTTGAAAAAACAGCAATGTGAACTATATCCAAGAAGATACAAATTTTAATCATTAAAATTGGAAGATTTTGTCCTTGGTCAGACATAGTTAATAAGAAGGTGTTTTTTTATTATACAATTCTATATACTACTGAAATTACTCAGCCAAGTAGAAGACTTAGCATTATATTTAATTGCACTTGTCGAATTATTGATTCAAAATAGCTTTTAATGGCCTTTAGTCCACAGAATTTGCGTTTCGTCCCGGCAATCTCCCTTGGACTCGTCAGTCGGTTAGTGAGCGCCTTACCAATACGCAATTTTTGTTTAGTTCAGTTCAAAATACATGCATTTTTTGACAAAAAAGCAATGTGAACTATATTCAACAAGATTGAAATTTTAATCATTAAAATTGGAAGATATTGTCCTTGGCAAGACATAGTTAATAAGGTGTTTTTTTTTATAATACAATTCTATATACTACTGAAATTCCTCAGCCAAGTAGAAGACTTAGCATTATATTTAATTGGACTTGTCGAATTATTGATTCAAAATAGATTTTTTATGGCCTTTAGTCCACAAAATTTGCGTTTCGTCCCGGCAATCTCCCTTGGACTCATCAGTCGGTTAGTGAGCGCCTTACCAATACGCAATTTTGTTTTAGTTCAGTTCAAAATACATGCATTTTTTGACAAAAAAGCAATGTGAACTATATTCAACAAGATTGAAATTTTAGTCATTAAAATTGGAAGATATTGTCCTTGGCAAGACATAGTTAATAAGGTGTTTTTTTTTTATAATACAATTCTATATACTACTGAAATTCCTCAGCCAAGTAGAAGACTTAGCATTATATTTAATTGGACTTGTCGAATTATTGATTCAAAATAGCTTTTAACGGCCTTTAGTCCATACAATTTGCGTTTCGTCCCGGCAATCTCACTTGGACTCATCAGTTGGCTAGTGAGCGCCTTACCAATACGCAATTTTTGCTGAGTTCAGTTCAACTTACATGCATTTTTTGACAAAAAAGCAATGTGAACTATGTCCAACAAGATTAAAATTTTAATCATTAAAATTGGAAGATTTTGTCCTTGGCCAGACATAGTTAACAAGAAGGTGTTTTTTTTAATACAATTCTTATACTATTGAAATTACTCAGCCAAGTAGAAGACTTAGCATTATATTTAATTGCACTTGTCGAATTATTGATTCAAAATAGCTTTTAACGGCCTTTAGTCCATACAATTTGCGTTTCGTCCCGGCAATCTCACTTGGACTCATCAGTTGGCTAGTGAGCGCCTTACCAATACGCAATTTTTGCTGAGTTCAGTTCAACTTACATGCATTTTTTGACAAAAAAGCAAAGTGAACTATATCCAACAAGATTAAAATTTTAATTATTAAAATTGGAAGATTTTGTTTCTTGGTCAGATATAGTTAATAAGAAGGTGTTTTTTTATAATACAATTCTATATACAATTCTACTGAAATTACTCAGCCATGTAGAAGACTTAGCATTATATTTAATTGGACTTGTCGAATTATTGATTCAAAATAGTTTTTAATGGCCTGTAGTCCACAAAATTTGCGTTTCGTTCCGGAAATCTCACTTGGCCTCATCAAATGGATAGTGAGCGCGTTACCAATACGCAATTTTTGTTAACTTCAGTTCAACTTACATGCATTTTTTGACAAAACAGCAATGTGAACTATATCCAAGCAGATAAAAATTTTAATCATTAAAATTGGAAGATTTTGTCCTTGGCCAGACATAGGTAATAAGAAGGTGTTTTTTTTAATAATACAATTCTATATACTACTGAAATTACTCAGCCAAGTAGAAGATCTAGCATTCTATTTAATTGGACTTGTCGAATTATTGATTCAAAATAGCTTTTAACGGCCTTTAGTCCACAAAGTTTGCGTTTCGTCCCGGCAATCTCACTTATACTAATCAGTTGGATAGTGAGCGCCTTACCAATACGCAATTTTTGTTAACTTCAGTTCAACTTACATGCCTTTTTTGAAAAAAAAGCATTGTGAACTATATCCAACAAAATTAAAATTTTAATAATTAAAATTGGAAGATTTTGCCCTTGGCCGGACATAGTTAATAAGGTGTTTTTTTTTTGAAATACAATTCTATGTACTGTTGAAATTGCTCAGCCAAGTAGAAGACTTCGCATTATATTTAATTGGACTTGTCGAATTAGTGATTCAAAATAGCTTTTAATGGCCTTTAGTCCACAGAATTTGCGTTTCGTCCCGGCAATCTCCCTTGGACTCATCAGTCGGTTAGTGAGCGCCTTACCAATACGCAATTTTTGTTTAGTTCAGTTCAAAATACATGCATTTTTTGACAAAAAAGCAATGTGAACTATATTCAACAAGATTGAAATTTTAATCATTAAAATTGGAAGATATTGTCCTTGGCCAGACATAGGTAATAAGAAGGTGTTTTTTTTAATAATACAATTCTATATACTACTGAAATTACTCAGCCAAGTAGAAGATCTTGCATTCTATTTAATTGGACTTGTCGAATTATTGATTCAAAATAGCTTTTAACGGCCTTAAGTCCACAAAGTTTGCGTTTCGTTCCGGCAATCTCACTTATACTAATCAGTTGGATAGTGAGCGCCTTACCAATACGCAATTTTTGTTAACTTCAGTTCAACTTACATGCATTTTTTGAAAAAACAGCAATGTGAACTATATCCAAGAAGATAAAAATTTTAATCATTAAAATTGGAAGATTTTGTCCTTGGTCAGACATAGTTAATAAGAAGGTGTTTTTTTATTATACAATTCTATATACTACTGAAATTACTCAGCCAAGTAGAAGACTTAGCATTATATTTAATTGCACTTGTCGAATTATTGATTCAAAATAGCTTTTAATGGCCTTTAGTCCACAGAATTTGCGTTTCGTCCCGGCAATCTCCCTTGGACTCGTCAGTCGGTTAGTGAGCGCCTTACCAATACGCAATTTTTGTTTAGTTCAGTTCAAAATACATGCATTTTTTGACAAAAAAGCAATGTGAACTATATTCAACAAGATTGAAATTTTAATCATTAAAATTGGAAGATATTGTCCTTGGCAAGACATAGTTAATAAGGTGTTTTTTTTTATAATACAATTCTATATACTACTGAAATTCCTCAGCCAAGTAGAAGACTTAGCATTATATTTAATTGGACTTGTCGAATTATTGATTCAAAATAGATTTTTTATGGCCTTTAGTCCACAAAATTTGCGTTTCGTCCCGGCAATCTCCCTTGGACTCATCAGTCGGTTAGTGAGCGCCTTACCAATACGCAATTTTTGTTTAGTTCAGTTCAAAATACATGCATTTTTTGACAAAAAAGCAATGTGAACTATATTCAACAAGATTGAAATTTTAGTCATTAAAATTGGAAGATATAGTCCTTGGCAAGACATAGTTAATAAGGTGTTTTTTTTTATAATACAATTCTATATACTACTGAAATTCCTCAGCCAAGTAGAAGACTTAGCATTATATTTAATTGGACTTGTCGAATTATTGATTCAAAATAGCTTTTAACGGCCTTTAGTCCATACAATTTGCGTTTCGTCCCGGCAATCTCACTTGGACTCATCAGTTGGCTAGTGAGCGCCTTACCAATACGCAATTTTTGCTGAGTACAGTTCAACTTACATGCATTTTTTGACAAAAAAGCAATGTGAACTATGTCCAACAAGATTAAAATTTTAATCATTAAAATTGGAAGATTTTGTCCTTGGCCAGACATAGTTAACAAGAAGGTGTTTTTTTTTAATACAATTCTTATACTATTGAAATTACTCAGCCAAGTAGAAGACTTAGCATTATATTTAATTGCACTTGTCGAATTATTGATTCAAAATAGCTTTTAACGGCCTTTAGTCCATACAATTTGCGTTTCGTCCCGGCAATCTCACTTGGACTCATCAGTTGGCTAGTGAGCGCCTTACCAATACGCAATTTTTGCTGAGTTCAGTTCAACTTACATGCATTTTTTGACAAAAAAGCAAAGTGAACTATATCCAACAAGATTAAAATTTTAATTATTAAAATTGGAAGATTTTGTTTCTTGGTCAGATATAGTTAATAAGAAGGTGTTTTTTTTATAATACAATTCTATATACAATTCTACTGAAATTACTCAGCCATGTAGAAGACTTAGCATTATATTTAATTGGACTTGTCGAATTATTGATTCAAAATAGTTTTTAATGGCCTTTAGTCCACAGAATTTGCGTTTCGTCCCGGCAATCTCACTTGGACTCATCAGTTGGCTAGTGAGCGCCTTACCAATACGCAATTTTTGCTGAGTTCAGTTCAACTTACATGCCTTTTTTGAAAAAAAAGCATTGTGAACTATATCCAACAAAATTAAAATTTTAATAATTAAAATTGGAAGATTTTGCCCTTGGCCGGACATAGTTAATAAGGTGTTTTTTTTTTAAATACAATTCTATGTACTGTTGAAATTGCTCAGCCAAGTAGAAGACTTCGCATTATATTTAATTGGACTTGTCGAATTAGTGATTCAAAATAGCTTTTAATGGCCTTTAGTCCACAGAATTTGCGTTTCGTCCCGGCAATCTCCCTTGGACTCATCAGTCGGTTAGTGAGCGCCTTACCAATACGCAATTTTTGTTTAGTTCAGTTCAAAATACATGCATTTTTTGACAAAAAAGCAATGTGAACTATATTCAACAAGATTGAAATTTTAATCATTAAAATTGGAAGATATTGTCCTTGGTCAGACATAGGTAATAAGAAGGTGTTTTTTTTAATAATACAATTCTATATACTACTGAAATTACTCAGCCAAGTAGAAGATCTTGCATTCTATTTAATTGGACTTGTCGAATTATTGATTCAAAATAGCTTTTAACGGCCTTAAGTCCACAAAGTTTGCGTTTCGTTCCGGCAATCTCACTTGGACTCATCAAATGGATAGTGAGCGCCTTACCAATACGCAATTTTTGTTACCTTCAGTTCAACTTACATGCATTTTTTGACAAAACAGCAATGTGAACTATATCCAAGCAGATAAAAATTTTAATCATTAAAATTGGAAGATTTTGTCCTTGGCCAGACATAGGTAATAAGAAGGTGTTTTTTTTAATAATACAATTCTATATACTACTGAAATTACTCAGCCAAGTAGAAGATCTAGCATTCTATTTAATTGGACTTGTCGAATTATTGATTCAAAATAGCTTTTAACGGCCTTAAGTCCACAAAGTTTGCGTTTCGTCCCGGCAATCTCACTTATACTAATCAGTTGGATAGTGAGCGCCTTACCAATACGCAATTTTTGTTAACTTCAGTTCAACTTACATGCCTTTTTTGAAAAAACAGCAATGTGAACTATATCCAAGAAGATAAAAATTTTAATCATTAAAATTGGAAGATTTTGTCCTTGGTCAGACATAGTTAATAAGAAGGTGTTTTTTTATTATACAATTCTATATACTACTGAAATTACTCAGCCAAGTAGAAGACTTAGCATTATATTTAATTGCACTTGTCGAATTATTGATTCAAAATAGCTTTTAATAGCCTTTAGTCCACAGAATTTGCGTTTCGTCCCGGCAATCTCCCTTGGACTCGTCAGTCGGTTAGTGAGCGCCTTACCAATACGCAATTTTTGTTTAGTTCAGTTCAAAATACATGCATTTTTTGACAAAAAAGCAATGTGAACTATATTCAACAAGATTGAAATTTTAATCATTAAAATTGGAAGATATTGTCCTTGGCAAGACATAGTTAATAAGGTGTTTTTTTTTATAATACAATTCTATATACTACTGAAATTCCTCAGCCAAGTAGAAGACTTAGCATTATATTTAATTGGACTTGTCGAATTATTGATTCAAAATAGATTTTTTATGGCCTTTAGTCCACAAAATTTGCGTTTCGTCCCGGCAATCTCCCTTGGACTCATCAGTCGGTTAGTGAGCGCCTTACCAATACGCAATTTTTGTTTAGTTCAGTTCAAAATACATGCATTTTTTGACAAAAAAGCAATGTGAACTATATTCAACAAGATTGAAATTTTAGTCATTAAAATTGGAAGATATTGTCCTTGGCAAGACATAGTTAATAAGGTGTTTTTTTTTATAATACAATTCTATATACTACTGAAATTCCTCAGCCAAGTAGAAGACTTAGCATTATATTTAATTGGACTTGTCGAATTATTGATTCAAAATAGCTTTTAACGGCCTTTAGTCCATACAATTTGCGTTTCGTCCCGGCAATCTCACTTGGACTCATCAGTTGGCTAGTGAGCGCCTTACCAATACGCAATTTTTGCTGAGTACAGTTCAACTTACATGCATTTTTTGACAAAAAAGCAATGTGAACTATGTCCAACAAGATTAAAATTTTAATCATTAAAATTGGAAGATTTTGTCCTTGGCCAGACATAGTTAACAAGAAGGTGTTTTTTTTTAATACAATTCTTATACTATTGAAATTACTCAGCCAAGTAGAAGACTTAGCATTATATTTAATTGCACTTGTCGAATTATTGATTCAAAATAGCTTTTAACGGCCTTTAGTCCATACAATTTGCGTTTCGTGCCGGCAATCTCACTTGGACTCATCAGTTGGCTAGTGAGCGCCTTACCAATACGCAATTTTTGCTGAGTTCAGTTCAACTTACATGCATTTTTTGACAAAAAAGCAAAGTGAACTATATCCAACAAGATTAAAATTTTAATTATTAAAATTGGAAGATTTTGTTTCTTGGTCAGATATAGTTAATAAGAAGGTGTTTTTTTTATAATACAATTCTATATACAATTCTACTGAAATTACTCAGCCATGTAGAAGACTTAGCATTATATTTAATTGGACTTGTCGAATTATTGATTCAAAATAGTTTTTAATGGCCTGTAGTCCACAAAATTTGCGTTTCGTTCCGGCAATCTCACTTGGACTCATCAAATGGATAGTGAGCGCGTTACCAATACGCAATTTTTGTTAACTTCAGTTCAACTTACATGCATTTTTTGACAAAACAGCAATGTGAACTATATCCAAGCAGATAAAAATTTTAATCATTAAAATTGGAAGATTTTGTCCTTGGCCAGACATAGGTAATAAGAAGGTGTTTTTTTTAATAATACAATTCTATATACTACTGAAATTACTCAGCCAAGTAGAAGATCTAGCATTCTATTTAATTGGACTTGTCGAATTATTGATTCAAAATAGCTTTTAACGGCCTTTAGTCCACAAAGTTTGCGTTTCGTCCCGGCAATCTCACTTATACTAATCAGTTGGATAGTGAGCGCCTTACCAATACGCAATTTTTGTTAACTTCAGTTCAACTTACATGCCTTTTTTGAAAAAACAGCAATGTGAACTATATCCAAGAAGATAAAACTTTTAATCATTAAAATTGGAAGATTTTGTCCTTGGTCAGACATAGTTAATAAGAAGGTGTTTTTTTATTATACAATTCTATATACTACTGAAATTACTCAGCCAAGTAGAAGACTTAGCATTATATTTAATTGCACTTGTCGAATTATTGATTCAAAATAGCTTTAACGGCCTTTAGTCCACAAAATTTGCGTTTCGTTCCAGCAATCTCACTTGGACTCGTCAGTTGGTTAGTAAGCGCCTTACCAATACGCAATTTTTGTTAAGTTCAGTTCAAGTTACATGCATTTTTTGACAAAAAAGCAATGTGAACTATATCCAACAAAATTAAAATTTTAATAATTAAAATTGGAAGATTTTGCCCTTGGCCGGACATAGTTAATAAGGTGTTTTTTTTTTAAATACAATTCTATGTGCTATTGAAATTGCTCAGCCAAGTAGAAGACTTCGCATTATATTTAATTGGACTTGTCGAATTAGTGATTCAAAATAGCTTTTAATGGCTTTTAGTCCACAGAATTTGCGTTTCGTCCCGGCAATCTCCCTTGGACTCATCAGTCGGTTAGTGAGCGCCTTACCAATACGCAATTTTTGTTTAGTTCAGTTCAAAATACATGCATTTTTTGACAAAAAAGCAATGTGAACTATATTCAACAAGATTGAAATTTTAATCATTAAAATTGGAAGATATTGTCCTTGGAAAGACATAGTTAATAAGCTGTTTTTTTTTATAATACAATTCTATATACTACTGAAATTCCTCAGCCAAGTAGAAGACTTAGCATTATATTTAATTGGACTTGTCGAATTATTGATTCAAAATAGTTTTTAACGGCCTTTAGTCCACAAAATTTGCGTTTCGTCCCGGCAATCTCACTTGGACTCATCAGTTGGTTAGTGAGCGCCTTACCAATACGCAATTTTTGTTTAGTTCAGTTCAAAATACATGCATTTTTTGACAAAAAAGCAATGTGAACTATATTCAACAAGATTGAAATTTTAATCATTAAAATTGGAAGATATTGTCATTGGCAAGACATAGTTAATAAGGTGTTTTTTTTTTTTATAATACAATTCTATATACTACTGAAATTCCTCAGCCAAGTAGAATACTTAGCATTATATTTAATTGGACTTGTCGAATTATTGATTCAAAATAGCTTTTAACGGCCTTTAGTCCATACAATTTGCGTTTCGTCCCGGCAATCTCACTTGGACTCATCAGTTGGCTAGTGAGCGCCTTACCAATATGCAATTTTTGCTGAGTTCGTTCAACTTACATGCATTTTTTGACAAAAAAGCAATGTGAACTATGTCCAACAAGATTAAAATTTTAATCATTAAAATTGGAAGATTTTGTCCTTGGCCAGACATAGTTAACAAGAAGGTGTTTTTTTTAATAATACAATTCTATATACTACTGAAATTACTCAGCCAAGTAGAAGATCTAGCATTATATTTAATTGGACTTGTCGAATTATTGATTCAAAATAGCTTTTAACGGCCTTTAGTCCACAAAATTTGCGTTTCGTCCCGGCAATCTCACTTATACTAATCAGTTGGATAGTAAGCGCCTTACCAATACGCAATTTTTGTTAAGTTCAGTTCAAGTTACATGCATTTTTTGACAAAAAAGCAATGTGAACTATATCCAACAAAATTAAAATTTTAATAATTAAAATTGGAAGATTTTGCCCTTGGCCGGACATAGTTAATAAGGTGTTTTTTTTTTAAATACAATGCTATGTACTATTGAAATTGCTCAGCCAAGTAGAAGACTTCGCATTATATTTAATTGGACTAGTCGAATTATTGATTCAAAATAGCTTTTAATGGCCTTTAGTCCACAAAATTTGCGTTTCGTCCAGGCAATCTCACTTATACTAATCAGTTAGATAGTGAGCGCCTTACACGCAATTTTTGTTTAGTTCAGTTCAAAATACATGCATTTTTTGACAAAAAAACAATGTGAACTATATTCAACAAGATTGAAATTTTAATCATTAAAATTGGAAGATATTGTCCTTGGCAAGACATAGTTAATAAGGTGTTTTTTTTATAATACAATTCTATATACTACTGAAATTCCTCAGCCAAGTAGAAGACTTAGCATTATATTTAATTGGACTTGTCGAATTATTGATTCAAAATAGCTTTTAACGGCCTTTAGTCCATACAATTTGCGTTTCGTCCCGGCAATCTCACTTGGACTCATCAGTTGGCTAGTGAGCGCCTTACCAATATGCAATTTTTGCAGAGTTCAGTTCAACTTACATGCATTTTTTGACAAAAAAGCAATGTGAACTATGTCCAACAAGATTAAAATTTTAATCATTAAAATTGGAAGATTTTGTCCTTGGCCAGACATAGTTAACAAGAAGTTGTTTTTTTTTAATACAATTCTTATACTATTGAAATTACTCAGCCAAGTAGAAGACTTAGCATTATATTTAATTAGACTTGTCGAATTATTGATTCAAAATAGCTTTAACGGCCTTTAGTCCACAAAATTTGCGTTTCGTCCCAGCAATCTCACTTCGACTCGTCAGTTGGTTAGTAAGCGCCTTACCAATACGCAATTTTTGTTAAGTTCAGTTCAAGTTACATGCAAGTGAACTATATCCAACAAGATTAAAATTTTAATTATTAAAATTGGAAGATTTTGTTTCTTGGTCAGATATAGTTAATAAGAAGGTGTTTTTTTTATAATACATTTCTATATACTACTGAAATTACTCAGCCATGTAGAAGACTTAGCATTATATTTAATTGGACTTGTCGAATTATTGATTCAAAATAGCTTTAACGGCCTTTAGTCCACAAAATTTGCGTTTCGTCCCAGTAATCTCACTTCCACTCGTCAGTTGGTTAGTAAGCGCCTTACCAATACGCAATTTTTGTTAAGTTCAGTTCAAGTTACATGCATTTTTTGACAAAAAAGCAAAGTGAACTATATCCAACAAGATTAAAATTTTAATTATTAAAATTGGAAGATTTTGTTTCTTGGTCAGACATAGTTAACAAGAAGGTGTTTTTTTTTAATACAATTCTTATACTATTGAAATTACTCAGCCAAGTAGAAGACTTAGCATTATATTTAATTGCACTTGTCGAATTATTGATTCAAAATAGCTTTTAACGGCCTTTAGTCCATACAATTTGCGTTTCGTCCCGGCAATCTCACTTGGACTCATCAGTTGGCTAGTGAGCGCCTTACCAATACGCAATTTTTGCTGAGTTCAGTTCAACTTACATGCATTTTTTGACAAAAAAGCAAAGTGAACTATATCCAACAAGATTAAAATTTTAATTATTAAAATTGGAAGATTTTGTTTCTTGGTCAGATATAGTTAATAAGAAGGTGTTTTTTTTATAATACAATTCTATATACAATTCTACTGAAATTACTCAGCCATGTAGAAGACTTAGCATTATATTTAATTGGACTTGTCGAATTATTGATTCAAAATAGTTTTTAATGGCCTTTAGTCCACAGAATTTGCGTTTCGTCCCGGCAATCTCACTTGGACTCATCAGTTGGCTAGTGAGCGCCTTACCAATACGCAATTTTTGCTGAGTTCAGTTCAACTTACATGCCTTTTTTGAAAAAAAAGCATTGTGAACTATATCCAACAAAATTAAAATTTTAATAATTAAAATTGGAAGATTTTGCCCTTGGCCGGACATAGTTAATAAGGTGTTTTTTTTTTAAATACAATTCTATGTACTGTTGAAATTGCTCAGCCAAGTAGAAGACTTCGCATTATATTTAATTGGACTTGTCGAATTAGTGATTCAAAATAGCTTTTAATGGCCTTTAGTCCACAGAATTTGCGTTTCGTCCCGGCAATCTCCCTTGGACTCATCAGTCGGTTAGTGAGCGCCTTACCAATACGCAATTTTTGTTTAGTTCAGTTCAAAATACATGCATTTTTTGACAAAAAAGCAATGTGAACTATATTCAACAAGATTGAAATTTTAATCATTAAAATTGGAAGATATTGTCCTTGGCCAGACATAGGTAATAAGAAGGTGTTTTTTTTAATAATACAATTCTATATACTACTGAAATTACTCAGCCAAGTAGAAGATCTTGCATTCTATTTAATTGGACTTGTCGAATTATTGATTCAAAATAGCTTTTAACGGCCTTAAGTCCACAAAGTTTGCGTTTCGTTCCGGCAATCTCACTTGGACTCATCAAATGGATAGTGAGCGCCTTACCAATACGCAATTTTTGTTAACTTCAGTTCAACTTACATGCATTTTTTGACAAAACAGCAATGTGAACTATATCCAAGCAGATAAAAATTTTAATCATTAAAATTGGAAGATTTTGTCCTTGGCCAGACATAGGTAATAAGAAGGTGTTTTTTTTAATAATACAATTCTATATACTACTGAAATTACTCAGCCAAGTAGAAGATCTAGCATTCTATTTAATTGGACTTGTCGAATTATTGATTCAAAATAGCTTTTAACGGCCTTAAGTCCACAAAGTTTGCGTTTCGTCCCGGCAATCTCACTTATACTAATCAGTTGGATAGTGAGCGCCTTACCAATACGCAATTTTTGTTAACTTCAGTTCAACTTACATGCCTTTTTTGAAAAAACAGCAATGTGAACTATATCCAAGAAGATAAAAATTTTAATCATTAAAATTGGAAGATTTTGTCCTTGGTCAGACATAGTTAATAAGAAGGTGTTTTTTTATTATACAATTCTATATACTACTGAAATTACTCAGCCAAGTAGAAGACTTAGCATTATATTTAATTGCACTTGTCGAATTATTGATTCAAAATAGCTTTTAACGGCCTTTAGTCCACAGAATTTGCGTTTCGTCCCGGCAATCTCCCTTGGACTCGTCAGTCGGTTAGTGAGCGCCTTACCAATACGCAATTTTTGTTTAGTTCAGTTCAAAATACATGCATTTTTTGACAAAAAAGCAATGTGAACTATATTCAACAAGATTGAAATTTTAATCATTAAAATTGGAAGATATTGTCCTTGGCAAGACATAGTTAATAAGGTGTTTTTTTTTATAATACAATTCTATATACTACTGAAATTCCTCAGCCAAGTAGAAGACTTAGCATTATATTTAATTGGACTTGTCGAATTATTGATTCAAAATAGATTTTTTATGGCCTTTAGTCCACAAAATTTGCGTTTCGTCCCGGCAATCTCCCTTGGACTCATCAGTCGGTTAGTGAGCGCCTTACCAATACGCAATTTTTGTTTAGTTCAGTTCAAAATACATGCATTTTTTGACAAAAAAGCAATGTGAACTATATTCAACAAGATTGAAATTTTAGTCATTAAAATTGGAAGATATTGTCCTTGGCAAGACATAGTTAATAAGGTGTTTTTTTTTATAATACAATTCTATATACTACTGAAATTCCTCAGCCAAGTAGAAGACTTAGCATTATATTTAATTGGACTTGTCGAATTATTGATTCAAAATAGCTTTTAACGGCCTTTAGTCCATACAATTTGCGTTTCGTCCCGGCAATCTCACTTGGACTCATCAGTTGGCTAGTGAGCGCCTTACCAATACGCAATTTTTGCTGAGTACAGTTCAACTTACATGCATTTTTTGACAAAAAAGCAATGTGAACTATGTCCAACAAGATTAAAATTTTAATCATTAAAATTGGAAGATTTTGTCCTTGGCCAGACATAGTTAACAAGAAGGTGTTTTTTTTTAATACAATTCTTATACTATTGAAATTACTCAGCCAAGTAGAAGACTTAGCATTATATTTAATTGCACTTGTCGAATTATTGATTCAAAATAGCTTTTAACGGCCTTTAGTCCATACAATTTGCGTTTCGTCCCGGCAATCTCACTTGGACTCATCAGTTGGCTAGTGAGCGCCTTACCAATACGCAATTTTTGCTGAGTTCAGTTCAACTTACATGCATTTTTTGACAAAAAAGCAAAGTGAACTATATCCAACAAGATTAAAATTTTAATTATTAAAATTGGAAGATTTTGTTTCTTGGTCAGATATAGTTAATAAGAAGGTGTTTTTTTTATAATACAATTCTATATACAATTCTACTGAAATTACTCAGCCATGTAGAAGACTTAGCATTATATTTAATTGGACTTGTCGAATTATTGATTCAAAATAGTTTTTAATGGCCTGTAGTCCACAAAATTTGCGTTTCGTTCCGGCAATCTCACTTGGACTCATCAAATGGATAGTGAGCGCGTTACCAATACGCAATTTTTGTTAACTTCAGTTCAACTTACATGCATTTTTTGACAAAACAGCAATGTGAACTATATCCAAGCAGATAAAAATTTTAATCATTAAAATTGGAAGATTTTGTCCTTGGCCAGACATAGGTAATAAGAAGGTGTTTTTTTTAATAATACAATTCTATATACTACTGAAATTACTCAGCCAAGTAGAAGATCTAGCATTCTATTTAATTGGACTTGTCGAATTATTGATTCAAAATAGCTTTTAACGGCCTTTAGTCCACAAAGTTTGCGTTTCGTCCCGGCAATCTCACTTATACTAATCAGTTGGATAGTGAGCGCCTTACCAATACGCAATTTTTGTTAACTTCAGTTCAACTTACATGCCTTTTTTGAAAAAACAGCAATGTGAACTATATCCAAGAAGATAAAACTTTTAATCATTAAAATTGGAAGATTTTGTCCTTGGTCAGACATAGTTAATAAGAAGGTGTTTTTTTATTATACAATTCTATATACTACTGAAATTACTCAGCCAAGTAGAAGACTTAGCATTATATTTAATTGCACTTGTCGAATTATTGATTCAAAATAGCTTTAACGGCCTTTAGTCCACAAAATTTGCGTTTCGTTCCAGCAATCTCACTTGGACTCGTCAGTTGGTTAGTAAGCGCCTTACCAATACGCAATTTTTGTTAAGTTCAGTTCAAGTTACATGCATTTTTTGACAAAAAAGCAATGTGAACTATATCCAACAAAATTAAAATTTTAATAATTAAAATTGGAAGATTTTGCCCTTGGCCGGACATAGTTAATAAGGTGTTTTTTTTTTAAATACAATTCTATGTGCTATTGAAATTGCTCAGCCAAGTAGAAGACTTCGCATTATATTTAATTGGACTTGTCGAATTAGTGATTCAAAATAGCTTTTAATGGCTTTTAGTCCACAGAATTTGCGTTTCGTCCCGGCAATCTCCCTTGGACTCATCAGTCGGTTAGTGAGCGCCTTACCAATACGCAATTTTTGTTTAGTTCAGTTCAAAATACATGCATTTTTTGACAAAAAAGCAATGTGAACTATATTCAACAAGATTGAAATTTTAATCATTAAAATTGGAAGATATTGTCCTTGGAAAGACATAGTTAATAAGCTGTTTTTTTTTATAATACAATTCTATATACTACTGAAATTCCTCAGCCAAGTAGAAGACTTAGCATTATATTTAATTGGACTTGTCGAATTATTGATTCAAAATAGTTTTTAACGGCCTTTAGTCCACAAAATTTGCGTTTCGTCCCGGCAATCTCACTTGGACTCATCAGTTGGTTAGTGAGCGCCTTACCAATACGCAATTTTTGTTTAGTTCAGTTCAAAATACATGCATTTTTTGACAAAAAAGCAATGTGAACTATATTCAACAAGATTGAAATTTTAATCATTAAAATTAGAAGATATTGTCCTTGGCAAGACATAGTTAATAAGGTGTTTTTTTTTATAATACAATTCTATATACTACTGAAATTCCTCAGCCAAGTAGAAGACTTAGCATTATATTTAATTGGACTTGTCGAATTATTGATTCAAAATAGCTTTTAACGGCCTTTAGTCCATACAATTTGCGTTTCGTCCCGGCAATCTCACTTGGACTCATCAGTGGTCTAGTGAGCGCCTTACCAATATGCAATTTTTGCTGAGTTCAGTTCAAAATACATGCATTTTTTGACAAAAAAGCAATGTGAACTATATTCAACAAGATTGAAATTTTAATCATTAAAATTGGAAGATATTGTCATTGGCAAGACATAGTTAATAAGGTGTTTTTTTTTTTATAATACAATTCTATATACTACTGAAATTCCTCAGCCAAGTAGAATACTTAGCATTATATTTAATTGGACTTGTCGAATTATTGATTCAAAATAGCTTTTAACGGCCTTTAGTCCATACAATTTGCGTTTCGTCCCGGCAATCTCACTTGGACTCATCAGTTGGCTAGTGAGCGCCTTACCAATATGCAATTTTTGCTGAGTTCGTTCAACTTACATGCATTTTTTGACAAAAAAGCAATGTGAACTATGTCCAACAAGATTAAAATTTTAATCATTAAAATTGGAAGATTTTGTCCTTGGCCAGACATAGTTAACAAGAAGGTGTTTTTTTTAATAATACAATTCTATATACTACTGAAATTACTCAGCCAAGTAGAAGATCTAGCATTATATTTAATTGGACTTGTCGAATTATTGATTCAAAATAGCTTTTAACGGCCTTTAGTCCACAAAATTTGCGTTTCGTCCCGGCAATCTCACTTATACTAATCAGTTGGATAGTAAGCGCCTTACCAATACGCAATTTTTGTTAAGTTCAGTTCAAGTTACATGCATTTTTTGACAAAAAAGCAATGTGAACTATATCCAACAAAATTAAAATTTTAATAATTAAAATTGGAAGATTTTGCCCTTGGCCGGACATAGTTAATAAGGTGTTTTTTTTTTAAATACAATGCTATGTACTATTGAAATTGCTCAGCCAAGTAGAAGACTTCGCATTATATTTAATTGGACTAGTCGAATTATTGATTCAAAATAGCTTTTAATGGCCTTTAGTCCACAAAATTTGCGTTTCGTCCAGGCAATCTCACTTATACTAATCAGTTAGATAGTGAGCGCCTTACACGCAATTTTTGTTTAGTTCAGTTCAAAATACATGCATTTTTTGACAAAAAAACAATGTGAACTATATTCAACAAGATTGAAATTTTAATCATTAAAATTGGAAGATATTGTCCTTGGCAAGACATAGTTAATAAGGTGTTTTTTTTATAATACAATTCTATATACTACTGAAATTCCTCAGCCAAGTAGAAGACTTAGCATTATATTTAATTGGACTTGTCGAATTATTGATTCAAAATAGCTTTTAACGGCCTTTAGTCCACACAATTTGCGTTTCGTCCCGGCAATCTCACTTGGACTCATCAGTTGGCTAGTGAGCGCCTTACCAATATGCAATTTTTGCAGAGTTCAGTTCAACTTACATGCATTTTTTGACAAAAAAGCAATGTGAACTATGTCCAACAAGATTAAAATTTTAATCATTAAAATTGGAAGATTTTGTCCTTGGCCAGACATAGTTAACAAGAAGTTGTTTTTTTTAATACAATTCTTATACTATTGAAATTACTCAGCCAAGTAGAAGACTTAGCATTATATTTAATTAGACTTGTCGAATTATTGATTCAAAATAGCTTTAACGGCCTTTAGTCCACAAAATTTGCGTTTCGTCCCAGCAATCTCACTTCGACTCGTCAGTTGGTTAGTAAGCGCCTTACCAATACGCAATTTTTGTTAAGTTCAGTTCAAGTTACATGCAAGTGAACTATATCCAACAAGATTAAAATTTTAATTATTAAAATTGGAAGATTTTGTTTCTTGGTCAGATATAGTTAATAAGAAGGTGTTTTTTTTATAATACATTTCTATATACTACTGAAATTACTCAGCCATGTAGAAGACTTAGCATTATATTTAATTGGACTTGTCGAATTATTGATTCAAAATAGCTTTAACGGCCTTTAGTCCACAAAATTTGCGTTTCGTCCCAGTAATCTCACTTCCACTCGTCAGTTGGTTAGTAAGCGCCTTACCAATACGCAATTTTTGTTAAGTTCAGTTCAAGTTACATGCATTTTTTGACAAAAAAGCAAAGTGAACTATATCCAACAAGATTAAAATTTTAATTATTAAAATTGGAAGATTTTGTTTCTTGGTCAGACATAGTTAACAAGAAGGTGTTTTTTTTTTAATACAATTCTTATACTATTGAAATTACTCAGCTAAGTAGAAGACTTAGCATTATATTTAATTGCACTTGTCGAATTATTGATTCAAAATAGCTTTTAACGGCCTTTAGTCCATACAATTTGCGTTTCGTCCCGGCAATCTCACTTGGACTCATCAGTTGGCTAGTGAGCGCCTTACCAATACGCAATTTTTGCTGAGTTCAGTTCAACTTACATGCATTTTTTGACAAAAAAGCAAAGTGAACTATATCCAACAAGATTAAAATTTTAATTATTAAAATTGGAAGATTTTGTTTCTTGGTCAGATATAGTTAATAAGAAGGTGTTTTTTTTATAATACAATTCTATATACAATTCTACTGAAATTACTCAGCCATGTAGAAGACTTAGCATTATATTTAATTGGACTTGTCGAATTATTGATTCAAAATAGTTTTTAATGGCCTGTAGTCCACAAAATTTGCGTTTCGTTCCGGCAATCTCACTTGGACTCATCAAATGGATAGTGAGCGCGTTACCAATACGCAATTTTTGTTAACTTCAGTTCAACTTACATGCATTTTTTGACAAAACAGCAATGTGAACTATATCCAAGCAGATAAAAATTTTAATCATTAAAATTGGAAGATTTTGTCCTTGGCCAGACATAGGTAATAAGAAGGTGTTTTTTTTAATAATACAATTCTATATACTACTGAAATTACTCAGCCAAGTAGAAGATATAACATTCTATTTAATTGGACTTGTCGAATTATTGATTCAAAATAGCTTTTAACGGCCTTTAGTCCACAAAGTTTGCGTTTCGTCCCGGCAATCTCACTTATACTAATCAGTTGGATAGTGAGCGCCTTACCAATACGCAATTTTTGTTAACTTCAGTTCAACTTACATGCCTTTTTTGAAAAAACAGCAATGTGAACTATATCCAAGAAGATAAAAATTTTAATCATTAAAATTGGAAGATTTTGTCTTTGGTCAGACATAGTTAATAAGAAGGTGTTTTTTTATTATACAATTCTATATACTACTGAAATTACTCAGCCAAGTAGAAGACTTAGCATTATATTTAATTGCACTTGTCGAATTATTGATTCAAAATAGCTTTAACGGCCTTTAGTCCACAAATTTTGTGTTTCGTTCCAGCAATCTCACTTGGACTCGTCAGTTGGTTAGTAAGCGCCTTACCAATACGCAATTTTTGTTAAGTTCAGTTCAAGTTACATGCATTTTTTGACAAAAAAGCAATGTGAACTATATCCAACAAAATTAAAATTTTAATAATTAAAATTGGAAGATTTTGCCCTTGGCCGGACATAGTTAATAAGGTGTTTTTTTTTTAAATACAATTCTATGTGCTATTGAAATTGCTCAGCCAAGTAGAAGACTTCGCATTATATTTAATTGGACTTGTCGAATTAGTGATTCAAAATAGCTTTTAATGGCTTTTAGTCCACAGAATTTGCGTTTCGTCCCGGCAATCTCCCTTGGACTCATCAGTCGGTTAGTGAGCGCCTTACCAATACGCAATTTTTGTTTAGTTCAGTTCAAAATACATGCATTTTTTGACAAAAAAGCAATGTGAACTATATTCAACAAGATTGAAATTTTAATCATTAAAATTGGAAGATATTGTCCTTGGCAAGACATAGTTAATAAGGTGTTTTTTTTTTATAATACAATTCTATATACTACTGAAATTCCTCAGCCAAGTAGAAGACTTAGCATTATATTTAATTGGACTTGTCGAATTATTGATTCAAAATAGTTTTTAACGGCCTTTAGTCCACAAAATTTGCGTTTCGTCCCGGCAATCTCACTTGGACTCATCAGTTGGTTAGTGAGCGCCTTACCAATACGCAATTTTTGTTTAGTTCAGTTCAAAATACATGCATTTTTTGACAAAAAAGCAATGTGAACTATATTCAACAAGATTGAAATTTTAATCATTAAAATTAGAAGATATTGTCCTTGGCAAGACATAGTTAATAAGGTGTTTTTTTTTATAATACAATTCTATATACTACTGAAATTCCTCAGCCAAGTAGAAGACTTAGCATTATATTTAATTGGACTTGTCGAATTATTGATTCAAAATAGCTTTTAACGGCCTTTAGTCCATACAATTTGCGTTTCGTCCCGGCAATCTCACTTGGACTCATCAGTTGTCTAGTGAGCGCCTTACCAATATGCAATTTTTGCTGAGTTCAGTTCAAAACACATGCATTTTTTGACAAAAAAGCAATGTGAACTATATTCAACAAGATTGAAATTTTAATCATTAAAATTGGAAGATATTGTCATTGGCAAGACATAGTTAATAAGGTGTTTTTTTTTTATAATACAATTCTATATACTACTGAAATTCCTCAGCCAAGTAGAATACTTAGCATTATATTTAATTGGACTTGTCGAATTATTGATTCAAAATAGCTTTTAACGGCCTTTAGTCCATACAATTTGCGTTTCGTCCCGGCAATCTCACTTGGACTCATCAGTTGGCTAGTGAGCGCCTTACCAATATGCAATTTTTGCTGAGTTCAGTTCAACTTACATGCATTTTTTGACAAAAAGGCAATGTGAACTATGTCCAACAAGATTAAAATTTTAATCATTAAAATTGGAAGATTTTGTCCTTGGCCAGACATAGTTAACAAGAAGGTGTTTTTTTTAATAATACAATTCTATTTACTACTGAAATTACTCAGCCAAGTAGAAGATCTAGCATTATATTTAATTGGACTTGTCGAATTATTGATTCAAAATAGCTTTTAACGGCCTTTAGTCCACAAAATTTGCGTTTCGTCCCGGCAATCTCACTTATACTAATCAGTTGGATAGTAAGCGCCTTACCAATACGCAATTTTTGTTAAGTTCAGTTCAAGTTACATGCATTTTTTGACAAAAAAGCAATGTGAACTATATCCAACAAAATTAAAATTTTAATAATTAAAATTGGAAGATTTTGCCCTTGGCCGGACATAGTTAATAAGGTGTTTTTTTTTTAAATACAATGCTATGTACTATTGAAATTGCTCAGCCAAGTAGAAGACTTCGCATTATATTTAATTGGACTTGTCGAATTATTGATTCAAAATAGCTTTTAATGGCCTTTAGTCCACAAAATTTGCGTTTCGTCCAGGCAATCTCACTTATACTAATCAGTTAGATAGTGAGCGCCTTACCAATACGCAATTTTTGTTTAGTTCAGTTCAAAATACATGCATTTTTTGACAAAAAAGCAATGTGCACTATATTCAACAAGATTGAAATTTTAATCATTAAAATTGGAAGATATTGTCCTTGTCAAGACATAGTTAATAAGGTGTTTTTTTTATAATACAATTCTATATACTACTGAAATTCCTCAGCCAAGTAGAAGACTTAGCATTATATTTAATTGGACTTGTCGAATTATTGATTCAAAATAGCTTTTAACGGCCTTTAGTCCATACAATTTGCGTTTCGTCCCGGCAATCTCACTTGGACTCATCAGTTGGCTCGTGAGCGCCTTACCAATATGCAATTTTTGCAGAGTTCAGTTCAACTTACATGCATTTTTTGACAAAAAAGCAATGTGAACTATGTCCAACAAGATTAAAATTTTAATCATTAAAATTGGAAGATTTTGTCCTTGGCCAGACATAGTTAACAAGAAGTTGTTTTTTTAATACAATTCTTATACTATTGAAATTACTCAGCCAAGTAGAAGACTTAGCATTATATTTAATTAGACTTGTCGAATTATTGATTCAAAATAGCTTTAACGGCCTTTAGTCCACAAAATTTGCGTTGCGTCCCAGCAATCTCACTTCGACTCGTCAGTTGGTTAGTAAGCGCCTTACCAATACGCAATTTTTGTTAAGTTCAGTTCAAGTTACATGCAAGTGAACTATATCCAACAAGAATAAAATTTTAATTATTAAAATTGGAAGATTTTGTTTCTTGGTCAGATATAGTTAATAAGAAGGTGTTTTTTTTATAATACAATTCTATATACTACTGAAATTACTCAGCCATGTAGAAGACTTAGCATTATATTTAATTGGACTTGTCGAATTATTGATTCAAAATAGCTTTAACGGCCTTTAGTCCACAAAATTTGCGTTTCGTCCCAGCAATCTCACTTCGACTCGTCAGTTGGTTAGTAAGCGCCTTACCAATACGCAATTTTTGTTAAGTTCAGTTCAAGTTACATGCATTTTTTGACAAAAAAGCAAAGTGAACTATATCCAACAAGATTAAAATTTTAATTATTAAAATTGGAAGATTTTGTTTCTTGGTCAGATATAGTTAATAAGAAGGTGTTTTTTTTATAATACAATTCTATATACTACTGAAATTACTCAGCCATGTAGAAGACTTAGCATTATATTAAATTGGACTTGTCGAATTATTGATTCAAAATAGCTTTTAACGGCCTTTAGTCCACAAAATTTGCGTTTCGTCCCGGCAATCTCACTTATACTAATCAGTTGGATAGTGAGCGCCTTACCAATATGCAATTTTTGTTTAGTTCAGTTCAAAATACATGCATTTTTTGACAAAAAAGCAATGTGAACCATATCCAACAAAATTAAAATTTTAATAATTAAAATTGGAAGATTTTGTGCTTGGCCGGACATAGTTAATAAGGTGTTTTTTTTTTAATACAATTCTATGTACTCTTGAAATTGCTCAGCCAAGTAGAAGACTTTGCATTATATTTAATTGGACTTGTCGAATTATTGATTCAAAATAGCTTTTAATGGCCTTTAGTCCACAAAATTTGCGTTTCGTATCGGCAATCTCCCTTGGACTCATCAGTCGGTTAGTGAGCGCCTTACCAATACGCAATTTTTGTTTAGTTCAGTTCAAAATACATGCATTTTTTGACAAAAAAGCAATGTGCACTATATTCAACAAGATTGAAATTTTAATCATTAAAATTGGAACATAGTTAATAAGGTGTTTTTTTTATAATACAATTCTATATACTACTGAAATTCCTCAGCCAAGTAGAAGACTTAGCATTATATTTAATTGGACTTGTCGAACTATTGATTCAAAATAGCTTTTAACGGCCTTTAGTCCATACAATTTGCGTTTCGTCCCGGCAATCTCACTTGGACTCATCAGTTGGCTAGTGAGCGCCTTACCAATATGCAATTTTTGCAGAGTTCACTTCAACTTCCATGCATTTTTTGACAAAAAAGCAATGTGAACTATGTCCAACAAGATTAAAATTTTAATCATTAAAATTGGAAGATTTTGTCCTTGGCCAGACATAGTTAACAAGAAGGTGTTTTTTTGAATACAATTCTTATACTATTGAAATTACTCAGCCAAGTAGAAGACTTAGCATTATATTTAATTGGACTTGTCGAATTATTGATTCAAAATAGTTTTAACGGCCTTTAGTCCACAAAATTTGCGTTTCGTCCCAGCAATCTCACTTCGACTCGTCAGTTGGTTAGTAAGCGCCTTACCAATACGCAATTTTTGTTAAGTTCAGTTCAAGTTACATGCATTTTTTGACAAAAAAGCAAAGTGAACTATATCCAACAAGATTAAAATTTTAATTATTAAAATTGGAAGATTTTGTTTCTTGGTCAGATATAGTTAATAACAAGGTGTTTTTTTTATAATACAATTCTATATACTACTGAAATTACTCAGCCATGTAGAAGACTTAGCATTATATTTAATTGGACTTGTCGAATTATTGATTCAAAATAGTTTTTAACGGCCTTTAGTCCACAAAATTTGCGTTTCGTTCCGGCAATCTCAGTTGGACTCATCAGTTGGATAGTGAGCGCCTTACCAATACGCAATTTTTGTTAACTTCAGTTCAACTTACATGCATTTTTTGACAAAACAGCAATGTGAACAATATCCAAGAAGATAAAAATTTTAATCATTAAAATTGGAAGATTTTGTCCTTGGCCAGACATAGGTAATAAGAAGGTGTTTTTTTTAATAATACAATTCTATATACTACTGAAATTACTCAGCCAAGTAGAAGATCTAGCATTATATTTAATTGGACTTGTCGAATTATTGATTCAAAATAGCTTTTAACGGCCTTTAGTCCACAAAATTTGCGTTTCGTCCCGGCAATCTCACTTATACTAATCAGTTGGATAGTGAGCGCCTTACCAATACGCAATTTTTGTTAACTTCAGTTCAACTTACATGCCTTTTTTGACAAAAAAGCAATGTGAACTATGTCCAACAAGATTAAAATTTTAATCATTAAAATTGGAAGATTTTGTCCTTGGCCAGACATAGTTAACAAGAAGGTGTTTTTTTTTAATACAATTCTTATACTATTGAAATTACTCAGCCAAGTAGAAGACTTAGCATTATATTTAATTGGACTTGTCGAATTATTGATTCAAAATAGCTTTACCGGCCTTTAGTCCACAAAATTTGCGTTTCGTCCCAGCAATCTCACTTGGACTCGTCAGTTGGTTAGTAAGCGCCTTACCAATACGCAATTTTTGTTAAGTTCAGTTCAAGTTACATGCATTTTTTGACAAAAAAGCAAAGCGAACTATATCCAACAAGATTAAAATTTTAATTATTAAAATTGGAAGATTTTGTTTCTTGGTCAGATATAGTTAATAAGAAGGTGTTTTTTTTATAATACAATTCTATATACTACTGAAATTACTCAGCCATGTAGAAGACTTAGCATTATATTTAATTGGACTTGTCGAATTATTGATTCAAAATAGTTTTTAACGGCCTTTAGTCCACAAAATTTGCGTTTCGTTCCGGCAATCTCACTTGGACTCATCAGTTGGTTAGTGAGCGCCTTACCAATACGCAATTTTTGTTAACTTCAGTTCAACTTACATGCATTTTTTGACAAAACAGCAATGTGAACTATATCCAAGAAGATAAAAATTTTAATCATTAAAATTGGAAGATTTTGTCCTTGGCCAGACATAGGTAATAAGAAGGTGTTTTTTTTTATAATACAATTCTATATACTACTGAAATTACTCAGCCAAGTAGAAGATCTAGCATTATATTTAATTGGACTTGTCGAATTATTGATTCAAAATAGCTTTTAACGGCCTTTAGTCCACAAAATTTGCGTTTCGTCCCGGCAATCTCACTTATACTAATCAGTTGCCTAGTGAGCGCATTGCCAATACGTAATTTTTGCTGAGTTCAGTTCAACTTACATGCATTTTTTGACAAAAAAGCAATGTGAACTATATCCAACAAGATTAAAATTTTAATTATTAAAATTGGAAGATTTTGCTTCTTGGTCAGACATAGTTAATAAAAAGGTGTTTTTTTTAATACAATTCTATATACTACTTAAATTTCTCAGCCAAGTAGAAGACTTAGCATTATATTTAATTGGACTTGTCAAATTATTGATTCAAAATAGCTTTTAACGGCCTTTAGTCCACAAAATTTGCGTTTCGTCCCGGCAATATCACTTGGACTCATCAGTTGGTTAGTGAGCGCCTTACCAATACGCAATTTTTGTTAAGTTCAGTTCAACTTACATGCATTTTTTGACAAAAAACAATGTGTACTATATTCAGCAAGATTCAAATTTTAATCATAAAAATTGGAAGATATTGTCCTTGGCCAGACATAGTTAATAAAGTGTTTTTTTATAATACAATTCTAGATACTACTGAAATTCCTCAGCCAAGTAGAAGACTTAGCATTATATTCAATTGGACTTGTCGAATTTTTGATTCAAAATAGCTTTTAACGGCCTTTAGTCCATAAAATTTGGGTTTCGTCCCAGCAATCTCACTTGGACTCATCAGTTGCCTAGTGAGCGCATTGCCAATACGTAATTTTTGCTGAGTTCAGTTCAACTTACATGCATTTTTTGACAAAAAAGCAATGTGAACTATATCCAACAAGATTAAAATTTTAATTATTAAAATTGGAAGATTTTGCTTCTTGGTCAGACATAGTTAATAAAAAGGTGTTTTTTTTTAATACAATTCTATATACTACTTAAATTTCTCAGCCAAGTAGAAGACTTAGCATTATATTTAATTGGGCTTGTCAAATTATTGATTCAAAATAGCTTTTAACGGCCTTTAGTCCACAAAATTTGCGTTTCGTCCCGGCAATATCACTTGGACTCATCAGTTGGTTAGTGAGCGCCTTACCAATACGCAATTTTTTTAAGTTCAGTTCAACTTATATGCATTTTTTGACAAGAAAGCAATGTGAACTATATCCAGCAAGATTAATATTTTAATCATTAAATTTGGAAGATTTTGTCCTTGGCCAGACATAGTTAATAAGAAGGTGTTTTTTTTATAATACAATTCTATATACTACTGAAATTATTCAGCCAAGTAGAAGACTCAGCATTATATTTAATTGGACGTGTCGAATTATTGATTCAAAATAGCTTTTAACGGCCTTTAGTCCACAAAATTTGCGTTTCGTCCCAGCAATCTCACTTGGACTCTTCAGTTGGTTAGTGAGCACCGCGACAAAACGCAAATTTTGTGGACTAAAGGCCGTTAAAAGCTATTTGGAATCAATAATTTAGTTCCATCTAGGTAGGCACATAGGTATATTAACCTACTAATTTACATAATTAAAATGTATTTAATATATAAATACATTTGTAGGTACAGGTACCTATGTAACTATTCCTTGATTCATCGATTCATGATTCAACCATTCATTATACTAAGAATCACATACATCGCCTTTAAACCTGCATATGATGGCTAGACTACCTACCTACAAACAGCGTCAGTGGTTTGCTACATTATAGTTGTTTGCTACAAGAGCAAACTTCGTACGATCCAGTGCATTTTATTTTAAAATCAAAATCGTAGGAATCGTTTTCGGTATAATTAAAATTTATCATTTTTGATGTTGGTACAAACAATTGTATGGCAGGTAACGTCAATTAGGATTTAAAAAAGATACGAGCCAATCACCTAAGGCTTTGAGGAATAACATTGAAGAAAATCGACACAACACTTTAGGCAGTGCATCGACCTACAAACAGAGAGAAAATACTGGAAAGAAGACGAAATGTTTGGGTTATCCATTTTCGTATTACATTTTGGTTTATATTTAAATCTTCAATAAATTCAAATGACATATTTGATTTCCCTCAAACTATAAGAACTAAGCAATATATAAAAACATTTTACATGTGTATTATCCATTTATTTACTTATTATGAATTTTTGCGTAAGTCACTGAATACTACCAACAATGTAGGCTCCCATACATTTATATTTACATATCCATCTTTAAAAATCACATGAATCTTATGTATGAATATTGCACCTAAATTATAAAGTTATATGCATGTACCTACCTACCAAACTACATCCTTCATTTTGATTATCATAAGTAGTATAAAACACCATCTTCAGGAAGATCATAATACAAAATAATCATATTAATTCAAGGAATTGTTACATAGGTACCTACAAATGTATATTTATATCTAGGTTATGAATTTTTATTATGTAAGTTAGGAGAGAAAAATGTACCTACATACATAGATTTAATTTTAAATATGTAGGTAGGTAGTAGGTACTATGCAAAAGTTGATGACTCAATGCACATGTTTCATTTGAAGTTTTTCCTCTAACATCTTATAAAGTCCAACGTTTTTAAGCATACAAACGTCCAACTGTCGGACAAGAAAAATAAATAAACACTCTTCTTGTTGGCTTCGGAGTACGGTGAGAACTCCGCTATTTTTTCACCGCTGTATACCTTTAGAGACAAATGAAATTTTTCTTTTCAATTTCTATAAATAAAATTCGTTTTCTAGTAAACTTACTTGTAAGATGTACACAATGTTCATGTATTTCTTGGGCGCAGCCATGGTCTCGAGATCTTCTAGGTTACTGGTGGATTAGAAATCAGAACACAACAACAAATCAATAATTTTAACATTTTCCGCATTTTGTATTGCCTCTATGCTTCGTTCAATAAACAAGAATTTAATGAACAACAAAACGAAGGTTTCTTGGAGAAAATTGGTTTCGGCTGCGTTTTGTTGTACGGAAGCAACCCAATACAGATTTTCTGCTGCATCCGCGGCATACTTCAATATGGCTTCGCGAGGATCTTGATCGTCGTCCACTCTTGCTCAGACCTACATTTCTAATGACATAGGAACTGAGCGTCCCGCCCGAAGAGGCAACTCGTCCACTAATATCATGTGACCAGTGACCGAGTAGTGGAGAGCACAAATGGGGTAGGTTTCAAAAGGTTGAATAATGCGAAAGCTTCTCATCGAGGTATCCACTGATTCGGAATTGTATGTATCACTGTATTTGTGAAAATTAAATTAAAAGAAAATCACATCTGCTTAAAACAATGTCCAAAATACTTAATTTCAATTTTCCAATTACTTGATTCACATTTTCTTAAAACTTGCTTCTAATTAACTTGCTTCCTTTTATGTCATTTTACCAGAAAAGTAGTTTAAATTCAATAAATACATCGAAATTACACAAAACAAATAAATCCGATGATTTTTAGAAGGATGGATGAGGCAAACGGTGATGTTTGTTTTTACTTGCATTACAACTGTTTTTCAAATGTCATCTTGCAAATTAACAGTGCTGCCAAATGTTTTCACTAAGCGCCTTGGTCGTTTTTTTCGACCAATTTCCCCGGGGATTGCAAAAAACGCACCCAGAATTGCATTATTTAAAAAAAACACCTTCTTATTAACTATGTCTGGCCAAGGACAAAATCTTCCAATTTTAATGATTAAAATTTTAATGTTGTTGGATATAGTCTCATTGCTTTTTTGTCAAAAAATGCATGTAAATTGAACTGAACTTAACAAAGATTGCATATTGGTAAAGCGCTCACTAACCAACTGATGAGTCTAAGTGAGATTGCCGGGACGAAACGCAAATTTTGTGGAATAAAGGCCGTTAAAAGCTATTTTGAATCAATATTGCAATCTTCACCTAAAATAAATTAACAAAAATATCATAGAATCTGATGGACATCACTGTTTTAATAAATAAATAATAAATAATTTGATCAATACTTAATAAATTAACAACAAAATTATACCAAATATGGCAACAAATAAATAAATAGAACAAATAAATAAATAATTAAATAAGTTAAGCTATCAAGCTAAGAAGGAATTTTGAGCTATTAGCTCATATCTAATTAAATAAACGTAATTTAACATAAATCTATAGGTAAAAATAAATATATAATTTATCATAAAAAAAGGAACGTAGAAACATATAATAATACGATGTTGCGATATCAATAAACAAATTGTACTAGTTCTATCATTGAAACATCATATCATTTACCTATTGGTTTATATCTTTCGCATGATAGATACCAATGGGTTTACCGGATAAATTTTCTGATTCGTATAGATTCTTTCCGACAGCTTTCAGTATACTACATTTAACAAATTTAGGGCATAATTTGGCACTGAGGTTTTTCGAATTTTCGCATGATTGGAAGATCTGATAATATTGGCAGATTTTATGAAAAAAAAATTGACCATTTTTCTATCAACCGTGTAAACAATTACATCATCCAACTTTTAATTGGCAGATAATTTTCTTTAAAATTGGGGGAGGAAAAACAAAATTAATTTATTTGCTTTCGAAAAAAATTGAAAAAGTGTTTTTTAAAAGAACGAAAATGGAAGCGGAAATAAATAAGAAGCTGCTACTAGTCACCGTCGGTCAATATAGCGAAGAAGAATTTTTATAAAAAGAAGGTCGAAAATGATTTAATAGTCGCTATTGCGTTCTTCATATTTTTTTCACTTGTTTTTTATACTTTATATTTTATAAATGTTTTTTCACAACTAGCTACTTTTACAAATACTTTACTTCTAAAATAAAGTTTCATATTCTCTATTATCTGTCAAGAAAATTGTCTTCCAATGAGTCTACCAATTTTATGTTTTCTAAAGTCTTCCAACCATGTAAACAGACAATTTTTCATTGAAAGACAAATAATTGTCGGCAATTGTCAGCAAATTCTCTATCAATATATTGTCTAATTATTGGATAAAATCAACCCACCGTATAAGGGGACAATTTTCACTTGATAGACAATTGGCAATTGTCAGCTCATTTTCTGCTTTGGAAGACTTGACAGTTCGGCTAATATTGGCAGATCTTGCAATCGTGTATACTTAGCTTAAGACTTGGTTGGACGGTTTACACTGAATGCACGTATCACATTTCGATATATACTCCCGTATTTGTACTGCTATGTTGGCCAGTAGAAATATTCGCGAATTCTTCGTTGTGTTTTCGCTACTCCACCATGAGCAACGCGTTTCTCTAGCAAATAGTTCTAAGTTTTACAGAAAAAACTTTCGTAATCTGTAAGGTAATATAAAGCGAACATTTAAAATTCAAAATTTATATGTATGGACAGAATATTAGAGCATCCCTTTGTTTTAACTTAGGTAAACAAATGTAGTATACAATAATTAAAACCAAATAATTTATGAATATCATTGCTTACGATAATTGTTTATTAAATTTTTTAATATTTACCAAAAATCTTTTTTATTTGAAAGTTTTGCATAAGTAAGCACTACTGGTCTTGTAAGACCAATATTTCGCAAATTGTTTTAAATTAATTACATATGTTTGTGCGACTGTATTGGATCGTGTTTATCATAAAACCATAGTAGTTAACTTTTATGATATATAATCATACATAAAATTGTTTCTTTTAAGATTTGTCTTCTTCGTACTTCCGTAGAAATGGATTTTTTAGGTGTTCGTTGTTTGAATCCGAATATAGTTCTACGTCTATGTTTTTGTTATCCTCTGATTCGCTGCATGAATTGTATTTTACTTTTGCTTTATACACATCGTGAGACCTACAACCTTTGTCTTCTTTAATATCATCTACGATCTCGTCATCAACAGTACTTTCTGATTTTTCTTCGGAAAGTAAAAAGCTTTGGCGTTGAGATTTCTTAGATGGGTATAAAAAGTCCACTATGCATATAAGAAGCAATCCCAAAGCTGCACCAATAATTATTGTAGCAGTTGCAAGCAAAACATATGAACCCCATGTTGGAAGGCCATAATCTCCCTGTAAACTTGTGTTGAAACCCTGAAAAAAAACTAATAATAATAAACTTCGGGTAAAGAACGATACAAGTTTGATCTATTAAGTTTCTATGATGACGGTGAAGTATCTGGTTCTTCGGCTCCACTCACACTTCGGTGGTATTGTTTTCTTATTTCTACACAGAAATTTAAAATTTTAACCTACGTATATCTCAATTCAATACTGATCTTCGTTATAAGAAGTAATGATGTTTTTTATTATTCTTTTTATTTACTTTTACTTTGTTTTAAGTTAATTTATTATTTTAAATTGTGTCAACTTTGTTTCAATAACTTCATGGTAAGTTTATTCTTTATTTCTTATTTTCAAAAAGTCAGCTTTCTTCCTATTTATGCATGTAATAAACAACGTAAATTTTGTGTTTTTCATTGAGTTTCAATAAAGATCCTTTGAGGAGGATGGCAATTCCTGTCGAACGAGGGAAAATTAAATGGAATAACTTTGTTTCAATGCATATACATAAAAGCCAAAGAGGAACCAGATTTTTTACTGTCATCATATACCAACTTGTCAAGCTAACAATTTTTTATATTAATTTTTTACTATATTAAATAATTTAATTATGGTCTTTTTCATCTGACGAACAACTTAAAATGAAACTAGGCTCAGCGAAGTATAAGTCAGAAAATCTCAAATAACCAGGTATTTATGAAATTACCTGCAATGATTGTGATGAAAAATACTATGTACAAACAAAAAGAAACATTGAAACGCGATATAAAGAACACTTAACCAATATGAAATTCAATAGACCAATTAAATATACGGTTGCATACACATCTTGGAGAATGGACATGTTACAAAGGAAAACGTAAAAGTAATGAAACATGTTTTTTTTAAATTTATTTTTATTTCATATTAACTTATAACTATCTTAAAGCCAGACAAAAATGTTTAAAACTAGCCTTATTATCAATTACTTACAACTAATTTACTGTACCCGTAAAGGGCGCTCTAAACTAAACAATAACTCTTAGAACTAATGTCTTTCGACCTAAAAACTATTTTAATTAAATCAAATTATTATTTTATTTTTCAAGGAAACTTACAAACTAAACCTAAATATAGATTAAAAATAATTAAAACTAAATAAAACTAACTTATGCTAACTAAAAATAACTTAAGCTACTTAAAAAACCTAATAATACTTAAGACGACTTAAAAACTAAAACAGCCACAGCAGCATTTTTTTTCGTTTTTTAATTTTTTTTTTCGTTTATTTTTTATATGCATGCAGACACACAGCAACATGCAACCCACCCATACATGTACATACGCACATACATATACGTACGCACATACATGTACAGACACGCAGATACATGCACGCATGCCCCCGCATACATACATATTATTAATTTTTTTTTTGGTGCCACCCCGACTGTTCCCTATACCTAATTGCCATAAATCTATGTAAGTCGGCCAAGATATACCCATCGACTTTAAATATTATAATTCTCACATATTATAATATTCACAGAGCCACCAGAAATGGTTCTCCTGTTTCGCCCTATCCCTCCGATCGCGATCGGACACAGTCCTACTGAACCGAAGGCGCTCTTCTCCACCTTGAGCGATGACGTCTCGACCATACAGGAGTCGACTATCTACAGTTTTCCGGCTGACGTGGTAGATGAGCGGAACCGCCCCTCCATCCTGTATCAGCCCTCGACTGTCTAAATAGAGGAACCACGCACTCTCAAAATATTCGTTATTGGGGTAATAAGCCCCAAAAATTAAGCTGTTAGTTGAGGACATCGCTCTTGCAACGTGACCCCGAATCAGCTTGAACAAAAAATTATCTATTCTGTTTATGTTGGCTCCGTTGTATAGAACCTGGTTGGAATAATATCTTGTGTACTCCGACTCTGGTGTTCTGTGTAATCCAAGGCAACGTCTAAGACATTGCCTCTCAAACACCCGAATCTTTTCCATTTGAGATGGGGCAACGTTGAACCACACCGGGCATCCGTAGGCAATCATCGGCCTGATGAGGGCCGTGAGGCAAATCACCTTCAACCTGCTGTCAAGACGGCTGCTATAAGACAGTCGTTTTGTCAAGGCAAAGGCTCCCTTAGACCTGGCCAAAGCAACACCTATATGTCTGTCGAAATACAGGTACTGATCCAACCAGATGCCAAGGTACTTTACTACACTTTTACTCGCCAGTGGATGTCCATGTGGCCCAACGATCACCAGCTTGCGCCAGTTCTTTCTCGTATCCCTTGAGGCGCTAGACAACGGATTCCTAAACAAAATAGTTTCTGATTTCTGGAAGTTGATTTTCAACTTCCAGTCATCACAATATCGCCGAATCTTGCCGAAGTCACTCTGCAAGAGACTTTTGATGACTGTTTTTCTGTTCTATTAGCTGTTCTGTACGCAATTAGATCGTCGGTGTACGCAATTGCCTGAGTTAGACTACCTATCAGATCGCTGGTGTAAATGCTGAATAGAACCGCTCCATGCTGAGGACCATTATTAATATTAAAAATTGCGGTAGAAGTTACATTGCCCCTCTTGACAACAAACTTTCTACCATTTAGCATGTCATAAAGCATATACAATAGAGGTTTACTTATACCTAGTCTGGTTAGCTTTAGATAGAGACCTTCTAACCATACGGTGTCGCAGGTCTTCTCCAAATCAACCAGACAGGCACCGTACACAGCTTTTTAGTTTTTTTCCATTGGATATCAGAAACTAGTTTAGACGCGGCATGAATTGTGTCATGTCGCGCCTTAAAACCGAACTGATTATCCGGGATGATATTTTTGTCCTCCGCCCACTTGAACAGGGTTCTATTAATAACCTTTTCAAATACTTTGCTGATACTCGGAAGAAGACTTATCGACCGTAGATTCGCCGGATTGGAGTTGTCCTTTCCCTTTTTTGGGAGAGGGTGCACCACAGCTGTCTTCCACCGCACTGGATAATATGCATTATTCAGCGCGTTTTTAAACAGTGTGGTATAAACGTCAACTGCTTCTTGAGGCAAATGTCGTAGTACAACGTTGGATATACCATCGACTCCTGCAGACTTCTTTTTCTTTAATGAATCGAAGATGAGCTGGAGCTCATTCTTCGAAATTAACAGGGGACTAGGCCCATTTCGGTCGTCGATTATGGCGTTTGCCAAATCTTCATCATTAAACCCGGTAAAACCAAGGTTCTCAGATCGCCATTCGCTTATATCGTTTCGGAGCCATAAGTGATGAAGCAGAGCTCTGTTCTCCAGGTCATGATTCGGGCGAATGCTAGCATTCACCTTGTACAATTGCTGGAAAGCATCCCCAGAGCCTCCACCTTCTCCTGCGGATCTTCGATTATGAAGAGGTCATCGTCCAAGACGGCGTCATCTGGGTATATGCCTGCTGTCAGAAGTACGTCTCTGTTTTGTGTCGTCCTCTGGAGCTTAAGACACGGAAGGTCGTTTTGATCTTTTCTTCTGAATGTCTTATTAATTTTTGGGAACATACTCGGGTCGGTAGCGTTCACGCCCCGAATTTTGTTGTATCAAAACAAATTAATGGACAACCTATAATTTTCTTTGATCAATTGGTTAATGTTTTTGATGGCCGACTTCAGTGTCCTTATCTCCAGATCTCGTGTGTCAGTAAACCGTCTGTACAAGCATTTTAGTCTTGTCAGTAAGCCACTTTTTTGTCTGTGTAGTGCATCAATTGTCGCGTTACAATACATGTAAGTTGCGTTACGTTCTTTGTATTTCGGTATTGTCCTGTTCATTGTTCGTTGAATTGTTTCGTTCATTTGTTCTAAGTATCTGTCAATTTCAGTATTTGTCATGTTCCTGTCATTTGGTGGGGATATACCATTTGATCATAATTCGCTCAATAAGACGTTCGAGAAGCGTGGCCAGCGCACCTTACTGTAATTGTAAGTATGCACCGGTACATACTCCTCCAACTCCATAAGCGCGTTCGGAAGTTGTATTACAGCGGCGAGTCCGCAGTGGTCACTGTTGTACTCGATCGTTCTTAAACAGTTTTTAGGCCGATGGCCCACAGTATCAGTAATTGTTAGTCTTGCATCTTTGAACAATAGATCCAGATAGACACCGCTTCTTGGAAAAGATGGCCTGTCTGTAGCGAGAAGTTTAATGCGATACTCCAGGTTGTATCGACCCATCCAATTATGCAGATGGTTACCACGAGGATTTTGTATTTGATTTCCACAATCTAACATGTTTGGCATTCAAATCACCAGCCAATATGCAGTAGTTTTCTTCCGAGCTCAATCTTAAGCATTCAAAAAGCTTTTCAAGCTCTGTTATAAACTGTGTGGGCTGAGGTGTTTCCGGTGCATAGGCAGCGATCACATACATTCGCTTCCCCTGTTGGAGATGAATGCATATGATGCATACCTCTAACGTCCGAAATTTGTTGTTCGTCAATTTATGTTTCTGGTTAAGCTTAGTTTCGCTAGCCATAAACACATCTGGACTTATGTCTTTAAGCAATTGGAATAAATTCGCTCTACGTTCGGTCCTAATCAGTGAATTTACATTCACAGCTAGGATCATAAAGGGCCTCTCCGGCAGCGCGCCCTTAACCTCTAAGTTGCGTTAGGCTCGGCAAAACAGAGTAGAGATAATCCACCCTAGTCGCCTGCTCCCTGAACTGGTTTTGGAGGCCACTCAACTGGCCCTGGATGGCCAGTAGAGTGCCCATAATATCCGCCTGTGCCGCCGGCGCCTTAGGCACGGGGGCCTGTTGGGCGACCTTTGGTGTAGGCTGTACCGTGCTTCCCCTTCCTGACGCCATTTGGGCGTAAGAAATTTGGGGGTTGACGGGCGTTGTTGTAGGATGGCGCACTGTTGGACGCTTTTCTACCACAGTTTGCTTTGCTGCTTTATTGTTCTTTATAAGCTGAAACGTCGGGCAATCCCGATAATTAGCGGGGTGTCCGCCGCCTCGGCGCCTGGGTCCTATCTTCGACTCGTTCCCTTCCTAACTTTCATTCATCTGGATTGTGGTTCTCTCCACACTTAACGCAGCGTGACTTCATTTCGCAGTTTGCTACGGCGTGGCCGAACCTTTGGCAGCGCATGCAATGAATCATGTCGCCGCGCCTTTTTAATTTGTCCCAAATTACAACCTGGTAGTTGAGGACGGATATACTCCTCAAACTATCCAGTTTGCTGCTGGGTGAGAGTTGAACAAGGAAGAAGGGAAGACTCCGCTTCTCCCGCCTAGCTCTAACTGTAGCGAACGGCTTGACCCCGATAAAGTCGAGATCGTCATTCGCTTTTTGGCATATTTCATTTAAGAGCACCTGTGGTTCCGTGCAGGAATCTATGCCCTTCAAAAGGACCGTTTGAAATTTGTCGGTTTTAGCGGTGAAACTAAAGAATTCAGTAGTAGTTTCTTTTAGCAACTCTTTAATTTTTTGTGCTGTTCCAATGTGAAGCACTGGATAGCATGCCTATCGTTATTTAATCTTTTAATAGTAAAATTTTGACCTATGGTCAACTTACATAGATTTATGGTATCCTGTAACTCCATTTTATAAGAATTTATGGGTGGCACCTTTTCTTTTTTCGTAATCGGCGGCTGTGGCTGCTGCTGCTGAGACTGACTTTTCTGCAGCTGTTGATTCTGCTGCTTTTGAATCTGCTGCTGCTGTTTTTCTTGCGGTTGTTTCTGGGCTTGTATCTGCTGCTGTTGCTTTTGTTGTTGTTTTTGCCGTTGTTGTTTTGGCTGTTGCTGTGGCTGTTGTTTTTGTAATTGTTCTTTTTTCTGTTGTTTTTATTGTTCGTCGAGTTCTTTTAGTTGTTTCGCTCGGCGCGCTTCTTGGCTGACCTTAACTTTACTTTTCAACTTTTGGATTTCTGCCTCCATTGTTTCAAGTTGAGCGATCATTCTTTGTTCCTCGTCCTCCTCAGATGACGCCTCTGATGTGGAGAGGTTCACGAAGGCAGTACCATCGCCCGTCGTGAAGTGCCCTTCTCCTTCCTCAGACATATATGCAATACCCTCTTCGGGTGAAGTGTCTAGCTGGGTTTGTCTTGCTGCCTCTGACGTCTCATCTATATCGGACGTATTCACCCCAGCTGGCAACTTTGCTGAGGTGGCCGTGGATCTCCTCTTTACCAAATTTGGTGCGCACTTGATCCTCTTTCTGCGCTTTTGGTTAGCATCGGATGATGTTGCCGTTGTTGTTATGTGCTGTTGATGTTGTTGCTGCAGAATCACTGCTTGTAATTGGAACATCTTTCGATGTTCCCTCAGCTGATGCCATCGCTGGCCTCATTGGCCCTAGGACACTTTTCGATGCCCCGGTGCTTAAACTCCTCCTCCTTTGATTGTTTTCCCAACCAATAAAGTTTTCCACTTCACGGTTGCGAAAAAAAGCTGCTAGTTCTGATGCCCGGCTGGGAATCGAACTGGCGACCCTCGGATTCACCACCGCCGAACACGTGTTAACACCTCCACAGTACGAGATCGACTGATGTAATGAAACATGTCATCATTCATATATATATATATATATATACGAATATATATATACATAATATTGAAGAAAAAAAAAATTGAAGAATTTAATATTATTTATTGTTTTTGTGGACAATGTGGATTAAAGCCAAATTGAAGATTTTTATGACCTGTAGTCCAAAATGCCTTTCGCCCAGGCACGATAGTTGGGCTCATCAGTTAGATGCTATCGTACCCTTCTAAGAAGCAATCGTGCCTGGGTGTTCGAAACCTCAGATTTATCGGCAATTGTGGACTGTATTTGTCTTACCTATATTGGATATGTTATCAAATATCCTGTCAATCCAACATTGAAGAGATCTTGCACAATATATTATTTTCTAATTGAATATAAATTAAATATTTTCTTTTTCGCAATCAAGACAATAATAATTTTTATTTTTCTCTTTTTACAGAAATCAAAACGTTTACTATAAAACAATATATCAAGGTTTTTCAAAATACCTCACATCTAAGTATTTTTACAAGCACACACCCAAATTCCTCCTCTCTTAGAAGATTGTGCATGTGCATTATCCTCCCTTAGGACTCGCCATCTTTCGCATTTGTGACGGTTTCAACACTGGGCGAAACACATTTTGGACTACAGGCCATAAAAATCTTCAATTTGCCAAGAACAATACCATTATGATGAATACAATGAGTATTATGAAAAGAAAAAACTGACTATTTCTCTCATTCCTCTTTGTTACTTGTTTAGTAAGTGAACTAATTAAGTATGTCAATCTCACTCTATATTAAATCAAAAGCTGGTCATAATTGTATTTTGTTTTAGTCAATCAAAATATTTGCTGAGGATGACATGTAAAATGCCGAAATGCATCCAACACTAAAGTTTGTTCTTTATTTTTTTATGTAATGTTAGTTTTAAATAAAACATAAACGTATATACAAACTGAAGAAATACAGCGAAGTCAATAAGGCGTTTGACTGGATTTTATATTAAAATTTAATTATGGCTTTAAATCCTCACGATAAAAATAAGATTTTGATAATTTATTTTTTATATATTTTTTTTAGAATACGTTTAGGTTAAGGAAGATAAGATTAATACAGGATAAGTAGGCTCGTCTAGAACGAAAATCGCATTTGAAATAACCATACTTTTTTTAAAGGATTTTGGTCTGATAAATCTGAATCCACAGTCAAATTGTCCCAGCACGTCACGTTTGTGGCCTACAGAACTAATTACCCAAAAAAATCAATTTTAACACGGTGAAAGTAAGTAAGTAAGGAATTCATTTATTGTTTCGTTTTTGATATAATGTTTATAATTTTTGATGAATTTTTTAGCTATGGCATTGCCGTCAGCTCACGGTGAAAGATTCCATCAATAAATGAAAAAGAAACACGATATTACTGCAAATAGTGGCTGATTCGGAACAATTTTGCTCCGACTGGCTGGACAGGATGCATTCATCTCAAAGAGACCGTAAATCATCCGCTGTTTTTGTATAGTTGCAGAGAATTATTGTTGCGAAGAATTATTGCCGCTTATCGTTGGTGGGGGAAGCAATAATTATAAAGAAGAACACTTGACATTAATAATATTACGAAAAACAAAAATTGAATATTATGCATACAGAAGAAAAGTTATGCCCATAAAATAAAGCATACAGAGAAGCGGTATGAATATTCATCATACAAATAAACCAACCAGAGAAATATTTGGGTAAATGTTAGTAAATGTTAGTATAATAATCTCATGTGCCCATTGTACTCTTATATTAACATTTCGAAAATTATATTTTTGGAATCACAATCTGTGAGATCTTTTTTTTAGTAGTTGATATTGCTCTGGGTGTCCGCTAAGTTATGTTGATTTGATATTTACTCTGCTTTGGGGATTACTGTCTTATGTTTGCAATAGCAGGACCATCATAACAAGCATAGAAGGATTATGATCGACGTCATTTATCCCATGTAGCCTAGCGTAAATTAGTGCACATCATTATGTGTTATATAAGGCATCACCTTTGTAATATTAATTAGCTCCTGATGGAGTGTATCCACTTCCTGTATATGTTTTTATAGGGTACAGTTTCATAAGACGCTGCAGTAAGATTATCTGGTAATGCGAAGAGGTTTGCAGCTGGAGAGAATGACATCCTGGAGATTGTTATGTGTATAGAAGGGCCACGCAATATTATGAAATCAATTTTAATAACGCAGCTGGGTTGAATGTGCAGAATTTCTTGTTGGATATAGTTCACATTCGATTTTTTTCAAAACGTCCATATAAGATGAACTGAACTTAACAAAATTGCGTATTGACATGACCCTCATTAGTTAAATTATGAGTCCAAGTGAGATCACCGGGATGAAACGCAAATCTTGTTGAATATAGGCCGCTAAAAGCTATTTCCAATCAATAAGTCAACGTCCGATTAAGTAATGCCAAGTCTTCGATTAAGTACTGCTAAGTCTTCTACTTGTTTGATTAATTTCAGTGGTTTGTTTAGAATTTGTATAATAAAAAAATCTTCCTAATTATTTATGCCTGGCCTAGAACAAAATCGTACAGCTTTAATGATTAAAATTTTTAATCTTATTGAATATAGTTTACATTATATTTTTGTCAAAAACTTCATGTAATACTAAGTTTTCACCTAAAGATAATCCGGTTTAAATTGAGTAGATAGAAAATTAAGTGTTTTACCAGAGAAAAAAAGATTAGTTTGACGTTTTCACTATGAATTGCCATTCAAAAGTCAATATAACAAGACAAAAACAAAATAGCTGGGAAGAAGAATAATAATTTCGGTACAGTGAACAAATTTAATTTCAATAAGTAAAAATGAGTAATAACTTTAAAATATTATTATCCCAACATCTTGCATCAAATAGATATACATATGTACATTAATAGGAATCGCATTTGCACGGTTTTCGTTTTTATATATTTGGGAAAGAACTACTTCAAAGTATTACTGTAGAATAGCTTAAGCATTTTTCATTACAAATTCAAGGCACCGACCGCTTTATTGCATCTTTTATTTCTATATCTTTTATTATATACAAATTATAACAGACAAAAACAAATTAAATAATGTTGGACAGTTCTTTTTTGTTTGTTTAATGTCAATGTAGAAAATATGACATTAGAATAGGCGCGTTCTATGAAATAAGTTTGTTTCTTTCGACAATCGTCTACTTCGAATGAGATTAATTTCTAATCTTCTTTTGAGGAGATTAAAATTTGTATGGGAAATCTTCAAGTTTTCAGGAGTCAAAGAGGAGTTATGGTTAAACCACTTATATCTAGATTAAGTCGGTAGGTGAAAACGTTGTATAAAATGAACTGAACTTTGCTTAGTGTAAAGGGTTCACTAGTCCAGGGATGAGTCCAAGTGAGATCACCGGGATGAAACACAAATTTTGAGGGCAAAAGGCTGCTAAAAGCTGTTTCGAATCGTAGTCCTGACCTTTAAAACGTATATCCAACTGATCCAACGGCCGGCGCATATAAATAGGCATATAGGATGCTGTAGATGTTAAAGACACCTTTATTCAGTAACGGAAAAACATCCCCTCAACTGTCGATAGCGGGTAGTACTGGTTACGATGCCAGTTGATCACTATGAAAAATGGTTCTCCAACAACTGTCACGGTAGTAACTTTGAAAAGCTCGAACTCATCAAGAGTGGTAATTTCACTTTAAACATTATGAGTGGCAGAGGTGGGGGTGCCGGGGGCGGGATGGTGCTGGCGATTGAGTTGAATGTTGGATGGTGTATGGATGGGATGTGGATGAGTTCACGATAAAACCCAAAATTCACGTTAAAACGAAATATTCATCAAGCTTATCAATTCACGCTAGGAACCTGAACAAACCTGATCTGAAAATGATTTATTGGAGATTAAGTTTCAGCGGTCCATATGAGTGAAGAGAGAAATTAATTCTTAAGTAAAAATATATTTTTGTTTTTAATTATTTTTTTATCCCTAAGATACAAAATATATATTTTTTATTCTTTTTCATAATATACAAATATATTTATTTTATTATTACTTTTTTCCTAAGATACAATATATATTTTTTTATTAATGTTTACAATCAATTTTACATTTAATTTTAATTTTTATTTCTTAAGACAGAAAATATATTAATTTTTTTTTTGTTTTAATTTTTTCTTAGACACAATAGAATTTTTTTTATTTTTTCAATCGGGTTTACATTTAATTTTCACTGTTTTTAAGATACAAAATATATATAGTTTCTTAACTATAACTAACTTTATAGTACTAACTATAAGTTAATGAATGTTAACTATTATTTATTCCTTTTTGTTAAAAGTTCACACCAAAAACTGTAAATTCTTGTAATGAATAAATAAATATATGACTAATCTAAATCTAGTCTAAAATCTTTCCTTTATTAGTTTTTTTTCACTCAGGCCTCAGGATTCGGTTTCAAGGTCTATTCTGTAATGACCGCAAGCTAGTGTTATTATTACATATAAATTTTGTATCATTAGAACAACTTAAACTTAATTTGTTTGATACATTCAGTATATGTATATATTATGGTGTTTGGATGTGAAGTTCAATTTACTATAGAAATTTCGTTTAACATAACTGTTAATGGGGAACGCTATAGAGCCATGATTAATGACTTTTTCGTGCCTGAGTTAGAGGATTCTGATGTGGACGGCCTTTGGTTTCAACAATACGGCGTTACATGCCATCCAGCCAACGAAACAATCAATTTATTGAAGGAAACTTTTGGTAAGCGCATTATCTCGCGTGGAGGGCCACTGGAGTGGCCTCCAAGATCGTGCGATTTAACCCCGCTGGATTTTTTTGTGGGATTATGTGAAGTCGCTTCTCTACGCAGAAAAGCCCGAGACGATTGACGCCTTGGAAGAGAATATTCGGACCATTATTGTTGACATACGGCCCCAATTGATGCAAAACGTGTTAAATTGGGCCTCTCTGCTGGAATTTATTCGAGCCAGTAGCTGCGACCACTTGCGAGAAATCATTTTTAAAACATAATGGCAAACCCTTATCTTTAAAATAAAGCTAAATTCTTGGTCATACCATTAAATTATATGCGTTTTATTTCTTCTTAAAAATACACGTCTAAAAAAACATCCGTTAGTTAACAATCTCTGTAATTTTGTAAATACGTTTCTTAACAGCTGCTGATTCAACAACTTTAGCTTTCTTACCAGACCTGCGTCTTCTATGTCTATACTACTATACATCTTGGGTCGCAATCATATAATTTTTTTCCCTTTACCACAGTATGTTCATCCTTGATAACCCCTATTTTGTTCACATTGAGCTGAGCAATGCCATAAGCAGGTATGTCGACCCTTTTATACTTTGAAATCTCTAAAATCTCTAATACCGGTAAATTCGCGATGATTTTGGATGTTAAAGTATTTGTATGTACTAAGTAATGATATCCTGGTTATTTCGAAGGAGAAGAATCTGGTTTTAGGGACTTTAAAAGAAATTAAGACATTTTGAAATCAGTGATATTGGGAATTTAAAATTATATCTTGGAATTCAAATTGAAAGGAAAACCGGAATCTATTATATGCATCAAGAAAAGTACTTACAGAAAATACATGATACATTTAACATGTCAAATGCAAAGATATTCAATATACGTGGATATGAACTCAGCTGCTACAGCTTTGTTTTGGATGCAACTCATCCCCTTCATTCATAAACTGAAGGGGAACTAGTTGCTTTAGTAGAAGCAACATAAAAAATTATATGGCAAAAGAACTTAAACTAATATTTAACACAATTTTTTTTTAAAATTGTAAATAATTTGCAAATCGTTTTAATTAATTTGCAAAAATAAAATTTGATTTTACCGCGTGACACTTCTTGAAATTTGTTAACCGCGTAAATAGTTTGGCGCAAAATTTTAAACTATTTAGTAAAATGTTAAAGCCACTTTTAGCAATTTACTAAGCAAAAAAGATGATTGAGCTAATTGTAAACGATTTTAACATATTTCTAAAGTTGAAATCACGGAATGGCTACTTTAACTTTTAGCAATTTGCTAAATACATTATGGAATCTAATAGTATATCAGCCTTGCACGCGGGGTGCCCAGGTTCGAGTCCTGCTGGTGCACATTTTTTTTTTTGTTTTTTTTTTTTTTGTAAATAATGAAGTTAAAATGATGAAAATAGAAATAACTAATACCTTTTTAGAGCACATGTTTTGTTTTCATCAACATATAATTAATTTACAACGCATAACAACAATAATTGTGTTCATCAAAATTCAAACCCTACAAATGCTCAGCTTTCTGCTTAATTAGCAATTTACTAGTTTAGAAAAGGTTTAAAAATCTTGAAATAGTTATTCAATCCATAAGCACTTAGGAAATTGCTAACTAGTAAAATGTTAAGCCCTTAACAATGGGTTGTTTAAGATTTTGCGCCTTTATCTTTAAATCCAAATTTGGTCGCTCTTTATCCGGAGTTTTTTCTAAAGCTTAGTGTACACGATTGGTAGATCTTACAATATTGTCAGACCTAAAAATGCCTAACAACTATCTACCAATGAGCTGACAATTAATTATGTGTGTACACGGTTGGTAGAAAATCTACAAATCTCTTACAATTTATTTTCAGAACTTGGCTGACAATTTATTGACAGGTATCTGGCTGAATATCTACCAATAAATTGTAAGAGATTAGTAGATTTTCTACCAACCATGTACACACATAATTAATTGTCAGTCTTTTCAAACTATTCCCAGGTGAGTTTTTAGAATGTAAAAGCCGAAATTGGATTACAATAAAAAAAATTAATATACTTATATACTTTTAAATTTTGATGTGTGACCAATTCTCTTTGATTTGTTTATTTTTATACTTAGAATCGGGCTATTTTGGTCAAATTTAATTGTTATGCAAATAAAAACACATACATAAATTTTATCCCAACGTTTCGCTGGATTTTCCAGCATCTTCGGGGCGTTTTATTTATATATATTATGTATATATAAATTAACAATTTTTATATAGGTATTAATATTAGAATTCTTAAATATTATTTAAAACTCACATTGTATTTATTGCATTTTTAGTAAACAAAACAATAATTGTATCGTATCAACATTAATAAAAAACAAATGACAAATATTAATAAATAAAAAAATAACAATAAAAATGAAGTTCTATACAAAATTAAACACTTTAACACTTAACATAAATATCATAGAATGGCAATATTGTAAACACAGTTAGTATCGTCGATGTCTTATTTGCGATTCATTCGAAGTCTTTTTTTTTTTTAATTCATTTTTATTTAATTTTAACTTATAACTATCTTAAAGCTAGACAAAAATGTTTAAAACTAGCCTAATTATCAATAACTTACAACTAATTTACTGGCTCTTTACGGGCGCTCTAAACTAAACTATATCTCTTAATACTAATGTCTTTCGACCTTAAATCTATTTTAATTAATTCTAATTATTTTATTTTTATTTTACCAAGAAAACATATTTTAAAAAAAACTGTGCATCATATCATATTTTTAATTTTTTCTTATAAACTACCTAAAGCTAGACTAAAAATAATTAAAACTATATACAACTAACTTATACTAACTAAAAATAACTTAAACTACTTTAGATACCTAAATATACCCAAAACCACTTAAAACTACTTAAAAACTAGAACAGCCACAGAAGCATTTTTTTTTGTTTCGTTTTTTTTTAATTTTTTTTTGTTTATATTTTGCAACCGCATGAAGACACACAACTAGACAACGGAGTCCTAAACAAAATAGTTTCTGATTTCTGGAAGTTGATTTTCAACTTCCAGTCATCACAATATCGCTGAATCTTGTCGAAGTCACTCTGTAACAGACTTTTGATGACCTCAACTGTATTAGCTGTTGTGTACGCAATTAGATCGTCGGCGTACGCAATTGGCTGAGTAAGACTAAATATCAGATCGCTGGTGTAAATGCTGAATAGTATCGGCGAGTTAACCGCTCCCTGCTGAAGATCATTATTAATATTAAAATTGGCGGTAGAAGTTACATTGCCACTCTTGACAACAAACTTTCTACCATTTAGCATGTCATAAAGCATATACAATAGAGGTTTACTTATACCTAGTCTGGTTAGCTTAAGATAGAGACCTTCTAACCATACGGTGTCGAAGGCCTTCTCCAAAACAACCAGACAGGCACCCGTACACTGCTTTATAGTTTTGTTCCATTGGATATCAGAAACTAGTTTAGACGCGGCATGAATTGTGTCATGTCGCGCCTTAAAACCGAACTGATTATCCGGGATGATATTTTTGTCCTCCGCCCACTTGAACAGGGCTCTATTAATAACCTTTTCAAATACTTTGCTGATACTCGGAAGAAGACTTATCGACCGTAGATTCGCCGGATTGGAGTTGTCCTTTCCCTTTTTTGGGAGAGGGTGCACCACAGCTGTCTTCCACCGCACTGGATAATATGCATTATTCAGCGCGTTGTTAAACAGTGTGGTATAAATGTCAACTGCTTCTTGAGGCAAATGTCGTAAAAACAACGTTGGATATACCATCGACTCCTGCAGACTTCTTTTTCTTTAATGAATCGAAGATGAGCTGGAGCTCATTCTTCGAAATTAACAGGGAACTAGGCCCATTTCGGTCGGCGATTATGGCGTTTGCCAAATCTTCATCATTAAACCCGGTAAAACCAAGGTTCTCAGATCGCCGTTCGGTTATATCGTTCCGGAGCCATTAGTGATGAAGCAGAGCTCTGTTCTCCAGGTCATGATTCGGGCGAATGCTAGCATTTACCTTGTACACTTGCTGGAAAGCATCCCCCACATCCTCCACTCTCTCCTGCAGATCTTCGATTATATAGAGGTCATCGTCCAATACGGCATCCTCTGGGTCTATGCCTGCTGTCAGAAGTACGTCTCTGTTCTCTGTCGTCCTCTGGAGCTTAAGATACGGAAGAGCGTTTTGATCCTTTCTTCTAAAAATCTTATTAATTTTTGGGAACATACTTCGGTCGCTAGAGTTAAGGGCACGAATTTTATTGTCCCAGAACAAATTAATAGCCAACCTATAATTTTCTTTGATCAATTGGTTGATGTTTTTGATGGACGACTTCAGTGTCCTAATCTCCAGATCTCGTGTGTCAGTAAACCGTCTGTACTAGCGTTTTAGTCTTGTTAGAAGTCCACTTTTTTGTCTGTGAAGTGCGTCAATTGTCGCGTTACGGTACATGTCAGTTGCGTAACGTTCTTTGTATTTCGGTATTGATCTGTTCATTGTTCGTAGAATCGTTTCGTCAATTTGTTCTAAGTATCTATCGATTTCAGTATTTTTTAGGTTCCTGTCATTTAGTGGGGATATACCATTTGACCGTAAATCGCTCAACAAGGCGTTGGAGAAGCATGGCCAGCGCACCTTAGTGTAATTGTAAGTATGCACAGGCACATACTCCTCCAACTCCATAAGCGCGTTCGGAATTTGTATAACGGCGGCGAATCCACAGTGGTCACTGTCGTACTCGATCGTTCGTAAACAATTTCTTGGTCGTTGACCCACAGTGTCAGTAATTGCTAGTCTTGCGTCTTTCAGCAATAGATCCAGATAGGCACCGCTTCTTGGAAACGATGGCCTCTCTAGAAGATCGAGTCGATACTCAAGGTTGTATCGACCCATCCAATTATACAAATGGTTACCTCGAGGGTTTTGTATTTGAATTCCCCAATCTATGTGTTTGACGTTTAAATCACCGGCTAATATGTAAAAGTTTTCTTCCGAGCTCAATCTTAAGCATTCAAAAAGCTTTTCAAGCTCTGTTATAAACTGGGTGGGCTGAGGTCTTTCCGGTACATAGGCAGCGATCACATACATTCGCTTCCCCTGTTGGAGATGAATGCATATGATGCATGCCTCTAACGTCCGAAATTTTTGCACATCACTATTACATACATATTACCTTATGACTAATGCCTTTAGGTATAAAGATTGCGACGCCTCCTCCTTGAGTGGAGTTGGGTCGGTCTCTTCTTACGATATTGTAATTGTTGTTAGTCAATTTATGTTTCTGGTTAAGCTTAGTTTCGCTAGCCATAAACACATCTGGACTTATGTCTTTAAGCAATTGAAATAAATTCGTTCTACGTCCGGTCCTAATCAGTGAATTTACATTCACAGCTAGGATCTCAAAGGGCCTCTCCGGCAGCGCGCCCTTAACCTCTAAGTTGTGTTAAGCTCGGCAAAACAGAGTAGAGATAATCCACCCTAGTCGCCTGCTCCCTTGTCTGATTGTGGTCATGGAGAAGTCTCTTTTCTGCTGGATGCGTAGACTCTCTAGTGTGTATCTCCTTCTTGTACTCTTCTCTTTATCAAAGATCTTTACGTCGTCTATGTTGGCTGTGTATGCAGTTTGTAAAATGTGTTGGGATATTCCAGTTGTTTCTCTTTTATTTTTGACGTCCCCCTTGTGTTCTGCCATCCTCTTTGATAGAGCTCGTTTTGTTGTGCCAATGTAAACTAAATTGCACTTGCCTCCCTCTTTTCCATTGCAACTGATTTCATAGATTACGTCGTGTGTTTGTTCTTTTGGAATTGGTGTTTTTGTGTTGGTAAATAGTTTGCTAAGAGTCGTTGGATTTATGTGCGAATATGATGTTGTTTTCTTCTCTTATTATTTTATAGATTTTTTCTCTCTGTTAAATTCGGTATGTACCGAACTCTTGCATATATTTTAGGGTCGTCGTTTGTTTTTTGTGTTGCATTATTAGTGGGTTTTATGGTTTTTTGGCGTTTTTTTCTTTATAAGGTTTCTTATAATGTAGCGTGGAAAAGTGTTCATTTGTAGTGTTTTATATACTTTAGTTCGTTTTCCTCTTTAAATTGTTCATCACTGATGTTAAAAATTGTGCGTATAAAGTTTTTTGTGGTGTTAATCTTTTGAGTCATTGGTTGTGTTGAATGAAAGTTTATTAGTCGCCCAGATGGATGTTGGTTTTGAGTACCAGTTGAAAATTGTTCTGTGATTTTTCCGAATGAGTACGGTGTCAAGAAATGGTATTTGTTTGTTGTCTTCTATTTCTATTGTGAATTGAATTTTCTTGTGGTATTGATTAAGTGTTTTTAAAATTGTTGCTTGGTCTTTTTGTTCAATTATGGCAAATATATCATCCACATATTTGGCGATAAACTTTATTTCAATGTTTTCTTATTCCAGTTCTTCGATAACGTAATCAAGAAGGTCATCCAAAACTATGCCTGCTATTGTGGGTGATAGCCAAATGCCAAATGTTTGATGCTATATTGTTGAATTCGAAATAGTTATTATCTTTCAAACAAAATTCTAATACTCTCAAAAATTATCGCTTTGGTATATTGGTTTGGTGTTGTAATTGGTCCCACTTTTTCATTATTATTTTAATGGCCAGATATGTTGGTATATTGGTGAAAAGTGAGATCACATCAAAAGACACGAATATATGACCTTTTTCAAGTACATCTTCCAATTTTTCTTTCAACTCAAAAGAGTTTTTTATGTTATACTTCTCAGATATGATGGTACTTCTCAGAATTTGTCCAATGAATTTGGATAGTTGGTAGCAAGGAACATTTATAGATGATGATATTGGTCTTAGAGGAAGGTTCTCTTTATGGATTTTGCGCAGTCCATATAGTCTTGGTGCTATTGATGTCGAACAATTCAATTTATTTTGTTGCCACTTTTCAATTATGTTCTGCTGAAAAAGTTCTATGATTATGTTGTTGTTTGTTTTTTGTAATTATTGTGTTGGGTCGGTTCTAACAGTTTTGTATGTATTTTTGTCCGCTAGTAGTTTTGTCATTTTATTTTTGTATTCTTCCTTACACATGACAACTGTTTTACTACCCTTATCTGCAGTAGTTATTACTATTTCGTTTTTGTGATGCTTAAGAAAAGTTTGTATGTTTTTGTATATTTTGAGTATGAATTTCTCTTTTGTTGATTTTTTTATTCGTCGTTTATGATCAGAAATTTTGTTTGCAGTTTTGAATCTGGCAACGTCTTTTTCTCTATCGTCTCTTATTCTTTGAATAGCTTGTTCAGCATCCGCTATAATGTGTATGGAAGATAAATTTTTCCTATTAACTGGAAGGGCAAATTTTCTTCCCAAAGATAACAACCATTTTGTTCAAACAGGAAATAGCAATATAATATTTTCAGCGAAACGTCGGGATAAAATGTAGGTATTTGTTTTTATTTGCATACAAATTAAATTTGACCAAAATATTTTCGTGACCTTTTGACCTTCATAACTTTTTTAGCCGGCACGATATCGATGTCGATTTTTTACATCTTTATTACATTACCGTGATAAAGGTGTATACAAAAATTCAGCTCACTAGGAATTTTTCCGCCGATAAAACCTAAAATGACTGGACGATTTGAGGAATTGAAAAAAAAAAACATGATGACGCCCTCCAAAAAATAATTGCACGCACTGATTTCAACGAAGAGCATCACCTTCACCAACAAACGCAGAGGGGTGGTCCTATTCATGGATTTCCATTAATCAAAAATGAAGACCTTAAATCCACCTTTAATTATTTGTGTAACACGGTAGGCAGGCCCGTTTGCTGATACGAAACTTAAGAGTTTATGTTCCACATAAACGCTTAAGTAATACATAGAGATTTGCACCAAACTCAAACCTAAACAAAAAAGTCGTTAAGTGGAACATAGTTTATGTCTTAGAAAAAGTAGCAAATAAGATACTTAAGTATGACATAAGGGATTGAATCACTCTTAAAAATAATCTGCCTTATGTAACCGTCGGAGCGGAGTTTTCTCCGCAACGTATCTTCGTCGGAAATTCAATTTCAGTTTGAAGTAGCTTTCATCGGAAGAAATTTAAAAGAAATAAGACGACGCATTGCGATGGATATAAACTTCAGGCAAAGATGTGCAACTTAACTGATATATCGAAAATGCGATATATTTATGTAGGATCTTTAACTTCAATCCATGTCACGATGTTCTCAATAAAAAACAGTTGTAATTCTTTTAAATATAATGCCTCAAATTGTCTTTATTTTGTTTAATTTAAGTAGGTAGACAGCATAGATTTATTAAGTGGCGTTATGACGGACGGACTGTACTTGGCGGTACTCAAAACAAAACTAAACCAACTCCCTTCTTGTACATGATCAAAATGGTAGGGAAGAATCAAGAAAATGAAATAATGGAGAGGGGCGCACATTCTTTTTGTTCGTTCGTTCGTCAAGTGTGTTTGTACGTGAATTGAGCATGTTCTCGTCAGTTAGTATGGGCGCCGAAGAATGCTCTTCCGATTTGCCTCATCCCACATTCGGCCGTCCTGATGCCTCACTCGTCCCCGATTAAACAGTCCCACTTTTTCATAAATTCGGCGACCATGGTAGTGTTGTTGGGTCCCTCATAAATGCCGACTTTTTGGACTTCATATCGACCGTTTCCCATCTTGGCAATAATCTTATAGGGTCCTAAGAATCTCGGACGTAACTTCAGGCCAGTACCGAACTGAGTATGCTTGATGGCGACTAGTATGTTCAGCTGATAGATTGGCTCAGGCACTCTTGCTCTGTCGTAGGTTCTTTTGTTTTCCTGCTGCACTCTCCGGATATTCTCACACACTTCGGTCCGCAACGCCTCTCTTTTTTCATCTAGTTCTTCAAAAGTGACATCTTCGACTAACTCACGCAGATTCGACACCGGTCAAAATACGGAAAGGAGCAAATATGGTACTTCTCGCTGGAGTTGTTCAAGGTCTGTTGAACCTTATCTACCTGTTGGTACCAAGTTTTTGGACTATCCAGACACAGCTTCGTCAACATCGGGATGATAATCTTATGGATCCTTTCTACCTGTCCGTTCCCTCTTGGTACTCCCATCGCAATGAGAAGGTGTTGAACGTTTTCTTCTTCGCACTACTAGGTAAAGTCCCTCGATGTGAAGGCTGTCCCTCGGTCGGAAATGATCCTTCTCGGGTTTCCAAAGATTGCTGCTTGCCTCTTCAACCTATCGATCACCTCTCCAGATCCCGTACTCCTCACCTGATACAGCCACGTAAATTTCGAGAATGCATCTACTATAACGAGCAGATGATTATATCGCTTTTGGGTCATCTCCATTGACCAAGCGGCTGGTTCTCCTTATCAATTGGCCTCAACAAGCCTTCTTTCTTACCGGTCTTTGACTCCGCTCACAACCATGGTTACCTTCTTCCTCAATCCTGGGATGTAGAATTCTATTTCGTCTTCTTTATGGCGAAGTGTCCTTGTTCATGCGCCATATTAATGATTTCCTGTTCCATTTCGGGATTACAATGAGTTCCTTGGCTGGATCTTTGTGTAATATCTCGGCCTTCAAGAAATAATCCCCATATGATTCGTTTCGGAGAATTGTTTTTACAACTTTTATCCAAGGATCTGTTGACTGCGCTTCTACGATCCGAAGGTTTATCGTCTCTTCGATCAATAGGCAAGACACTCTACTCAACGCGTCTAGGTGTATCATCTTGGCCCGGGGACGATGCTCAATGACGTAATCAAAGTCCTGCAAAAACATAGCCCAACGAGACACCCTCACAGGCACCTCTTTCTTTTCCATAGTCATCCTGAAGGCATTACAGTCCGTAACGATCTTGATTTTGAGCCCCATCAAATATACCCTCCACCTCTTCAGCGCCTCAAGAATGGCCAAAACTTCCAAGTCATATGAGTGGTACCTTTCTTCCGTGGGCGTCGTTTTTCTGCTCATATTGCAGGATTGCACCATAGCCGTGCATGCTTGCGTCTGTATGAACCTCTGTTAACGCCTTGGGGTCAAGCAGATTAAGTACCTGTGCACTGACCAATGCTTCCTTTAATTGTCGAAATGCGAACATCTGTTCCAGCTCCATTTTGAATTCTGCTTTCATCGTCATCAGGTCCGACAATGGTTTTGCGACTATGGCAAACAACTCGACGAATCTTCTAAAATAGGAAGTGAGACCGAGAAAACGTTGAAGGGATTTCTAGTCCACTGGCACTGGGAAATCTCGGACTGCTTTCGTTTTTTCTGCTGACGGACGTATAGTATTATCCTCCATGATATACCCTAGAAAGTCGATTCTAATCTTCAGAAATTGACACTTCTCCCATCTAATGCGAAGTCCATTTTCGGCAGCTACCCGTAATACTACTTTCAGCCTCTCTAACCCCTCATTCTCATCCTTGGCGGGAATAATGATGTCGTCCATATAAAGAATAACGGTCCCTTCCAGTATTAATCCTCTAAAGACCGCGGAAATGTATCGGCAAAACACTGCTGGCGAATTAGATATGCCAAATGGCACGTACTGGCCATTGTGGGTGACGAAGGAAGTATACCTTCTTGAACCTTCCTCAATGGAAACACGGATGAATCTATTGGCTAAGTTCAAGGTGGTTTAAGCCTTGGCGCCTTGTAATCTGTCCAAAACGTCGTCGATCAGAACCATTGCGAAATTATCCCTTAACACCTTCTCGTCCAACTTCCTGTAGTCACAGCAGAGGCGTTTGGTTCCATCCTTCTTCTGTACTAATACGATCGGTGACGCATATTCTGACGTACTGGGCTGTATGATACCTTCTTGTTTCCATTTTGCCACTTGCTCCACGACAATCTGCTGGTTCATATACGACATCCTTCTCGACCTCTGGTATACAGGGACTTCGTTTTTTAACAGCAACTTCATTTCCACAGGTGACTTTTTATCACCTCTCGGTGTGTAGCTTCCCACGAGAACCATCAATTCGTTTCTCTTGCAACCTTCTGAGTGCTTGACATCTATTTCTATTTCGCTTGCGAAATCTTCTGCAGCTAAACAAATTGCCCTGAACTCATAGACGAGCTCACAATATCCCTTACATTTTCCAGCAACGGCGTCTGTTTGACCTCCCCGATCCAGTACCCCCAAATCCAGGCTTCCGTCTTTCCTGTTGGTCAAGCACTCACGCTCTCGGTCTCCCAAACACCTTACTCTGCTACTTGTACTTCCTCGAGTGCCTGCTCTGCTGCTGCTCACCGATACAGCCCTGGCTTTGGCTTCAGAACTGGTTTCTCTTCTTCGTTTGCTGCTTCTTCTTTGGATTGCCTCCTGGTAAACTCTGCTCCTTCTTCTGTTATGAACACGTCCACTTCCTTTAAAATCTCGTTGCCCACCACCGCGGAATACGGAATATCTGCCTCCCGGACTACATGGAACATTAGCACTAGCTCAATGCCATCTATCTGTACTTCGGCTTCTAGACAACCCAGGGTGGCAATTTTCTTTTGTCCTATCCCCGACAAGCTCTTCTTGTTAACTTAGTTCGTTCGACGAACTCCATCCTAAGCAGTGCGTCGTATCAGCAGCAGATTGACGTCGCTCCCCGTGTCGAACAATGCCGACACACATTGCCCCCTGATACAGATATCCTTGAAGATTCTGTTGTTCAATGTAATGGTGGACCACAATATTCTTTTGGACAAATTATATTATGCGGGCTTCCGTGGATTTATTTATGAGTGGTTTGCATCTTATCTGAAGAACAGGGAACAAAAGGTCAAACTCGGCAGCTGTCTGAGTAACTCCAAGGTTATAAGTCTTGGAGTCCCGCAGGGATCTGTTCTTGGTACGATCCTTTTCTTAATATATATTAATTCTATTTTTGACCAACCTTTTATTGGTGAAGTAAGGGCGTTTGCAGATGATTTGGCAATTGCATACAGATCCGTTAGTTTATTGAACCTAGTAGCTGATTTAAATCATGATGTGCACTTATTGAGAGTCTGGTTTGATGCACATAAACTTCTAGTAAGCAACAACACTAAACTTATGTTTCTTTCCCTTAGCTCTAACGTGACTCCAGACGTTAATGTTATATTCCACTCATCGAACTGTGCAAGATATAATTTACACTTGAGTTCCTTTGAAACTTCGTATCACTGTTTTAATGCTAAAGTTTCTTGCGACGCCAACTGCTTTCAAATTGAAAACGTTTTAAATACTTGGGTGTTCTCATCGATAGAAATTTGAGCTGGTCTGATCATATTTTAGGGCTTAAACGATATTTCCTTTCCACAATCCGTTGTTTTTTTCGCCTTAGAAAGTATTGTTCTGATAACACTATGAAAACTGTTTACCATGGGATTTTTCATTCTCGAATGCAATACGGTATAAGCTGTTGGGGAGATGCTTATCAGAACAAAATGAAGCCGCTACTTGTGCTGCAAAAATGCGCTATAAGAAAAGTTTGTAACTCATCCCGTTTCTTTCATTCCATGGAGCTTTTTACCCGTACAAAGATTTTGCCTGTGAGACAGTTATTTTATTACAAGGTTTTTTTTTTTTTTTTTTTTTTTAAACTATGCGCGCACTCAAGGGGTTATGAATACCCTTAAAATGTTAAAACACAGTGCGAGCGATTAGGAAAATGGGATAGGATTAGACAGGAGATACCGATGTACATTGGTTTTAAATGCCTGATTATCGCAATGGGAGGGAAAAATTCGGTCGGGTAAAGCATTCCACATTCGTCTTGTGCGGCTAAAGAAAGAATCTCTATACTTGACAGTACGTCCGAAGTTGGGCTCAAGGGTAAATTGATGGGCTTTCCTAGAAGCGCGAGTGTTACGGTTGAATAGTTTAAGGGGAGGAATGCAACTGGCTATTTCACTAGAACACTGTTTATTATAATAGCGATAAAATAATGAAAGGCATGAAACATTGCGACGGTGCGAGAGAGGCTCAATTGTTTTAGTTATTGTTTCATCACCTATCATTTTTAAAGCTCTTTTTTGGATTCTGTCCAGGAGACTTAAGTGCGTTATGGGAGCACCTGCCCAAATATGACAATTGTACTCAAGCTTTGGACGAATAAAGGATTTGTAGATTACAGCCAGATCGGAAGGGGAGAAATATTTCTTGCATCGTCTGAGAAAACCCAAACATCTTGCAGCGTTTTTGGCGACGTCGAATATGTGTTCATTCCACAAAAGGTGGTCAGTGATGCACATACCGAGAACTGAAAGTTATTCGGTTTCCTCGATGCAAGCGCCGCTAATGGACAACGGCATTGAGGGAGGGTCTCGCTTTAACGACAGAAGACAGCATTGGGTTTTTGAAGCATTAAATTCTACGCGATTTTTTATTCCCCATTGGACAATGCTGTCTAGATCAGAATTTAATGAGCTAATCATACGCTGCCGTTCAAGTTCCACATCCGAAGGACATGGATGAGAATCTTAAAACGAGTATGAAAAGCTGAGGGTACTGTCGTCAGCAAAACAGTACATTGGATTAGAAGTTTCAGACAAGAGATCATTAATGAAAATGAGAAAGAGAGTCGGAGACAGAACGGAGCCCTGGGGCACACCAGCATTTATTTGATGAATATCAGACTTGAAACCGTCCAATGCAACTTGTGTTGAGCGATCCGAAAGGTAATTGCTAATCCAGCGAAGAAGAGATTCTTCGATACCAAATGCACGCATTTTCGATAAGAGAGCCTGATGCCAAACTCTATCAAATGCTTTTGAAATATCAAGCGCAATAATCTTACTTTCTCCAAAACGATGTAAAGATTTGTGCCACTGTTCGGTGAGATATACCATCAGATCACCAGTGGACCTATTGCTACGAAAGCCATACTGTCGGTCATTAAGGAGCTTTCGTTCTTCAAGATATTTCTTAAGCTGATAGTTAATCAACGTTTCCATGAACTTGGAAAGAAGGGACGTAAGTGCAATTGGACGGTAGTTAGAGGGTGAAGAAGATTCGCCTTTTTTAGGGACAGGCTGGACAAATGCTGTTTTCCACCCACTCGGAAAGAGACCAGTAGAGTAGGACAGATGGAAAAGCTTACGCAGTGGTTTTGCCAGCGTAGAAGAACACCTCTTCAGAACAATAGGGGAGATACCATCTGGACCAGCGGATTTGTGTATGTCAAGATCTTTAAGAACTCTAGCAACTCCACGAGTACGAAAGAAGATACGTCCCATGAAACTGTTTATGCTCTCAAGTACAGGAGGAGTCATGACACTTTGTGGAAGCGTAGAATTAGCAGCAAACTGAGCTGCTAGCAAATTTGCTTTTTCTTGTGCGCTTACCACAGGAGTGTCATTGGAAACGAGCGTTGGAACCGACGAGCAGGTGGAATTTCGTACGTTTTTTACAAATGACCAAAAATTTTTACTACCTTTGGGACATTGTAGTATTCTTTGCCTTAATTTTTGCTCATGTAGAAATTTGGTGCTTTGAATATGACTATTACAGGTCTTTCTAGCTTGTTTGAACTTATTCCGGTTTTCCTCAGTTGGGTTGGCTTTATAACATCGGAAACTTACCTCTCTCAACCTGATAACCTCCTTACAGCTCAAATCGAACCATGAATTTTCTTTTGGTTTGATGCTTTTGGTTTTGTTCGGTATAAAGGCTTTCATCCCCTTAAGAATTATATTTGTAATCGTATTAGCGCTGGAGTCAACGTCACTATCGAGGAAGCATAGTGACCAGTTAAAGATCCTGAAGAAATTATTCAGACCGTCCCAGTTGGCTTTCTCGTACTGCCATACGGTCCTCTTCGGAATGCTTTCTTTAACTGAGAACTTTGCGCACGAGAAATTGGCTGATATGATACAATGGTCCGATGTGCCTAGAGGCGATAACACACTTATAGTATATTTACCAGGTAGAGAGGTAAGAAACAAGTCTAGGGTGTTGGCGGAGTGACCTGCAATGTCAGGTATTTTTGTTGGCTCAGTAACCAGCTGAGTCAGATTATTAACCTCAGCAAAGAGCTCAACATACCTTCCTTCGGGTGTTGTCTGGCCAGAATGGCGTAGCCACTTGGAATTGTGTACATTGAAATCGCCCGTAACAACGATTTCACTGTGCGGATACTGGGAAACAATTCTTTGGATAGAGTCGGACAGCGCATCGAATTCGTTAAAAGTCGAAGTACTGTCCAAACTTGGGCTACGATAAATAAAGCATGTGTGAATGATGTGCTTATGGACGGTAAATTTGAACCACATGTAGTTAAAATTTGTATTCAAGCAATGGCCATATTGTGGTTGAAGCTGATAAGCAACATCTTTTCGCACATATACGGCGATACCATGATGTGGAAAAAAGAGTGGCACTAAACTATATCCTTGTAGGCTAAATTCTGAGGGATCAGAATCTTCACCTACTTGGGTTTCGCTTAGTGCAAAAACCGCTGGCCTGCTGTTCGCAGTATGAACATACGCAGCATAGAAATTCTTCCTAAGCCCACGTATGTTACAATACTCTACCTTGAATTCACTACCCATTACGAAAAAATAAACATAAATAAAATCAAATCAGACAGTTAACTATGCTAATATTAGGTTTAGGTACCAAATAGGACTTCACAATACAATTACTACTAGTGTTATGCCTTAGAAGCAATTGAATTGATCCGCCCCTGTATTCCCAAAGCCAATAACAGCAATATATCTGATATTACTTTGACTTAATCATTACCTACATTGTGTGGGATGACCACACACTGCATGTAATGATCAGGTCGAAGCAACTGCGAGTGACTATGAAGGGGAAGGAAAGGAAATTTACCGCTCGCTTTGTGGTGTAAATGTTCTCAAGATTTTCTTTATTAGAGGTGGGTACTTGCAGAGTCTAATATCTGAAGGCTACATCTTACGCAGTAATTACCAATCCCTAGTTGCCATTCCTTCCTTTCGTACTACAAGCTTTAGAAACTCATATCATGTTGTCTCCTGCAAATTGTATAACCGCCTCCCAGCTAGACTACGCAACATACCAACTCTATTCGCCTTTTTGAAAAAAGTAAAACTGTGGCTTCTTGATTTCGAACATAGTGAAATCGAAGTTTTGTTGAGCTATATTGTTTAATTGTTTAATTCAATTTATATACTGTCAATGAATTTGAATTTATGTTATCTCGTTTTTTCCTTTGAATATGCATTTTAATTTAATCCTGTTTTAAAATTTTTAACTTAACTTTCTTATATTGTACACCCCACGATGAATTTTTGTACTATGAAGCGACATTATCTCTATTTTCATGAAATACCAATGTCACTAACTGTTCTGTCTTAAAATCACTATCATAAATTTTGTTAGAGCAATCTTAAGATTTATCAAATGTTATAGTTAATAAGATGAGGATAATGATTAATAATAATACAAAAAAAAAAAAAAAAAAAAAAAAAAAAAAAAAAAAAAAACCTGGACATCGGACAAATTTGCGACGTCATCAGTTGTTGCAGTATGCACGCGCTATTGTTCTTCCGTTCCATTGTACTGTTATCGCGTTCTCCTCAAACTCGCGCAACCACAGATTAACGTCGGTGTTACCGCTGCCGAAGAAAGGCATCATCGAATCTTCGATGTCTCTCAGGGTAAAGATTCCTCTTGTCGTTCGAACATCCTCGCAGGTCGACTGGCCTTCTCCTTCGTCCTCCTCGTTTGCTCCCTGATTTGGATTTATGCCGTCCGCGTATTCCTCTACCCTAGACAACCCGAAATGTTGGAGGAGCCTCTCCTGGAGAGCACTCTTTAAGCCCGTCGTTAGTAAGTTTAGTTCAGTCAGTTTGTCCGTTAATCCGTCCACTGTCAACGCCAAAATTACCTCCCTCTCCATTTTACAATATATTAATTAATAAAAATGAATGAAATTTAACCTTTTCCTTTTTTTTTAATCAGAGGAAACTCAAATAACTTTTTTTTCGCCAATATACAGAAAAATATAACGCCAATAATCGCTGCTTAAAATCTGCTTTCGTCTTGGTGATTCTCGACCCTGTTGGAGCAAAAAAAGGCAACCCTTTGTTATTCTTCATCTTCTGTCTTTTTTTAAATTTAGGCCAGCCAAAAAAATTTCTTTTTCGGTTCTACGTTTTTCACCCAAAAATTTTCCACACCACTGTGTTTTGTTTTTTTGTTCTTATGTGTAGAAATTTTTGCACAACACTGTTTTTATTTTTAATACACACCACTGGAGCAAACGACAACAAAACTATCCAAGTAGTTTTGTCTTCGTGCCGATGCCCTTTCACATGTGTTTGCGTATAGTAGGAATTGATTTGACAAAAGATTGTTTCTATTTACTTCCTTCGTCCAGCCTGACTGCACGACGACAAGCCGATTATGCAGCACAGAACACTCGTATGCACGTACAACACACTTTTTCTTTTTAATTGTTTTGCCGTTGACTCGTATTGGCAAAAAATAAGAACTGTTTTTCCTTTATGTGCGTGTAACGGAATTGTATTTACTGAATTACTGTTGTGACTGCGCGCACAAACAATTCTCTTGTGTACTGTTGCAATTTTGCCAGTGTTTCATTGAAATATTTGTTTTATTGAAACAATTTTTTTCTTTAAAGCACTTAGCACACACAACTGATGCAAAATTATGACGTTGAACTTTGAACACAACACTGCACTTCACGGGTTTTTTGTAGAAAAATTAAATTACTCTACCATCCCGGTGAGTCCCCAAATTGTAGGATCCGTCACGATCTTCTCAATAAAAAACAGTTGTAATTCTTTTAAATATAATGCATCAAATTGTCTTTATTTTGTTTAATTTAAGTAGGCTGACAGCATAGATTTATTAAGTGGCGTTATGGCGAACGGACTGTATTTGGCGGTACTCAAAACTAAACTAAACAACTCCCTTCTTGTACATGATCAAAATGTTATGGACGAATCAAGAAAATGAAATAATGGAGAGGGGCGCACATTCTTTTTGTTCGTTCGTTCGTCAAGTGTGTTTGTACGTGAATTGTGCATGTTCTCGTCAGTTTGTATGGGGGCGCCGAAGAATGCTCTTCCGTTTTGCCCCATCCCACATTTATTTTCGATAGTTTTTTATTAAATAAACACTATAAACGTTTTAACCTATGAAAAATTGGCGAGAGCGTAATTTATTGTTTATAGAAAGAATTTGGTTCAATTATAATGCGCTAGCGCTCTTAAGAAATGTAATTAGATGCACCGATTTTAAAATTAAAACTATCGAATAAAGTCCCCTCCCTATTTCCAAACATTTGTTTTGTTTCCTGTCCTGAACTGTCAACAAAAGAATAATTAAAAAAAAAATTAAATACAATAACCGTGTTTTATTGGGAAATTTATCCGCCGTAAGTTTATCCGTCGTAGCATTTTTCATACAATTCGCTACGGCCGATAAAAAGCTCAAGTAGAAGCTACGGTGGATGGCTGGTTGACTTTCAGTCGAGTCTCGATTTTGATTTTGTTAGTTTTGTTGGTACGATTGATAATTGAATTGAATCTCGATGGATGTGTTCATGAAGTGTTATAATTATTAATTTCATTCGTAAGACAAATCGATCTTTTTGATTCTTTTTTTTAATATTTGGCCAGTTTATATTTTTCAAATCTTTGATAACTCCATTTTTTAATAAATTATAAGCTGTTCTTCTGAAAATTTTCTGACTTTTACTATTAAAAACTGTATTCTTTGTCAATTATTTTCTGAAGTACGTCTAAAATTGCACCTATATCTGCAATTTTGCATACCCCTAATGTCAATTAATCAATTTTAACAAATTTTGATATCCATTTTGAAAAAGAAACCAATATTTATCGAATGAATTCCGTTTTACTTTTATTGACTAACCAAGCCCAACTTTCGTTTTGTGTTCAATTTTTATTGATAGTTGTAAATAAACGAAGTTCATCTTTTTATTATCTTTTTATCTAGATCTACAAAAAAGCAATTCGAGAAGACAAACCGCATTGGGTGGAACTACACTATAGAGAAATGCTCCACAGTGCGCCGCAAAATATTTATTCGTATGAAATTCTATGAGATATAAGGCTATGCGCGCAAATATGCAACTTTCAGTTTTGCAACAGTTTGGTTGCTAAAGTGAATACCATGAGAGTGCGCGCAAATGCAGTAACAATTCAGTCCACGATTCGAGCAACTTAAAAGTTTGCGTTTTGGCACAAATCGAACGATCGCCCCAAATAAGTTCTACAGTTTGTATCACACCGAACTATAATGTAACTGCGCGCACATTAAATCAAAATATTGTTTGTTTGATGGTTTATCTCGTTGATTAATTTTAAGTTGCTAACGTGCGCGATCACTAGTGATTAAACTATTTCGTTTCGGAAAAATTGCATGTGAGCGCCTAGCTTAAACGCACTAAGCGGCAACTGAACTTCACAAAAGGTGCTTTTTCTTCACTGTTTAATGGACGTTGGCCATGGATGGTATTCGCTTCACTACATGGACATGGACTGGGCGTACATTTTTGTGATCCATTGTTTTTTTTCTGGATATGTTCATGGAAATGGCAACCCAAATGTTAATTACTTGTTCCTTACCCCGCGTATGTTAAGTGCAGTCTGATGAGTGAATATTGAATTGAAAGCAAAACATAATCAGAAAATAAATTTATAAATTGACTTGAAAAATAAAATTCTAGCTATCGATCTACTCAGAAAATAAATAAAAGCATGAAATGTAAAGGTGACATGTAATGGATTGAACAATTTAAACTACGCTGTAGTGTGCGTTCAAAACCAAGAAACATTTAAAGGAAACAAGCAAATCTCCGTCAATTTTGTTTACTCGTGTGAAAGGAATAGAAGATTTTTAAAGCAATACAAAAACCGTCCTGTATTAAAAGGGACTTGACCATAGTCTATGAACAAACCCATTCACTTATCATTTCCTTTATATTGGTGCAAAATGAATGGTCGAATTTAAAATTGCAAATGCAGAAAAAATGTGAACAAGAAATAGGTTTGTAACATAAATTAAATATTGGTACGTTTATCTACTTTCTATTTTATATGAATAAAAGCTAATTATTGGCCATTATTTTGATATTTTCTTAATTTTACTTTGCAAAAGACTCTTTCATTACTTGTGACTGCTGTACAGGGGTACCATTTTTACAAAAATAAAAAAGCTACGGTCCATGCTACGGTCGATGCGTTTTTTTGGGAATTACTTACGGTACAATAGATAGATTCCCAATAAAACACACCTAATATTATTTATTTAGAAAATAAAAGAACATTGCAAGAACGAAAGTAATATACGCGAACTACCCAAGCAGCTCTAATTCTATAATTCGCCTCAAGATTGGAGAAAAACTTTCGCCCAAATATAAATGCGTTTGCTTTTGTTTTGGAGCAGATTTAACACAAATACAAAACAAATTATCGGTCTGATAATCGGTGTCACTCCAAACCTTAAAAAAATATATGATGTATTCAAAACTAAACCACAGCCACAAGTTCTGTTGTCCTCCTTGTGTAATTTTAGATATGCAATATCGGGATATTCTCTGGGCAGATTCATTATCCGTGAATAATGTGTCATATGCTGTGAACTTGTTTTTTTGTTCAGCCAAAAACAACAAGTCCACAAGTTAACGTACATAAGGTTTATTTCTTGATTACTTACATTTTATTTAACAATTTCTTTAAAAAGAAAACACTTCCCGCAACTAGAACTTGTCGGAGGACTTCGGAGAATATTTTGCTATCTATCATAAATAAAACCATTAAAAGTACTTCATCGCATACAATTTCTGGATGCTTCACGTCATCGTCAAATCCTTGATATTCCTGAAGTTGGAATTCCTCATCAAATATATGAGGCAAATGAATATTTGCTTCATTTGATGAGCTCTCTTTTTACAAAAGATTTCGGTTAATAAAACAAAAGTGAACAGTAACTGATTGAAACTTCGATTCTAAAACCGCGCTCTACAAATAGCTTTTTCGAATCTGAATCCATAGATAACTTTAAAACCCAAAAAGAAAGAAAAACGAATAAGAAAGTGGAACTATACTTTGCGACGTTTCTCACTTATACTTTTGTGTTTGGGTGCAGCTTGTACTGGTGCTTGTACAAATTGCTAATTTTCTCAAACCCCGCAAAATTACTAATTTTGCCCAAACGAAAACAAAGTTTCCATTGTTTTCGAGTGGATGTGGAGTGGACGCCACGATTCCGGATAAAATTGTAGACGACGCGACGGCGACTACATTGCCGCCATGACTCTGGTGTGATGAGTCAACTGCCGATGATGGTGAGGACAATCCCATGGGTGGTGCTAACACTACACTCAAATTATAAAAATAGTGGCTTTAAAGCTGCTTGCAGCAGCAGCAGTACCACCGGCAGTAGCAGCAACAAGCGCTGCCAGATACCAATGATCTCTTTGGCTTTGATGATGAAACTGGTAAACCTTATCGAACGTTGAATTGTCAACAATTGACATCTGCAAGAAACCATTTGATTTCGGATGAAAGCGTGAGTTGGTGTACCGCACAAATCCCAACATTTTTTCATTTTATAAACAAAAATACTAAATTAAAACTCCATTTCACCGTGTCAATTTTAAATTTCTATGCAATATTTTCAAGTTTTGACATATCGCATAGTTCGAAGTTAGATGTATTTTAAATCTGTTACTTTGCTTAGTTACACATAGATTTTTACGTGCAACATAAATAAATGTATGTATAACTTAAAAGTTATGTGGAACTTAGATATTAACGAGATTTATGCTTCGAATCTGCAAACGGGCCTAAGTCACTTATAAACCGGAACATTTTTTGACTAAAGCCAAAAAACTCGTCACTTAATCCACCTGTGATTATTAGATTTAATTCATCACTACCGCTCTGAAACAAAAACACCACTCAGTCTTCACGATCTTGGACTATCTGTTTGCAATAACCGAGTAAATATTTTTTTAGGCTGAATTCGAGATGAAATGCGAAAATCAGAAAACCAGCACTTACATATATGACATATTTAATGCAACAAATTTTTATTCAATAGCACATAAATAAAAATATGTTATTTCATTAAGATATAAATACATAAATACATGTTTCGTTTTTTATATACATAATACATATATACATACATATGTAGCTATAATGATTTTCTTTGGAAAAAATTGGACATTTTGGTTTAGATTTTTGGCTAAATTCTTTTCAGTCCATCGAATTGCTGTATTGAAAGCTTGTATTGCAGTTTCAGCCTTTATTTTTGAAACAGGAATATCAACCTCGGTCGTCGGGCCCACTTTCATTTGATATTTCAACGTCTAATTGTTATAAATGGTTTCGCGTACCTTGGTTCTCCCAAATACTTTTTGTTGTATGAATGGTTTAATGTGTTTCGTTGTGATAGAAAGGGTAGTAGATGTGGGGGTGTTGTAATTTTCGTTCGAAGCGACATTTTCTGTAAAGTTATTCGTAAATCTCCAGCAGGAAGTGAAGTTGATTGTTTTTCTTGAAATTAAATGCAACAATAATAAAATATTGCTAGTGTCAGTTTACTGCCCAAATAAAAATATTGACCCTGTTCTATTATTCGAAATTATAGATGAGTTAACCTCATATATTTTGACACAAACACAAAAAAAAGATAGCGAAACTAATGTGGTGCAGCGTGGTCTTCCTTTTTATTCATCGTTTTGATAAGGTAGAAAAAATAGAACATATTTACAAAATTAAACCAATCCTCAATATTGTTGTTAAGATCGAACCTTGAAGAAAGAGTTCAAGACTGATTCCGCAGTGTAAACGCTGTGAAGAATTCAACACACAAACCTATTGCAAAAAAGAACCTAGGTGTGTAAAGTGCGCCGGAAATCATCTTACTAAAGACTGCACCTCAGATAGCAAAAGTGCAGCAACGGGCATCAATTAAAATAAAAATCATACGGCCAACTATAGAGGCTGCGAAGTGGCAAAAGAACTACAAAAACGGCGATAAAAATGTATGCAGTCATAAAGAAAACCACCAAGCAAAGTCGAAAAGCAAGTTTTTAAGACCCCTAAGAGGTTAAATGCCCAAATACCCAAAGGAAAAGAGACTCAATATCAATCAACACAACCAGAGCAAACACCAAAGAAATGTAGTGTAAATACATATGCCCAAACTACGGCTAAAAACATACCTTTACAAAAAGATACTGCTGGTGATCCACTCACGAACGTCTGGAACTTAATTATTTCGAAAATTGAGAAGCAATGTGGTACAAATAAACTTATATTTGATAGGCTAACTAAACTCGAAAACAGTTCCCGGTCAAAACGCCCTACAAAAAGAAAAACATGATGGAAAAGCTCAAAATAATTACTTCGAATGATAACGGATGATGGCTAAAACTTGGACAACTAGATATTGATATTTGCTTGATATCAGAACCGCATGTCGAAAAACAATCAAATAGTAAGATCAATGGATTTTTAGAATCACACGCAACTCATCCGTCGAACAAAGCAAGAGGTGGGGTATCTTTATTTATAAAAGAATGCATCGAACACACGATATGCCCGAAAATAGAGGCTGAATCAATGCATTTAATCGGTGCACAGGTTAGAACTCAGAATGTTGTACTGAATGTATCTTCCATATACTGTCCGCCACGATGTAAAATTGAAAATAATGAATTGATGAACGTGCTGATGTTACTTAAACAAATGTTACTTAAAAAAAATCTGATATTTGGTGGTGACTTTAATGCGAAGCACAGCTTTTGGGACTCTAGAGGTATTTCTCAAAATCAAAAGGGTCAAATACTCTACGAAGGGGAAATGGAAAATAATTGCGATTTTCATTCGACTAGCAACCCAACTTACTGGCCGCCTGATCCATTGAAAATACCCAACCTTATTGATTTCTTTGTGGTTAAAGGAATACCCTCAAATAAAATTAACATAAGAGAAAGCGTTGATCTTTTCTCTGATCATTCTGCAGTTATTCTCACTCTTCTTAAAAATGAACAACCACCCAGGCTAACCAATGCGAAAACGAACTGTGAAGGTTTTAAGAAAGATATAGAGGATAATGTTGAATTAATGGTATCACTACAAACGCCTCTCGAACTTGAAGATGCAGTAGATAACTTCGTTCATATCATACAATAAGCCGCATGGAACAACACCCCATACCAGAGAGAAATGCCGCACTTTAAAAACCTAAAATATCCGCAGGAAATAAAAGATTTAGTAAAAGGGAAACGAAAAACCCGTAAGAAATGCAAGCAAACTCGAGCTCCTTAACACAAGCTAAATTTATATCTAGGTGGTGGCCGTGGCGCGTGTGTTCGCCTGTCAACCTCGTGGTCACAGGTTCGATCCCTGCCATAGTTTATGTCCTCTTATTTTTCCATTAAAAATCAATTCTAAAAATAAATGTCATACAATAAGTTACTGGTTTACTCATTACATGCTGTTTAGGCATAGAACTAACAACATGTGATTGAGTAAAACTAGTATACCGATAAAATATGACAAAGAATAAAAAAATTAATGCGAATTATAAGGGACATAGATAAATAAGACATGGACATTTTTGCGCATTAGTTCAGCAGCAATTCCTGGAGATAAAATCCGAGACAACAACCACCTAGTCTCAGAACATCGCGCCACACATCTTTCCTAGCATTCTTTCTCTTCCTTAACCTCACGCCCGCGCTGTGTTGAAACATTTAAATGGTAGTATAATCCCTAGAGCGCGTGTAGATTATAAAAGAAAAAAAAATCGTTTGTGTAATTTACTAAAAAAGACGATAGCAGAATTCAAAAATTCTGAACTTGGAAATTATCTTGAAAGCTTGACTGCAGGAAAAGAATCCAACTACTCACTCTAGAAAGCTGTTAAGGTAATCAAGAAACCAAAGCTCCCAGCGTCTCCGATTAAGAATGAGCAAAATATGAGCAAAATATGAGCAGAATATGATACACCAATATGAAGATGATAACAGATCAATTAATAATACAAGTGATGCCACACCATAAAACGACTACTACTAAGGGTTGCCACTTTTTAAACTTCTTAAATTATTTTTTGATCAAATATTTATTTTTAATGCTATTATTTTTTCTTACCTTTTTTCTGTATATTAAGATTTTTCTATATCTTGAGATTCGTACTGTTTTGATCTTCTTAATCATTTTGAATTTTATCTTAACTATTATCTTTTGTAGAAGTTTTTTCACTTCTGGAATGTTTTCATCATTTTCCCTTTTTTCTTTGTTTTCTTTTTTTGCAATGTTACGTTTTTCCTTATATAATGCTATTGACTCGTGTTCTTATGCTTCCTTTTTGAATTGCATTTCGCCGTTTGTTTGTTTTTTATAAATTTCAGTGACTTATTTTTATGACACCGTATATGGCAATGCTAATTTCAAGGCAGGACACCTAGTGATGAGTTACCTTTCAAAGGCACGAAATGGTTTCAAAGTGTGCCATTTCAGTGCTAGGAGTCTTAATGACTCGAAGTTTGATAACATTGATGAGTGATGAGTTACCTTTCAAAGGCACGAAATGGTTTCAAAGTGTGCCATTTCAGTGCTAGGAGTCTTAATGACTCGAAGTTTGATAACATTAAAGATATTTTTAATGGTGTCAATGTTGATGTAATCTGTGTAAGTGAAACGTGGTTTAATCCTGATACCCCTGATTATATTCGCAACCTACCTAATTATAAACTTCTTCGGAATGACAGATATACAACCACAACTGCCGGAGGAGTTGCAATCTATTGTAGATCAACTCTTAAGTATAAGATTTTAAGTAAATCTTATTTGACAGGCATTGAATATATGGTTGTGGAAGTCTACGATGGAAATGAAAAATGTTTAGTTGCATGCGCATATAATCCTAATAGAACTTGTTCACCTGCTCCTTTGTTTACTGCATTGGAACCCTTTTTAATTTCATACGAAAATATTATTGTTTGTGAGGATTTTAATGCTGATTTACTTAAAACTGACTCTCGGTCCACTCAGCTCTTAGATTATGTTGCAGCGTCAGGACTTAAGGTTGTAAACTCATTTCCAACAAGATATGCACCAAATTGTTCACCCAGTCTACTGGATCTCTTAATTGTTTCTGATCAAAAAAACGTTCTTCTAAATGATCAACTCTGTCTTGATGGTGTTTCTAATCATGACCTTATTTTCTGTACTCTCGATATCGATTTTTCCCATTCCCAAATTCTTTTTTCCTTTACATATAGAGATTTCAACTCAGTCAACCTTGAATCGTTATATAATGATGCAAGTTCCTTACCTTGGAACGATTGTTATTATTTAAATAATATAGATAATAAACTATACTATGTAGTAAATCTAATTAAAGATCTTTTCGATAAGCATGTCCTCTTGAAAACTGTTACAATAAAAAATAAAAAATGTCCTTGGTATAACTCAGAAGTTCAAGCAGCAATAAGAATTCGTAGGAAGTACTACATAATTTGGAGGAAATCTACAAGCTCTGAAACCTGGCGAGCCTATTGCCATATGCGTAACAAAGCCACTTCCATAACAAGGTTAGCTAAACGAAAATTCTATGCCTCAAAACTTAATACTTCTTTACCCCCTAAGAAACTTTGGGCGAACCTTCGGGAAATCGGTGTTGGAAAACGTCAAATTTCGCAATGTGAACTTAGTGCAAATACACTCAACACTTTTTTTGCCTCATCCACCCAAGTTTCTAGTAGTTTCAGTGCTAAAGATGAACTATCTTATGATTGCGATGACGTTTTTGATTTTGAGGTTGTTTCAGAGGACGAGGTCATTAGCATCTTCAAGACCCTTAAATCTGAAGCTATTGGAGAAGACGGAATTAAACTTCGTTTTATTAAACTCATTTTGCCCTATGTAGCAAACTCCTTTACGCATATATACAATCACTGCATAGCATCCTCAACGTTTCCAACTCTGTGGAAATCCGCTCGGATCACTCCTGTTCCTAAAATTTCCGTACCCGTTGAACCGTCTGATTATCAGCCCATAAGCATTCTGCCTTGCATGTCAAAGGTCTTGGAGAAGATTCTTAAGAAACAAATAATTGAACATCTTAACACTAAGAGGCTACTATCTCCCTATCAATCTGGTTTCAGAGCTAACCATTCCTGCTCTTCTGCTATGGTTAAAATACTGGATGATATCAGAATCCAATATGATCAAAATAGTTTAACAGTTTTATGTTTGTTGGACTTCTCAAAGGCCTTCGACAAAGTCAACCATAATGCTCTATGCCAAAAACTTAAACACTATTTCGGGTTTTTCGGATTTAGCGGTGTCCCTTATAGAAAGCTACTTATATAACAGAACTCAGCGGGTGGTGATCGAAGACGATTGGTCACATTCGAGTTTCTTGAAAACGGGAGTTCCACAGGGTTCTATCCTTGGCCCTATCATCTTCTCTATTTTTATAAATGATCTTCCTTCTGTTTGTAAAAATGTCTCCTGTCATCTCTATGCGGATGATATCCAGATATATCTTTCAAGGAGATTTGGTCTGATAGATGACCTTGTTTTTCGTGTTAATGAAGACATCATATCCATCTACAAATGGACAAAGGAGAATGGTCTGACACTGAACCCTAAGAAAACTCAGGCTCTGCTTATATCTAAAACGGAGCACAATGTAACACAACTTCCCACCATCATGCTAAATGAATCAACCATTCCTTATAAGAAATCAGTTACCAGTCTTGGTTTTAAACTAATGAGTAATTTATCCAGTAGGGAGCATCCAGTAGGGAGCATGTAAATATTGTTGTTAGACGGATTTATGGAACCCTAAGGAAACTCTGGATCTCAAGGAACTTTACCCCTACCGAAACACGACTTCGATTAGTTAAAACGCTTCTTATGCCAATTATATCGTATTCTGAAATAGTTTATCCTCATCTTGATTTTATGTCCGAACACAAGCTAAATGTCGCTTTTAACGACATGACAAGGTATGTGTATAGCCTAAGAAGATACGACCATATATCTCCATATAAAAGCAATATTCTGGGCTGTACACTACAAGCATATACTAATTATCGAAATTGTATTTTCTTGCATAAATTGATTAACACTAAAACACCCCAGTATCTTTTTGAAAAAATAAGTTTCTGCCAATCATCTAGAACAAGAAATATATCAATGCCCTCGTTTTACTTTCTAAACTCATCACGATTGTTTTTTGTAAATAGCATTCGCCTTTGGAATTCCTTGCCTGTGAGAATTAAGCAAATAGCGGAGACTGCAAAATTCAAGAGTGAAGCATTTAAACATTTCTCTAATGTGCGTTATTAAATATTAATCTTTTTAAACTCAAACTAAATATAAGTAGAAGGAAAGAATGGAAAATGGGAAAATGTGTATAGCTTTTATATTTATAAATTATAAATTTAGTTGGAATGTGTATTGTAGGTTTAATTTTAATTTTTAAGCCTTAAATATAATTTAACCTCCTTTGTAAAATACTATAAAAGATTAAGTCTTACTGTATTAGCCAATGAAATAAATAAATTGAATTGAATTGAAAACGAGTGGGCAAAAAGCGACAAAGCGAAAGCAAAAGTTTTCGGATTACCTGGAGAACACATTTAAACCTTTTGATGGGCAAGGACTCCATAACAAGAAATATTACCCTTGCCGAATTAGGTAGAGAAATAAGAAAGTGTAAGTATAAGAAGGCTAAGGCTACTATGACTTAATTACGGCTCTAGAAATGATTCCTCGCAAAGGGTTAATTACTCTTCTTTAAATAATAAATGTCACTCTAAGGCTAGAGTACGTTCCGAAATAATGGAAGGTTGCGGAAGTTATAATGGTTCTCAAACCAGGAAAACCATCACATGATAAGAAATATTATAGACCCATTTCGCTTCTGGCCGTAATATCTAATGGCCTTTTCGATTGGCTCTCCAGAACCCCCCGAAAATGACAGTTGTTACTCTAAACGGAACAGAAAACGATTCTGGATTTAATTTCAGAATTGAAAACAGAATCACTAATACACTCACATAATTAAAATGTCAAAATCATCGGTTGATTTGTTTTGTGCAATTTCGATGTGTTTATTGAATTAAAACTACTTTTCTGGTAAAATAACATAAACAGAAGCAAGTTAATTATTATTGATACAAGAAAATGTGTATCTAAATTGAAATCAAGTGTTTTGGAAATTCTTTTTAGCCGATGCAATTTTTTTAAATTTAATTTTCATAAATACAATAAAATATACAATCCAGAGTGGGGGAACGTGTTCCGGACGGCCAATCGAAAAGGCCATAAAGTCTTTGAAAGAATATTACTTCTTCGCCCGCAGCTATGCTTACCATCAGTCAGGATTTCGCCTGACGCGTCAGACTTTAAACATCTCAATCAGGCTTTGGCCAGGCTTCGTGCTTAGTCATGGTTTTCTGTGAGAGAGCTTACAAAGCATGGTAATGCATTCATTTTTCTTGTTTTAGTTATCACTTTTTAGAAAGAGGCAAAAAGTTGTGAAAAATGAATGCCTGAATTTCGATACGATTGCCTATCTAGGGTAAGTATACATTTATAATCCTGAACAACAAAAATCTGATAGATTAAATGTGTATGGATGCCAAAGTTTTTCGGATAGCTGGAGATTTATTTTTTTGGTAGTAGATGTTTTGTCATCAGCTGCGTTCTTACTCAATATTACAACAACACCAACCTGTCCGGAAAACTACAGTTCGATTTTTAAATGCGACCAATGTGGTACTTTCATTTTATCACAGATTTCTGTGTACTACATGGTTGATCGGCTTCAGTTTATTTGTAGAGAAAAGTTTTCGAATCTAATATCTAGGTATATATAAATATAAAAAGAACAAAACAAATTGTTCAGGCTTTCTTTTTTCGTTCAGAACAGTGCACTGAACAGAGTTCGAACACATAGATTATGCACTGAACTTGTTCGAAACAGAGCGAACACTGAACGCTGATTTATTTTTTAAACACACTTGAATCACACAAATCAGAATACATTTTCATTTTTAACCATAAAAAGCAATACCTACAATTTTTTCTACACTGATACACACCAGATACAGAAAATCAACAAGCGATCAATTTCTTTCGCCTACTTATGTATCTAATTATTTTTTCTTCACAATTTCCTTCTTCGCACACATGGAATTTGGTGTTTTCAGCAATTTACTCACATGATCAGTCAATTATTCTACACATGTTCAGAACGAAAAAAGAAACACACATTTGGATCTCTGCATGCTCTAAGTTAAAAAGAAACACAAACAAATTTTTTGACAACTTAGACTCTGCTCTGAACTAAAAAAGAAAAACTCTTAATAATAGATCATCATCAGTTCGGATTTAGAAGCAAGCATTCGACAATTCAACAAGTGCATAGGATCACTGAATTTATTGAGAAAACTCTTGAAGAAAAGAAAATTTGTTCGGCGGTCTTCCTAGACGTATCGCAAGCTTTTGATAAGGTGTGGCACGAAGGCTTAAATTTTAAATTAAAACAAAATCTGCCTGAAGCACTTTATATGCTTCTAAAAGCATATAATCAACACAACCAGAACAAACGTGAAAGAAATGTAGTGTAAGCACATATGCCCAAACTACGGGTAAAAACATACCTTTACAAAAAGATACTGCTGGTGATCCACTCACGAACGTCTTAAACTTAATTATTTCGAAAATTGAGAAGCAATGTGGTACAAATAAACTTATATTTGATAGGCTAACTAAACTCGAAAACAGTTCCCAGGCAAAACGCCCTACAAAAAGAAAAACATGATGGAAACGCTCAAAATAATTACTTCGAATGATAACGGATGATGGCTAAAACTTGAAGAACTAGATATTGATATTTGCTTGATATCGGAACCGCATGTCAAGAAACAATCAAATAGTAAGATCAATGGATTTTTGGAATACCACGCAACTCATCCGTCGAACAAAGCAAGAGGTGGGGTATATTTATTTATAAAAGAATGCATGGAACACACGATATGCCCGAAAATAGAGGCTGAATCAATGCATTCAATCGGTGTTCAGGTTAGAACTCAGAATGTTGTACTGAATGTATCTTCCATATAATGTCCTCACGATGTAAAATTGAAAATAATGAATTTATGAACGTGCTGATGTTACTTAACAAAATTTGATATTTGGTTGTGGCTTCATTGCGAAGCACAGCTTTTGCGGCTCCAGAGGTATTTCTCAAAAGGGTCGAATGCTCTACGAAGCGGAAATGGAAAATAATTGCGATTTTCATTCGACTGGCAACCCAACTTACTGGCCGACTGATCCATCTAAAATACCCGACCTTATTGATTTCTTTGTGGTTAAAGGAATACCCTTAAATAAAATTAACAAAAGAGAAAGCGTTGATCTTTTCTCAGATCATTCTCACTATGAGCGCAAATCTTCTTAAAAATGAACAACCACCCAGGCTAACCAATGCGAAAACGAACTGTGAAGGTTTTAAGAAAGATATAGAGGATAAATTTGAATTAATGGTATCACTACAAACGCCTCTCGGATTTGAAGACGCAGTAGTTAACTTGGTTCATATCATACAATAAGCCGCATGGAACAACAGCCCATACCAGAGAGAAATGCCGCGCTTTAAAAACCTAAAATATCCGCAGGAAATAAAAGATTTAGTAAGAGAGAAACGAAAAGCCCGTAAGAAATGGCAGCAAACTCGAGCTCCTTAACACAAGCTAAATTTAAATCTAGGTGGTGGCCGTGGCGCGTGTGTTCGCCTGTCAACCTCGTGGTCACAGGTTCGATCCCTGCCATAGTCTATGTCCTCTAATGTTTCCATTAAAAACCAATTCTAAAAATAAATGTCATACAATGAGTTACTGGTTTACTCATTACATGCTGTTTAGGCATAGAACTAACAACATGTGATTGAGTAAAACTAGTATGCCGATTAAATATGACAAAGAATAAAAAGCTAGAGACGTTCCGAGCCAATGGAAGTTTGCGGAAGTTATAATGGTTCTCAAACCTGGAAAACCATCACATGATAAGAAATATTATAGACCCATTTCGCTCATGGCCGTTATATCTAATGGCCTTTTCGCTTGGCTGTCCAGAACCCCCAGAAAATGACAGTTGTTACTCTAAACAGAACAGAAAACGATTATGGATTTCATTTCAGAATCGAAAACAGAATCACTAATACACTCACATAATTAAAATGTCAAAATCATAGGTTGATTTGTTTTGTGCAATTTCGATGTGTTTATTGAACTAAAACTACTTTTCTGGTAAAATTACATAAACAGAAGCAAGTTAATTATTATTGATACAAGAAAATGTGTATCTAAATTGAAATCAAGTGTTTTGGAAATTCTTTTTAGCCGATGTGATTTTTTTAAATTTAATTTTCATAAATACAATAAAACATACAATCCAGAGTAGGGGAACGTGTTCCGGACGGCCAATCGAAAAGGCCATAAAGTCTTTGAAAGAATATTACTTCTTCGCCTACAGCTATGCTTACCATCAGTCAGGATTTCGCCTGACGCGTCAGGCTTTAAATATCTCAATCAGGCTTTGGCCAGGCTTCGTGCTTCTTCATGGTTTTCTGTGAGAGAGCTTACAAAGCATGGTAATGCATTCATTTTTCTTGTTTTAGCTATCACTTTTTAGAAAGAGGCAAAAAGTTGTGAAAAATGTATGCCTGAATTTCGATACGATTGCCTATCTAGGGTAAGTATACATTTATAATCCTGAACAACAAAAATCGGATAGATTAAATGTGTATGGATGACAAAGTTTTTCGGATAGCTCGAGATTTATTTTTTTGGTAGTAGCTGTTTTGTCATCAGCTGCGTTCTTACTCAATATTACAACAACACCAACCTGTCCGGAAAACTACAGTTCGATTTTTAAATGCGACTAATGTGGTACTTTCATTTTATCACAGATTTCTGTGTACTACATGGTTGATCGGCTTCAGTTTATTTGTAGAGAAAAGTTTTCGAATTTAATATCTAGGTATATATAAATATAAAAAGAACAAAACAAATTGTTCAGGTTTTCTTTTTTCGTTCAGAACAGTGCACTGAACAGAGTTCGAACAAATAGATTATGCACTGAACTTGTTCGAAACAGAGCGAACACTGAACACTGATTTATTTTTGAAACACACTTGAATCAGACAAATCAGAATACATTTTCATTTTTAACCATAAAAAGCAATACCTACAATTTTTTCTACACTGATACACACCAGATACAGAAAATCAACAAGCGATCAATTTCTTTCGCCTACTTATGTACCTAATTATTTTTTTCTTCAAAATTTCCTTCTTCGCACACATGGAATTTGGTGTGTTCAGCATTTTACTCACATGATCAGTCAATTATTCTACACATGTTCAGAACGAAAAAAGAAACACACATTTGGATCTCTGCATGCTCGATGTTAAAAAGAAACACAAACAAATTTTTTGACAACTTAGACTCTGCTCTGAACTAAAAAAGAAAAACTCTTAATAATAGATCATCATCAGTTCGGATTTAGAAGCAAGCATTCGACAATTCAACAAGTGCATAGGATCACTGAAGTCATTGAGAAAACTCTTGAAGAAAAGAAAATTTATTCGGCGGTCTTCCTAGACGTGTCGCAAGCTTTTGATAAGATTTCACTTTGAGCGAAAACCAACCAGGCTAACCAATGCGAAAATGAACTGTGAAGGTTTTAAGTAAGATATAGAGGATAAATTTGAATTAATGGTATCACTACAAACGCCTCTCGGATTTGAAGACGCAGTAGTTAACTTGGTTCATATCATACAATAAGCCGCATGGAACAACAGCCCATACCAGAGAGAAATGCCGCGCTTTAAAAACCTAAAATATCCGCAGGAAATAAAAGATTTAGTAAGAGAGAAACGAAAAGCCCGTAAGAAATGGCAGCAAACTCGAGCTCCTTAACACAAGCTAAATTTAAATCTAGGTGGTGGCCGTGGCGCGTGTGTTCGCCTGTCAACCTCGTGGTCACAGGTTCGATCCCTGCCATAGTCTATGTCCTCTAATGTTTCCATTAAAAACCAATTCTAAAAATAAATGTCATACAATGAGTTACTGGTTTACTCATTACATGCTGTTTAGGCATAGAACTAACAACATGTGATTGAGTAAAACTAGTATACCGATTAAATATGACAAACAATAAAAAAATTAATGCGAATTATAAGGGACATAGATAAATAAGACATGGAAATTTCTCCGCATTAGTTCAGCCGCCATCCCTGGAGATAAAGTCCGAGACAACAACCACCTAGTCCCAGAACATCGCGCCACACATCTGTCCTATCATTCTTTCTCTTCCTTAACCTCACGCCCGCGCTGTGTTGAAACATTTAAATGGTAGTATAATCTCTAGAGCGCGTGTAGATTATAAAAGAAAAAAAATCGCTTGTGTAATTTCCTAAAAAAGACGATAGCAGAATTCAAAAATTCTGAACTTGGAAATTATCTTGAAAGCTTGACAGCAGGAAAAGAATACAACTACGCACTCTAGAAAGCTGTTAATGTAATCAAGAAACCAAAGCTCCCAGCGTCTCCGATTAAGAATGAGCAAAACGAGTGGGCAAAAAGCGACAGAGAGAAAGCAAATGTTTTCGGCTCTAGAAATGATTCCTCGCAAAGGGTTAATTACTCTTCTTTAAATAATAAATGGCACTCTAAGGCTAGAGTACGTTCCGAACCAATGGAAGGTTGCGGAAGTTATAATGGTTCTCAAACCAGGAAAACCATCACATGATAAGAAATATTATAGACCCATTTCGCTTCTGGCCGTAACATCTAATGGCCTTTTCGATTGGCTGTCCAGAACCCCCCGAAAATGACAGCTGTTGCTCTAAACGGAACAGAAAACGATTCTGGATTTCATTTCAGAATCGAAAACAGAATCACTAATACACTCACATAATTAAAATGTCAAAATCATAGGTTGATTTGTTTTGTGCAATTTCGATGTGTTTATTGAACTAAAACTACTTTTCTGGTAAAATTACATAAACAGAAGCAAGTTAATTATTATTGATACAAGAAAATGTGTATCTAAATTGAAATCAAGTGTTTTGGAAATTCTTTTTAGCCGATGTGATTTTTTAAAATTTAATTTTCATAAATACAATAAAACATACAATCCAGAGTAGGGGAACAAGTTCCGGACGGCCAATCGAAAAGGCCATAAAGTCTTTGAAAGAATATTACTTCTTCGCCTGCAGCTATGCTTACCATCAGTCAGGATTTCGCCTGACGCGTCAGGCTTTAAATATCTCAATCAGGCTTTGGCCAGGCTTCGCGCTTTGTCATGGTTTTCTGTGAGAGAGCTTACAAAGCATGGTAATGCCTTCATTTTTCTTGTTTTAGTTATCACTTTTTAGAAAGAGGCAAAAAGTTGTGAAAAATGAATGCCTGAATTTCGATACGATTGCCTATCTAGGGTAAGTATACATTTACAATCCTGAACACCAAAAATCGGATAGATTAAATGTGTATGGATTTGTGCATGGATGCCAAAGTTTTTCGGATAGCTGGAAATTTATTTTTTTGGTAGTAGCTGTTTTGTCATCAGCTGCGTTCTTACTCGATATTACAACAACACCAACCTGTCCGGAAAACTACGGTTCGATTTTTAAATGCGACCAATGTGGTACTTTCATTTTATCACAGATTTCTGTGTACTACATGGTTGATAGGCTTCAGTTTATTTGTAGAGAAAAGTTTACGAATTTAATATCTAGGTATATATAAATATAAAAAGAACAAAACAAATTGTTCAGGCTTTCTTTTTTCGTTCAGAACAGTGAACTGAACAGAGTTCGAACACATAGATTATGCACTGAACTTGTTCGAAACAGAGCGAACACTGAACGCTGATTTGTTTTTTAAACACACTTGAATCACACAAATCAGAATACATTTTCATTTTTAACCATAAAAAGCAATACCTACAATTTTTTCTACACTGATACACACCAGATACAGAAAATCAACAAGCGATCAATTTCTTTCGCCTACTTATGTATCTAATTATTTTTTTCTTCACAATTTCCTTCTTCGCACACATGGAATTTGGTGTGTTCAGCATTTTACTCACATGATCAGTCAATTATTCTACACATGTTCAGAACGAAAAAAGAAACACACATTTGGATCTCTGCATGCTCCAAGTTAAAAAGAAACACAAACAAATTTTTTGACAACTTAGACTCTGCTCTGAACTAAAAAAGAAAAACACTTAATAATAGATCATCATCAGTTCGAATTTAGAAGCAAGCATTCGACAATTCAACAAGTGCATAGGATCACTGAAGTCATTGAGAAAACTCTTGAAGAAAAGAAAATTTATTCGGCGGTCTTCCTAGACGTGTCGCAAGCTTTTGATAAGATTTCACTTTGAGCGAAAATCTTCTTAAAAATGAACAACCAACCAGGCTAACCAATGCGAAAATGAACTGTGAAGGTTTTAAGAAAGATATAGAGGTTAATTTGAATTAATGGTATCACTACAAACGCCTCTCGAATTTGAAGACACAGTAGATAACTTGGTTCATATCATACAATAAGCCGCATGGAACAACACCCCATACCAGAGAGAAATGCCGCGCTTTAAGAACCTAAGATATCCGCAGGAAATAAAAGATTTAGTAAAAGAGAAACGAAAAGCCCGTAAGAAATGGCAGCAAACTCGAGCTCCTTAACACAAGCTAAATTTAAATCTAGGTGGTGGCCGTGGCGCGTGTGTTCGCCTGTCAACCTCGTGGTCACAGTTTCGATCCCTGCCATAGTCTATGTCCTCTTATTGTTCCATTAAAAACCAATTCTAAAAATAAATGTCATACAACGAGTTACTGGTTTACTCATTACATGCTGTTTAGGCATAGAACTAACAACATGTGATTGAGTAAAACTAGTATACCGATTAAATATGACAAAGAATAAAAAGCTAGAGACGTTCCGAGCCAATGGAAGTTTGCGGAAGTTATAATGGTTCTCAAACCTGGAAAACCATCACATGATAAGAAATATTATAGACCCATTTCGCTCATGGCCGTTATATCTAATGGCCTTTTCGCTTGGCTGTCCAGAACCCCCAGAAAATGACAGTTGTTACTCTAAACAGAACAGAAAACGATTCTGGATTTCATTTCAGAATCGAAAACAGAATCACTAATACACTCACATAATTAAAATGTCAAAATCATAGGTTGATTTGTTTTGTGCAATTTCGATGTGTTTATTGAACTAAAACTATTTTCTGGTAAAATTACATAAACAGAAGCAAGTTAATTATTATTGATACAAGAAAATGTGTATCTAAATTTAAATCAAGTGTTTTGGAAATTCTTTTTAGCCGATGTGATTTTTTAAAATTTAATTTTCATAAATACAATAAAACATACAATCCAGAGTAGGGGAACAAGTTCCGGACGGCCAATCGAAAAGGCCATAAAGTCTTTGAAAGAATATTACTTCTTCGCCTGCAGCTATGCTTACCATCAGTCAGGATTTCGCCTGACGCGTCAGGCTTTAAATATCTCAATCAGGCTTTGGCCAGGCTTCGCGCTTTGTCATGGTTTTCTGTGAGAGAGCTTACAAAGCATGGTAATGCCTTCATTTTTCTTGTTTTAGTTATCACTTTTTAGAAAGAGGCAAAAAGTTGTGAAAAATGAATGCCTGAATTTCGATACGATTGCCTATCTAGGGTAAGTATACATTTACAATCCTGAACACCAAAAATCGGATAGATTAAATGTGTATGGATTTGTGCATGGATGCCAAAGTTTTTCGGATAGCTGGAGATTTATTTTTTGGTAGTAGCTGTTTTGTCATCAGCTGCGTTCTTACTCGATATTACAACAACACCAACCTGTCCGGAAAACTACGGTTCGATTTTTAAATGCGACCAATGTGGTACTTTCATTTTATCACAGATTTCTGTGTACTACATGGTTGATAGGCTTCAGTTTATTTGTAGAGAAAAGTTTACGAATTTAATATCTAGGTATATATAAATATAAAAAGATTATGCACTGAACTTGTTCAAAACAGAGCGAACACTGAACGCTGATTTGTTTTTTAAACACACTTGAATCACACAAATCAGAATACATTTTCATTTTTAACCATAAAAAGCAATACCTACAATTTTTTCTACACTGATACACACCAGATACAGAAAATCAACAAGCGATCAATTTCTTTCGCCTACTTATGTATCTAATTATTTTTTTCTTCACAATTTCCTTCTTCGCACACATGGAATTTGGTGTGTTCAGCAATTTACTCACATGATCAGTCAATTATTCTACACATGTTCAGACCGAAAAAAGAAACACACATTTGGATCTCTGCATGCTCTAAGTTAAAAAGAAACACAAACAAATTTTTTGACAACTTAGACTCTGCTCCGATCTAAAAAAGAAAAACGCTTAATAATAGATCACCATCAGTTCGGATTTAGAAGCAAGCATTCGACAATTCAACAAGTGCATAGGATCACTGAAGTCATTGAGAAAACTCTTGAAGAAAAGAAAATTTATTCGGCGGTCTTCCTAGGCGTGTCGCAAGCTTTTGATAAGATTTCACTTTGAGCGAAAATCTTCTTAAAAATGAACAACCAACCAGGCTAACCAATGCGAAAATGAACTGTGAAGGTTTTAAGAAAGATATAGAGGTTAATTTGAATTAATGGTATCACTACAAACGCCTCTCGAATTTGAAGACACAGTAGATAACTTGGTTCATATCATACAATAAGCCGCATGGAACAACACCCCATACCAGAGAGAAATGCCGCGCTTTAAGAACCTAAAATATCCGCAGGAAATAAAAGATTTAGTAAAAGAGAAACGAAAAGCCCGTAAGAAATGGCAGCAAACTCGAGCTCCTTAACACAAGCTAAATTTAAATCTAGGTGGTGGCCGTGGCGCGTGTGTTCGCCTGTCAACCTCGTGGTCACAGGTTTGATCCCTGCCATAGTCTATGTCCTCTTATTGTTCCATTAAAAACCAATTCTAAAAATAAATGTCATACAACGAGTTACTGGTTTACTCATTACATGCTGTTTAGGCATAGAACTAACAACATGTGATTGAGTAAAACTAGTATACCGATTAAATATGACAAAGAATAAAAAGCTAGAGACGTTCCGAGCCAATGGAAGTTTGCGGACGTTATAATGGTTCTCAAACCTGGAAAACCATCACATGATAAGAAATATTATAGACCCATTTCGCTCATGGCCGTTATATCTAATGGCCTTTTCGCTTGGTTGTCCAGAACCCCCAGAAAATGACAGTTGTTACTCTAAACAGAACAGAAAACGATTCTGGATTTCATTTCAGAATCGAAAACAGAATCACTAATACACTCACATAATTAAAATGTCAAAATCATAGGTTGATTTGTTTTGTGCAATTTCGATGTGTTTATTGAACTAAAACTACTTTTCTGGTAAAATTACATAAACAGAAGCAAGTTAATTATTATTGATACAAGAAAATGTGTATCTAAATTGAAATCAAGTGTTTTGGAAATTCTTTTTAGCCGATGTGATTTTTTAAAATTTAATTTTCATAAATACAATAAAACATACAATCCAGAGTAGGGGAACAAGTTCCGGACGGCCAATCGAAAAGGCCATAAAGTCTTTGAAAGAATATTACTTCTTCGCCTGCAGCTATGCTTACCATCAGTCAGGATTTCGCCTGACGCGTCAGGCTTTAAATATCTCAATCAGGCTTTGGCCAGGCTTCGCTCTTTGTCATGGTTTTCTGTGAGAGAGCTTACAAAGCATGGTAATGCCTTCATTTTTCTTGTTTTAGTTATCACTTTTTAGAAAGAGGCAAAAAGTTGTGAAAAATGAATGCCTGAATTTCGATACGATTGCCTATCTAGGCTAAGTATACATTTACAATCCTGAACACCAAAAATCGGATATATTAAATGTGTATGGATTTGTGCATGGATGCCAAAGTTTTTCGGATAGCTGGAGATTTATTTTTTTGGTAGTAGCTGGTTTGTCATCAGCTGCGTTCTTACTCGATATTACAACAACACCAACCTGTCCGGAAAACTACGGTTCGATTTTTAAATGCGACCAATGTGGTACTTTCATTTTATCACAAATTTCTGTGTACTACATGGTTGATAGGCTTCAGTTTATTTGTAGAGAAAAGTTTACGAATTTAATATCTAGGTATATATAAATATAAAAAGAACAAAACAAATTGTTCAGGCTTTCTTTTTTCGTTCAGAACAGTGCACTGAACAGAGTTCGAACACATAGATTATGCACTGAACTTTTTCGAAACAGAGCGAACACTGAACGCTGATTTGTTTTTTAAACACACTTGAATCACACAAATCAGAATACATTTTCATTTTTAACCATAAAAAGCAATACCTACAATTTGTTCTACACTGATACACACCAGATACAGAAAATCAACAAGCGATCAATTTCTTTCGCCTACTTATGTATCTAATTATTTTTTTCTTCACAATTTCCTTCTCGCACACATGGAATTTGGTGTGTTCAGCATTTTACTCACATGATCAGTCAATTATTCTACACATGTTCAGAACGAAAAAAGAAACACACATTTGGATCTCTGCATGCTCCAAGTTAAAAAGAAACACAAACAAATTTTTTGACAACTTAGACTCTGCTCTGAACTAAAAAAGAAAAACTCTTAATAATAGATCATCATCAGTTCGGATTTAGAAGCAAGCATTCGACAATTCAACAAGTGCATAGGATCACTGAAGTCATTGAGAAAACTCTTGAAGAAAAGAAAATTTATTCGGCGGTCTTCCTAGACGTGTCGCAAGCTTTTGATAAGGTGTGGCACGAAGGCTTAAATTTTAAATTAAAACAAATTCTGCCTGAAGTACTTTATACGCTTCTAAAAGCATATCTAAGATCAATCAAAACAACCAGGGCAAACGTGAAAGAAATGTAGTGTAAACACATATGCCCAAACTACGGCTAAAAACATACCTTTACAAAAAGATACTGCTGGTGATCCACTCACGAACGTCTTAAACTTAATTATTTCGAAAATTGAGAAGCAATGTGGTACAAATAAACTTATATTTGATAGGCTAACTAAACTCGAAAACAGTTCCCGGGCAAAACGCCCTACAAAAAGAAAAACATGATGGAAAAGCTCAAAATAATTACTTCGAATGATAACGGATGATGGCTAAAACTTGAAGAACTAGATATTGATATATTGAACAAAGCAAGAGTTTGGTATCTTTATTTATAAAAGAATGCATCGAACACAGGATATGCCCGAAAATAGAGGCTGAATCAATGCATTTAATCGGTGTACAGGTTAGAACTCAGAATGTTGTACTGAGTGTGTCTTCCATATACTGTCGTCCACGATGTAAAATTGAAAATAATGAATTTATTACGTGCTGATGTTACTTAACCAAAATTTGATATTTGGTGGTGACTCTAATGCGAAGCACAGATTTTGGGGCTCCAGAGGTATTCCTCAAAATGGTCGAACGCTCTACGAAGCGGAAATGGAAAATAATTGCGATTTTCATTCGACTGGCAACCCAACTTACTGGCCGACTGATCCATCGAAAATACCCAACCTTATTGATTTCTTTGTGGTTAAAGGAATACCCTCGAATAAAATTAACATAAGAGAAAGCGTTTATCTTTTCTCAGAACATTCTGCAGTTATTCTCACTTTGAGCGAAAATCTTCTTAAAAATGAACAACCAACCAGGCTAACCAATGCGAAAATGAACTGTGAAGGTTTTAAGAAAGATATAGAGGTTAATTTGAATTAATGGTATCACTACAATCGCCTCTCGAATTTGAAGACACAGTAGATAACTTGGTTCATATCATACAATAAGCCGCATGGAACAACACCCCATACCAGAGAGAAATGCCGCGCTTTAAGAACCTAAAATATCCGCAGGAAATAAAAGATTTAATAAAAGAGAAACGAAAAGCCCGTAAGAAATGGCAGCAAACTCGAGCTCCTTAACACAAGCTAAATTTTAATCTAGGTGGTGGCCGTGGCGCGTGTGTTCGCCTGTCAACCTCGTGGTCACAGGTTCGATCCCTGTCATAGTCTATGTCCTCTTATTTTTCCATTAAAAACCAATTCTAAAAATAAATGTCATACAACGAGTTACTGGTTTACTCATTACATGCTGTTGAGTAAAACTAGTATACCGATTAAATATGACAAAGAATAAAAAGCTAGAGACGTTCCGAGCCAATGGAAGTTTGCGGAAGTTATAATGGTTCTCAAACCTGGAAAACCATCACATGATAAGAAATATTATATACCCATTTCGCTCATGGCGGTTATATCTAATGCCCTTTTCGCTTGGCTGTCCAGAACCCCCAGAGAATGACAGTTGTTACTCTAAACAGAACAGAAAACGATTCTGGATTTCATTTCAGAATCGAAAACAGAATCACTAATACACTCACATAATTAAAATGTCAAAATCATAGGTTGATTTGTTTTGTGCAATTTCGATGTGTTTATTGAACTAAAACTACTTTTCTGGTAAAATTACATAAACAGAAGCAAGTTAATTATTATTGATACAAGAAAATGTGTATGTAAATTGAAATCAAGTGTTTTGGAAATTCTTTTTAGCCGATGTGATTTTTAAAAATTTAATTTTCATAAATACAATAAAACATACAATCCAGAGTAGGGGAACAAGTTCCGGACGGCCAATCGAAAAGGCCATAAAGTCTTTGAAAGAATATTACTTCTTCGCCTGCAGCTATGCTTACCATCAGTCAGGATTTCGCCTGACGCGTCAGGCTTTAAATATCTCAATCAGGCTTTGGCCAGGCTTCGCGCTTTGTCATGGTTTTCTGTGAGAGAGCTTACAAAGCATGGTAATGCCTGCATTTTTCTTGTTTTAGTTATCACTTTTTAGAAAGAGGCAAAAAGTTGTGAAAAATGAATGCCTGAATTTCGATACGATTGCCTATCTAGGGTAAGTATACATTTACAATCCTGAACACCAAAAATCGGATAGATTAAATGTGTATGGATTTGTGCATGGATGCCAAAGTTTTTCGGATAGCTGGAGATTTATTTTTTTGGTAGTAGCTGTTTTGTCATCAGCTGCGTTCTTACTCGATATTACAACAACACCAACCTGTCCGGAAAACTACGGTTCGATTTTTAAATGCGACCAATGTGGTACTTTCATTTTATCACAGATTTCTGTGTACTACATGGTTGATAGGCTTCAGTTTATTTGTAGAGAAAAGTTTACGAATTTAATATCTAGGTATATATAAATATAAAAAGAACAAAACAAATTGTTCAGGCTTTCTTTTTTCGTTCAGAACAGTGCACTGAACAGAGTTCGAACACATAGATTATGCACTGAACTTGTTCGAAACAGAGCGAACACTGAACGCTGATTTGTTTTTTAAACACACTTGAATCACACAAATCAGAATACATTTTCATTTTTAACCATAAAAAGCAATACCTACAATTTGTTCTACACTGATACACACCAGATACAGAAAATCAACAAGCGATCAATTTTTTTCGCCTACTTATGTATCTAATTATTTTTTTCTTCACAATTTCCTTCTTCGCACACATGGAATTTGGTGTGTTCAGCATTTTACTCACATGATCAGTCAATTATTCTACACATGTTCAGAACGAAAAAAGAAACACACATTTGGATCTCTGCATGCTCCAAGTTAAAAAGAAACACAAACAAATTTTTTGACAACTTAGACTCTGCTCTGAACTAAAAAAGAAAAACTCTTAATAATAGATCATCATCAGTTCGGATTTAGAAGCAAGCATTCGACAATTCAACAAGTGCATAGGATCACTGAAGTCATTGAGAAAACTCTTGAAGAAAAGAAAATTTATTCGGCGGTCTTCATAGACGTGTCGCAAGCTTTTGATAAGGTGTGGCACGAAGGCTTAAATTTTAAATTAAAACAAATTCTGCCTGAAGTACTTTATACGCTTCTAAAAGCATATCTAAGATCAATCAAAACAACCAGGGCAAACGTGAAAGAAATGTAGTGTAAACACATATGCCCAAACTACGGCTAAAAACATACCTTTACAAAAAGATACTGCTGGTGATCCACTCACGAACGTCTTAAACTTAATTATTTCGAAAATTGAGAAGCAATGTGGTACAAATAAACTTATATTTGATAGGCTAACTAAACTCGAAAACAGTTCCCGGGCAAAACGCCCTACAAAAAGAAAAACATGATGGAAAAGCTCAAAATAATTACTTCGAATGATAACGGATGATGGCTAAAACTTGAAGAACTAGATATTGATATATTGAACAAAGCAAGAGTTTGGTATCTTTATTTATAAAAGAATGCATCGAACACAGGATATGCCCGAAAATAGAGGCTGATTCAATGCATTTAATCGGTGTACAGGTTAGAACTCAGAATGTTGTACTGAGTGTGTCTTCCATATACTGTCGTCCACGATGTAAAATTGAAAATAATGAATTTATTACGTGCTGATGTTACTTAACCAAAATTTGATATTTGGTGGTGACTCTAATGCGAAGCACAGATTTTGGGGCTCCAGAGGTATTCCTCAAAATGGTCGAACGCTCTACGAAGCGGAAATGGAAAATAATTGCGATTTTCATTCGACTGGCAACCCAACTTACTGGCCGACTGATCCATCGAAAATACCCAACCTTATTGATTTCTTTGTGGTTAAAGGAATACCCTCGAATAAAATTAACATAAGAGAAAGCAGTTATTCTCACTTTGAGCGAAAATCTTCTTAAAAATGAACAACCAACCAGGCTAACCAATGCGAAAATGAACTGTGAAGGTTTTAAGAAAGATATAGAGGTTAATTTGAATTAATGGTATCACTACAAACGCCTCTCGAATTTGAAGACACAGTAGATAACTTGGTTCATATCATACAATAAGCCGCATGGAACAACACCCCATACCAGAGAGAAATGCCGCGCTTTAAGAACCTAAAATATCCGCAGGAAATAAAAGATTTAATAAAAGAGAAACGAAAAGCCCGTAAGAAATGGCAGCAAACTCGAGCTCCTTAACACAAGCTAAATTTAAATCTAGGTGGTGGCCGTGGCGCGTGTGTTCGCCTGTCAACCTCGTGGTCACAGGTTCGATCCCTGCCATAGTCTATGTCCTCTTATTTTTCCATTAAAAACCAATTCTAAAAATAAATGTCATACAACGAGTTACTGGTTTACTCATTACATGCTGTTGAGTAAAACTAGTATACCGATTAAATATGACAAAGAATAAAAAGCTAGAGACGTTCCGAGCCAATGGAAGTTTGCGGAAGTTATAATGGTTCTCAAACCTGGAAAACCATCACATGATAAGAAATATTATATACCCATTTCGCTCATGGCGGTTATATCTAATGCCCTTTTCGCTTGGCTGTCCAGAACCCCCAGAGAATGACAGTTGTTACTCTAAACAGAACAGAAAACGATTCTGGATTTCATTTCAGAATCGAAAACAGAATCACTAATACACTCACATAATTAAAATGTCAAAATCATAGGTTGATTTGTTTTGTGCAATTTCGATGTGTTTATTGAACTAAAACTACTTTTCTGGTAAAATTACATAAACAGAAGCAAGTTAATTATTATTGATACAAGAAAATGTGTATGTAAATTGAAATCAAGTGTTTTGGAAATTCTTTTTAGCCGATGTGATTTTTTAAAATTTAATTTTCATAAATACAATAAAACATACAATCCAGAGTAGGGGAACAAGTTCCGGACGGCCAATCGAAAAGGCCATAAAGTCTTTGAAAGAATATTACTTCTTCGCCTGCAGCTATGCTTACCATCAGTCAGGATTTCGCCTGAAGCGTCAGGCTTTAAATATCTCAATCAAGCTTTGGCCAGGCTTCGCGCTTTGTCATGGTTTTCTGTGAGAGAGCTTACAAAGCATGGTAATGCCTTCATTTTTCTTGTTTTAGTTATCACTTTTTAGAAAGAGGCAAAAAGTTGTGAAAAATGAATGCCTGAATTTCGATACGATTGCCTATCTAGGGTAAGTATACATTTACAATCCTGAACACCAAAAATCGGAAAGATTAAATGTGTATGGATTTGTGCATGGATGCCAAAGTTTTTCGGATAGCTGGAGATTTATTTTTTTGGTAGTAGCTGTTTTGTCATCAGCTGCGTTCTTACTCGATATTACAACAACACCAACCTGTCCGGAAAACTACGGTTCGATTTTTAAATGCGACCAATGTGGTACTTTCATTTTATCACAGATTTCTGTGTACTACATGGTTGATAGGTTTCAGTTTATTTATAGAGAAAAGTTTACGAATTTAATATCTAGGTATATATAAATATAAAAAGAACAAAACAAATTGTTCAGGCTTTCTTTTTTCGTTCAGAACAGTGCACTGAACAGAGTTCGAACACATAGATTATGCACTGAACTTGTTCGAAACAGAGCGAACACTGAACGCTGATTTGTTTTTTAAACACACTTGAATCACACAAATCAGAATACATTTTCATTTTTAACCATAAAAAGCAATACCTACAATTTTTTCTACACTGATACACACCAGATACAGAAAATCAACAAGCGATCAATTTCTTTCGCCTACTTATGTATCTAATTATTTTTTTCTTCACAATTTCCTTCTTCGCACACATGGAATTTGGTGTGTTCAGCATTTTACTCACATGATCAGTCAATTATTCTACATATGTTCAGAACGAAAAAAGAAACACACATTTGGATCTCTGCATGCTCCAAGTTAAAAAGAAACACAAACAAATTTTTTGACAACTTAGACTCTGCTCTGAACTAAAAAAGAAAAACACTTAATAATAGATCATCATCAGTTCGGATTTAGAAGCAAGCATTCGACAATTCAACAAGTGCATAGGATCACTGAAGTCATTGAGAAAACTCTTGAAGAAAAGAAAATTTATTCGGCGGTCTTCCTAGACGTGTCGCAAGCTTTTGATAAGATTTCACTTTGAGCGAAAATCTTCTTAAAAATGAACAACCAACCAGGCTAACCAATGCGAAAATGAACTGTGAAGGTTTTAAGAAAGATATAGAGGTTAATTTGAATTAATGGTATCACTACAAACGCCTCTCGAATTTGAAGACACAGTAGATAACTTGGTTCATATCATACAATAAGCCGCATGGAACAACACCCCATACCAGAGAGAAATGCCGCGCTTTAAGAACCTAAAATATCCGCAGGAAATAAAAGATTTAGTAAAAGAGAAACGAAAAGCCCGTAAGAAATGGCAGCAAACTCGAGCTCCTTAACACAAGCTAAATTTAAATCTAGGTGGTGGCCGTGGCGCGTGTGTTCGCCTGTCAACCTCGTGGTCACAGGTTCGATCCCTGCCATAGTCTATGTCCTCTTATTGTTCCATTAAAAACCAATTCTAAAAATAAATGTCATACAACGAGTTACTGGTTTACTCATTACATGCTGTTTAGGCATAGAACTAACAACATGTGATTGAGTAAAACTAGTATACCGATTAAATATGACAAAGCATAAAAAGCTAGAGACGTTCCGAGCCAATGGAAGTTTGCGGAAGTTATAATGGTTCTCAAACCTGGAAAACCATCACATGATAAGAAATATTATAGACCCATTTCGCTCATGGCCGATATATCTAATGGCATTTTCGCTTGGCTGTCCAGAACCCCCAGAAAATGACAGTTGTTACTCTAAACAGAACAGAAAACGATTCTGGATTTCATTTCAGAATCGAAAACAGAATCACTAATACACTCACATAATTAAAATGTCAAAATCATAGGTTGATTTGTTTTGTGCAATTTCGATGTGTTTATTGAACTAAAACTACTTTTCTGGTAAAATTACATAAACAGAAGCAAGTTAATTATTATTGATACAAGAAAATGTGTATCTAAATTTAAATCAAGTGTTTTGGAAATTCTTTTTAGCCGATGTGATTTTTTAAAATTTAATTTTCATAAATACAATAAAACATACAATCCAGAGTAGGGGAACAAGTTCCGGACGGCCAATCGAAAAGGCCATAAAGTCTTTGAAAGAATATTACTTCTTCGCCTGCAGCTATGCTTACCATCAGTCAGGATTTGGCCTGACGCGTCAGGCCATAAATATCTCAATCAGGCTTTGGCCAGGCTTCGCGCTTTGTCATGGTTTTCTGTGAGAGAGCTTACAAAGCATGGTAATGCCTTCATTTTTCTTGTTTTAGTTATCACTTTTTAGAAAGAGGCAAAAAGTTGTGAAAAATGAATGCCTGAATTTCGATACGATTGCCTATCTAGGGTAAGTATACATTTACAATCCTGAACACCAAAAATCGGATAGATTAAATGTGTATGGATTTGTGCATGGATGCCAAAGTTTTTCGGATAGCTGGAGATTTATTTTTTTGGTAGTAGCTGTTTTGTCATCAGCTGCGTTCTTACTCGATATTACAACAACACCAACCTGTCCGGAAAACTACGGTTCGATTTTTAAATGCGACCAATGTGGTACTTTCATTTTATCACAGATTTCTGTGTACTACATGGTTGATAGGCTTCAGTTTATTTGTAGAGAAAAGTTTACGAATTTAATATCTAGGTATATATAAATATAAAAAGAACAAAACAAATTGTTCAGGCTTTCTTTTTTCGTTCAGAACAGTGCACTGAACAGAGTTCGAACACATAGATTATGCACCGAACTTGTTCGAAACAGAGCGAACACTGAACGCTGATTTGTTTTTTAAACACACTTGAATCACACAAATCAGAATACATTTTCATTTTTAACCATAAAAAGCAATACCTACAATTTTTTCTACACTGATACACACCAGATACAGAAAATCAACAAGCGATCAATTTCTTTCGCCTACTTATGTATCTAATTATTTTTTTCTTCACAATTTCCTTCTTCGCACACATGGAATTTGGTGTGTTCAGCAATTTACTCACATGATCAGTCAATTATTCTACACATGTTCAGACCGAAAAAAGAAACACACATTTGGATCTCTGCATGCTCTAAGTTAAAAAGAAACACAAACAAATTTTTTGACTACTTAGACTCTGCTCCGATCTAAAAAAGAAAAACGCTTAATAATAGATCACCATCAGTTCGGATTTAGAAGCAAGCATTCGACAATTCAACAAGTGCATAGGATCACTGAAGTCATTGAGAAAACTCTTGAAGAAAAGAAAATTTATTCGGCGGTCTTCCTAGACGTGTCGCAAGCTTTTGATAAGATTTCACTTTGAGCGAAAATCTTCTTAAAAATGAACAACCAACCAGGCTAACCAATGCGAAAATGAACTGTGAAGGTTTTAAGAAAGATATAGAGGTTAATTTGAATTAATGGTATCACTACAAACGCCTCTCGAATTTGAAGACACAGTAGATAACTTGGTTCATATCATACAATAAGCCGCATGGAACAACACCCCATACCAGAGAGAAATGCCGCGCTTTAAGAACCTAAAATATCCGCAGGAAATAAAAGATTTAGTAAAAGAGAAACGAAAAGCCCGTAAGAAATGGCAGCAAACTCGAGCTCCTTAACACAAGCTAAATTTAAATCTAGGTGGTGGCCGTGGCGCGTGTGTTCGCCTGTCAACCTCGTGGTCACAGGTTCGATCCCTGCCATAGTCTATGTCCTCTTATTGTTCCATTAAAAACCAATTCTAAAAATAAATGTCATACAACGAGTTACTGGTTTACTCATTACATGCTGTTTAGGCATAGAACTAACAACATGTGATTGAGTAAAACTAGTATACCGATTAAATATGACAAAGAATAAAAAGCTAGAGACGTTCCGAGCCAATGGAAGTTTGCGGAAGTTATAATGGTTCTCAAACCTGGAAAACCATCACATGATAAGAAATATTATAGACCCATTTCGCTCATGGCCGTTATATCTAATGGCATTTTCGCTTGGCTGTCCAGAACCCCCAGAAAATGACAGTTGTTACTCTAAACAGAACAGAAAACGATTCTGGATTTCATTTCAGAATCGAAAACAGAATCACTAATACACTCACATAATTAAAATATCAAAATCATAGGTTGATTTGTTTTGTGCAATTTCGATGTGTTTATTGAACTAAAACTACTTTTCTGGTAAAATTACATAAACAGAAGCAAGTTAATTATTATTGATACAAGAAAATGTGTATCTAAATTTAAATCAAGTGTTTTGGAAATTCTTTTTAGCCGATGTGATTTTTTAAAATTTAATTTTCATAAATACAATAAAACATACAATCCAGAGTAGGGGAACAAGTTCCGGACGGCCAATCGAAAAGGCCATAAAGTCTTTGAAAGAATATTACTTCTTCGCCTGCAGCTATGCTTACCATCAGTCAGGATTTCGCCTGACGCGTCAGGCTTTAAATATCTCAATCAGGCTTTGGCCAGGCTTCGCGCTTTGTCATGGTTTTCTGTGAGAGAGCTTACAAAGCATGGTAATGCCTTCATTTTTCTTGTTTTAGTTATCACTTTTTAGAAAGAGGCAAAAAGTTGTGAAAAATGAATGCCTGAATTTCGATACGATTGCCTATCTAGGGTAAGTATACATTTACAATCCTGAACACCAAAAATCGGATAGATTAAATGTGTATGGATTTGTGCATGGATGCCAAAGTTTTTCGGATAGCTGGAGATTTATTTTTTTGGTAGTAGCTGTTTTGTCATCAGCTGCGTTCTTACTCGATATTACAACAACACCAACCTGTCCGGAAAACTACGGTTCGATTTTTAAATGCGACCAATGTGGTACTTTCATTTTATCACAGATTTCTGTGTACTACATGGTTGATAGGCTTCAGTTTATTTGTAGAGAAAAGTTTACGAATTTAATATCTAGGTATATATAAATATAAAAAGAACAAAACAAATTGTTCAGGCTTTCTTTTTTCGTTCAGAACAGTGCACTGAACAGAGTTCGAACACATAGATTATGCACTGAACTTGTTCGAAACAGAGCGAACACTGAACGCTGATTTGTTTTTTAAACACACTTGAATCACACAAATCAGAATACATTTTCATTTTTAACCATAAAAAGCAATACCTACAATTTTTTCTACACTGATACACACCAGATACAGAAAATCAACAAGCGATCAATTTCTTTCGCCTACTTATGTATCTAATTATTTTTTTCTTCACAATTTCCTTCTTCGCCCACATGGAATTTGGTGTGTTCAGCATTTTACTCACATGATCAGTCAATTATTCTACACATGTTCAGAACGAAAAAAGAAACACACATTTGGATCTCTGCATGCTCCAAGTTAAAAAGAAACACAAACAAATTTTTTGACAACTTAGACTCTGCTCTGAACTAAAAAAGAAAAACACTTAATAATAGATCATCATCAGTTCGGATTTAGAAGCAAGCATTCGACAATTCAACAAGTACATAGGATCACTGAAGTCATTGAGAAAACTCTTGAAGAAAAGAAAATTTATTCGGCGGTCTTCCTAGACGTGTCGCAAGCTTTTGATAAGATTTCACTTTGAGCGAAAATCTTCTTAAAAATGAACAACCAACCCGGCTAACCAATGCGAAAATGAACTGTGAAGGTTTTAAGAAAGATATAGAGGTTAATTTGAATTAATGGTATCACTACAAACGCCTCTCGAATTTGAAGACACAGTAGATAACTTGGTTCATATCATACAATAAGCCGCATGGAACAATACCCCATACCAGAGAGAAATGCCGCGCTTTAAGAACCTAAAATATCCGCAGGAAATAAAAGATTTAGTAAAAGAGAAACGAAAAGCCCGTAAGAAATGGCAGCAAACTCGAGCTCCTTAACACAAGCTAAATTTAAATCTAGGTGGTGGCCGTGGCGCGTGTGTTCGCCTGTCAACCTCGTGGTCACAGGTTCGATCCCTGCCATAGTCTATGTCCTCTTATTGTTCCATTAAAAACCATTTCTAAAAATAAATGTCATACAACGAGTTACTGGTTTACTCATTACATGCTGTTTAGGCATAGAACTAACAACATGTGATTGAGTAAAACTAGTATACCGATTAAATATGACAAAGAATAAAAAGCTAGAGACGTTCCGAGCCAATGGAAGTTTGCGGAAGTTATAATGGTTCTCAAACCTGGAAAACCATCACATGATAAGAAATATTATATACCCATTTCGCTCATGGCCGTTATATCTAATGGCCTTTTCGCTTGGCTGTCCAGAACCCCCAGAGAATGACAGTTGTTACTCTAAACAGAACAGAAAACGATTCTGGATTTCATTTCAGAATCGAAAACAGAATCACTAATACACTCACATAATTAAAATGTCAAAATCATAGGTTGATTTGTTTTGTGCAATTTCGATGTGTTTATTGAACTAAAACTACTTTTCTGGTAAAATTACATAAACAGAAGCAAGTTAATTATTATTGATACAAGAAAATGTGTATCTAAATTGAAATCAAGTGTTTTGGAAATTCTTTTTAGCCGATGTGATTTTTTAAAATTTAATTTTCATAAATACAATAAAACATACAATCCAGAGTAGGGGAACAAGTTCCGGACGGCCAATCGAAAAGGCCATAAAGTCTTTGAAAGAATATTACTTCTTCGCCTGCAGCTATGCTTACCATCAGTCAGGATTTCGCCTGACGCGTCAGGCTTTAAATATCTCAATCAGGCTTTGGCCAGGCTTCGCGCTTTGTCATGGTTTTCTGTGAGAGAGCTTACAAAGCATGGTAATGCCTTCATTTTTCTTGTTTTAGTTATCACTTTTTAGAAAGAGGCAAAAAGTTGTGAAAAATGAATGCCTGAATTTCGATACGATTGCCTATCTAGGCTAAGTATACATTTACAATCCTGAACACCAAAAATCGGATATATTAAATGTTTATGGATTTGTGCATGGATGCCAAAGTTTTTCGGATAGCTGGAGATTTATTTTTTTGGTAGTAGCTGTTTTGTCATCAGCTGCGTTCTTACTCGATATTACAACAACACCAACCTGTCCGGAAAACTACGGTTCGATTTTTAAATGCGACCAATGTGGTACTTTCATTTTATCACAGATTTCGGTGTACTACATGGTTGATAGGCTTCAGTTTATTTGTAGAGAAAAGTTTACAAATTTAATATCTAGGTATATATAAATATAAAAAGAACAAAACAAATTGTTCAGGCTTTCTTTTTTCGTTCAGAACAGTGCACTGAACAGAGTTCGAACACATAGATTATGCACTGAACTTGTTCGAAACAGAGCGAACACTGAACGCTGATTTGTTTTTTAAACACACTTGAATCACACAAATCAGAATACATTTTCATTTTTAACCATAAAAAGCAACACCTACAATTTGTTCTACACTGATACACACCAGATACAGAAAATCAACAAGCGATCAATTTCTTTCGCCTACTTATGTATCTAATTATTTTTTTCTTCACAATTTCCTTCTTCGCACACATGGCCGTTATATCTAATGGCCTTTTCGCTTGGCTGTCCAGAACCCCCAGAAAATGACAGTTGTTACTCTAAACAGAACAGAAAACGATTCTGGATTTCATTTCAGAATCGAAAACAGAATCACTAATACACTCACATAATTAAAATGTCAAAATCATAGGTTGATTTGTTTTGTGCAATTTCGATGTGTTTATTGAACTAAAACTACTTTTCTGGTAAAATTACATAAACAGAAGCAAGTTAATTATTATTGATACAAGAAAATGTGTATCTAAATTTAAATCAAGTGTTTTGGAAATTCTTTTTAGCCGATGTGATTTTTTAAAATTTAATTTTCATAAATACAATAAAACATACAATCCAGAGTAGGGGAACAAGTTCCGGACGGCCAATCGAAAAGGCCATAAAGTCTTTGAAAGAATATTACTTCTTCGCCTGCAGCTATGCTTACCATCAGTCAGGATTTCGCCTGACGCGTCAGGCTTTAAATATCTCAATCAGGCTTTGGCCAGGCTTCGCGCTTTGTCATGGTTTTCTGTGAGAGAGCTTACAAAGCATGGTAATGCCTTCATTTTTCTTGTTTTAGTTATCACTTTTTAGAAAGAGGCAAAAAGTTGTGAAAAATGAATGCCTGAATTTTGATACGATTGCCTATCTAGGGTAAGTATACATTTACAATCCTGAACACCAAAAATCGGATAGATTAAATGTGTATGGATTTGTGCATGGATGCCAAAGTTTTTCGGATAGCTGGAGATTTATTTTTTTAGTAGTAGCTGTTTTTTCATCAGCTGCGTTCTTACTCGATATTACAACAACACCAACCTGTCCGGAAAACTACGGTTTGATTTTTAAATGCGACCAATGTGGTACTTTCATTTTATCACAGATTTCTGTGTACTACATGGTTGATAGGCTTCAGTTTATTTGTAGAGAAAAGTTTACGAATTTAATATCTAGGTATATATAAATATAAAAAGAACAAAACAAATTGTTCAGGCTTTCTTTTTTCGTTCAGAACAGTGCACTGAACAGAGTTCGAACACATAGATTATGCACTGAACTTGTTCGAAACAGAGCGAACACTGAACGCTGATTTGTTTTTTAAACACACTTGAATCACACAAATCAGAATACATTTTCATTTTTAACCATAAAAAGCAATACCTACAATTTTTTCTACACTGATACACACCAGATACAGAAAATCAACAAGCGATCAATTTCTTTCGCCTACTTATGTATCTAATTATTTTTTTCTTCACAATTTCCTTCTTCGCACACATGGAATTTGGTGTGTTCAGCATTTTACTCACATGATCAGTCAATTATTCTACACATGTTCAGAACGAAAAAAGAAACACACATTTGGATCTCTGCATGCTCCAAGTTAAAAAGAAACACAAACAAATTTTTTGACAACTTAGACTCTGCTCTGAACTAAAAAAGAAAAACACTCAATAATAGATCATCATCAGTTCGGATTTAGAAGCAAGCATTCGATAATTCAACAAGTGCATAGGATCACTGAAGTCATTGAGAAAACTCTTGAAGAAAAGAAAATTTATTCGGCGGTCTTCCTAGACGTGTCGCAAGCTTTTGATAAGATTTCACTTTGAGCGAAAATCTTCTTAAAAATGAACAACCAACCAGGCTAACCAATGCGAAAATGAACTGTGAAGGTTTTAAGAAAGATATAGAGGTTAATTTGAATTAATGGTATCACTACAAACGCCTCTCGAATTTGAAGACACAGTAGATAACTTGGTTCATATCATACAATAAGCCGCATGGAACAACACCCCACACCAGAGAGAAATGCCGCGCTTTAAGAACCTAAAATATCCGCAGGAAATAAAAGATTTAGTAAAAGAGAAACGAAAAGCCCGTAAGAAATGGCAGCAAACTCGAGCTCCTTAACACAAGCTAAATTTTAATCTAGGTGGTGGCCGTGGCGCGTGTGTTCGCCTGTCAACCTCGTGGTCACAGGTTCGATCCCTGCCATAGTCTATGTCCTCTTATTGTTCCATTAAAAACCATTTCTAAAAATAAATGTCATACAACGAGTTACTGGTTTACTCATTACATGCTGTTTAGGCATAGAACTAACAACATGTGATTGAGTAAAACTAGTATACCGATTAAATATGACAAAGAATAAAAAGCTAGAGACGTTCCGAGCCAATGGAAGTTTGCGGAAGTTATAATGGTTCTCAAACCTGGAAAACCATCACATGATAAGAAATATTATATACCCATTTCGCTCATGGCCGTTATATCTAATGTCCTTTTCGCTTGGCTGTCCAGAACCCCCAGAGAATGACAGTTGTTACTCTAAACAGAACAGAAAACGATTCTGGATTTCATTTCAGAATCGAAAACAGAATCACTAATACACTCACATAATTAAAATGTCAAAATCATAGGTTGATTTGTTTTGTGCAATTTCGATGTGTTTATTGAACTAAAACTACTTTTCTGGTAAAATTACATAAACAGAAGCAAGTTAATTATTATTGATACAAGAAAATGTGTATCTAAATTGAAATCAAGTGTTTTGGAAATTCTTTTTAGCCGATGTGATTTTTTAAAATTTAATTTTCATAAATACAATAAAACATACAATCCAGAGTAGGGGAACAAGTTCCGGACGGCCAATCGAAAAGGCCATAAAGTCTTTGAAAGAATATTACTTCTTCGCCTGCAGCTATGCTTACCATCAGTCAGGATTTCGCCTGACGCGTCAGGCTTTAAATATCTCAATCAGACTTTGGCCAGGCTTCGCGCTTTGTCATGGTTTTCTGTGAGAGAGCTTACAAAGGATGGTAATGCCTTCATTTTTCTTGTTTTAGTTATCACTTTTTAGAAAGAGGCAAAAAGTTGTGAAAAATGAATGCCTGAATTTCGATACGATTGCCTATCTAGGCTAAGTATACATTTACAATCCTGAACACCAAAAATCGGATATATTAAATGTGTATGGATTTGTGCATGGATGCCAAAGTTTTTCGGATAGCTGGAGATTTATTTTTTTGGTAGTAGCTGTTTTGTCATCAGCTGCGTTCTTACTCGATATTACAACAACACCAACCTGTCCGGAAAACTACGGTTCGATTTTTAAATGCGACCAATGTGGTACTTTCATTTTATCACAGATTTCTGTGTACTACATGGTTGATAGGCTTCAGTTTATTTGTAGAGAAAAGTTTACGAATTTAATATCTAGGTATATATAAATATAAAAAGAACAAAACAAATTGTTCAGGCTTTCTTTTTTCGTTCAGAACAGTGCACTGAACAGAGTTCGAACACATAGATTATGCACTGAACTTGTTCAAAACAGAGCGAACACTGAACGCTGATTTGTTTTTTAAACACATTTGAATCACACAAATCAGAATACATTTTCATTTTTAACCATAAAAAGCAATACCTACAATTTGTTCTACAATGATACACACCAGATACAGAAAATCAACAAGCGATCAATTTCTTTCGCCTACTTATGTATCTAATTATTTTTTTCTTCACAATTTCCTTCTTCGCACACATGGAATTCGGTGTGTTCAGCATTTTACTGACATGATCAGTCAATTATTCTACACATGTTCAGAACGAAAAAAGAAACACACATTTGGATCTCTGCATGCTCCAAGTTAAAAAGAAACACAAACAAATTTTTTGACAACTTAGACTCTGCTCTGAACTAAAAAAGAAAAACTCTTAATAATAGATCATCATCAGTTCGGATTTAGAAGCAAGCATTCGACAATTCAAGAAGTGCATAGGATCACTGAAGTCATTGAGAAAACTCTTGAAGAAAAGAAAATTTATTCGGCGGTCTTCCTAGACGTGTCGCAAGCTTTTGATAAGATTTCACTTTGAGCGAAAATCTTCTTAAAAATGAACAACCAACCAGGCTAACCAATGCGAAAATGAACTGTGAAGGTTTTAAGAAAGATATAGAGGTTAATTTGAATTAATGGTATCACTACAAACGCCTCTCGAATTTGAAGACACAGTAGATAACTTGGTTCATATCATACAATAAGCCGCATGGAACAACACCCCATACCAGAGAGAAATGCCGCGCTTTAAGAACCTAAAATATCCGCAGGAAATAAAAGATTTAGTAAAAGAGAAACGAAAAGCCCGTAAGAAATGGCAGCAAACTCGAGCTCCTTAACACAAGCTAAATTTAAATCTAGGTGGTGGCCGTGGCGCGTGTGTTCGCCTGTCAACCTCGTGGTCACAGGTTCGATCCCTGCCATAGTCTATGTCCTCTTATTGTTCCATTAAAAACCATTTCTAAAAATAAATGTCATACAACGAGTTACTGGTTTACTCATTACATGCTGTTTAGGCATAGAACTAACAACATGTGATTGAGTAAAACTAGTATACCGATTAAATATGACAAAGAATAAAAAGCTAGAGACGTTCCGAGCCAATGGAAGTTTGCGGAAGTTATAATGGTTCTCAAACCTGGAAAACCATCACATGATAAGAAATATTATATACCCATTTCGCTCATGGCCGTTATATCTAATGTCCTTTTCGCTTGGCTGTCCAGAACCCCCAGAGAATGACAGTTGTTACTCTAAACAGAACAGAAAACGATTCCGGATTTCATTTCAGAATCGAAAACAGAATCACTAATACACTCACATAATTAAAATGTCAAAATCATAGGTTGATTTGTTTTGTGCAATTTCGATGTGTTTATTGAACTAAAACTACTTTTCTGGTAAAATTACATAAACAGAAGCAAGTTAATTATTATTGATACAAGAAAATGTGTATCTAAATTGAAATCAAGTGTTTTGGAAATTCTTTTTAGCCGATGTGATTTTTTAAAATTTAATTTTCATAAATACAATAAAACATACAATCCAGAGTAGGGGAACAAGTTCCGGACGGCCAATCGAAAAGGCCATAAAGTCTTTGAAAGAATATTACTTCTTCGCCTGCAGCTATGCTTACCATCAGTCAGGATTTCGCCTGACGCGTCAGGCTTTAAATATCTCAATCAGGCTTTGGCCAGGCTTCGCGCTTTGTCATGGTTTTCTGTGAGAGAGCTTACAAAGCATGGTAATGCCTTCATTTTTCTTGTTTTAGTTATCACTTTTTAGAAAGAGGCAAAAAGTTGTGAAAAATGAATGCCTGAATTTCGATACGATTGCCTATCTAGGCTAAGTATACATTTACAATCCTGAACACCAAAAATCGGATATATTAAATGTGTATGGATTTGTGCATGGATGCCAAAGTTTTTCGGATAGCTGGAGATTTATTTTTTTGGTAGTAGCTGTTTTGTCATCAGCTGCGTTCTTACTCGATATTACAACAACACCAACCTGTCCGGAAAACTACGGTTCGATTTTTAAATGCGACCAATGTGGTACTTTCATTTTATCACAGATTTCTGTGTACTACATGGTTGATAGGCTTCAGTTTATTTGTAGAGAAAAGTTTACGAATTTAATATCTAGGTATATATAAATATAAAAAGAACAAAACAAATTGTTCAGGCTTTCTTTTTTCGTTCAGAACAGTGCACTGAACAGAGTTCGAACACATAGATTATGCACTGAACTTGTTCGAAACAGAGCGAACACTGAACGCTGATTTGTTTTTTAAACACACTTGAATCACACAAATCAGAATACATTTTCATTTTTAACCATAAAAAGCAATACCTACAATTTGTTCTACACTGATACACACCAGATACAGAAAATCAACAAGCGATCAATTTCTTTCGCCTACTTATGTATCTAATTATTTTTTTCTTCACAATTTCCTTCTTCGCACACATGGAATTCGGTGTGTTCAGCATTTTACTGACATGATCAGTCAATTATTCTACACATGTTCAGAACGAAAAAAGAAACACACATTTGGATCTCTGCATGCTCCAAGTTAAAAAGAAACACAAACAAATTTTTTGACAACTTAGACTCTGCTCTGAACTAAAAAAGAAAAACTCTTAATAATAGATCATCATCAGTTCGGATTTAGAAGCAAGCATTCGACAATTCAAGAAGTGCATAGGATCACTGAAGTCATTGAGAAAACTCTTGAAGAAAAGAAAATTTATTCGGCGGTCTTCCTAGACGTGTCGCAAGCTTTTGATAAGGTGTGGTACGAAGGCTTAAATTTTAAATTAAAACAAATTCTGCCTGAAGTACTTTATACGCTTCTAAAAGCATATCTAAGATCAATCAAAACAACCAGGGCAGACGTGAAAGAAATGTAGTGTAAACACATATGCCCAAACTACGGCTAAAAACATACCTTTAAAAAAGATACTGCTGGTGATCCACTCACGAACGTCTTAAACTTAATTATTTCGAAAATTGAGAAGCAATGTGGTACAAATAAACTTATATTTGATAGGCTAACTAAACTCGAAAACAGTTCCCGGGCAAAACGCCCTACAAAAAGAAAAACATGATGGAAAAGCTCAAAATAATTACTTCGAATGATAACGGATGATGGCTAAAACTTGAAGAACTAGATATTGATATATTGAACTAAGCAAGAGTTTGGTATCTTTATTTATAAAAGAATGCATCGAACACAGGATATGCCCGAAAATAGAGGCTGAATCAATGCATTTAATCGGTGTACAGGTTAGAACTCAGAATGTTGTACTGAGTGTGTCTTCCATATACTGTCGTCCACGATGTAAAATTGAAAATAATGAATTTATTACGTGCTGATGTTACTTAACCAAAATTTGATATTTGGTGGTGACTCTAATGCGAAGCACAGATTTTGGGGCTCCAGAGGTATTTCTCAAAATGGTCGAACGCTCTACGAAGCGGAAATGGAAAATAATTGCGATTTTCATTCGACTGGCAACCCAACTTACTGGCCGACTGATCCATCGAAAATACCCAACCTTATTGATTTCTTTGTGGTTAAAGGAATACCCTCGAATAAAATTAACATAAGAGAAAGCGTTTATCTTTTCTCAGAACATTCTGCAGTTATTCTCACTTTGAGCGAAAATCTTCTTAAAAATGAACAACCAACCAGGCTAACCAATGCGAAAATGAACTGTGAAGGTTTTAAGAAAGATATAGAGGTTAATTTGAATTAATGGTATCACTACAAACGCCTCTCGAATTTGAAGACACAGTAGATAACTTGGTTCATATCATACAATAAGCCGCATGGAACAACACCCCATACCAGAGAGAAATGCCGCGCTTTAAGAACCTAAAATATCCGCAGGAAATAAAAGATTTAATAAAAGAGAAACGAAAAGCCCGTAAGAAATGGCAGCAAACTCGAGCTCCTTAACACAAGCTAAATTTAAATCTAGGTGGTGGCCGTGGCGCGTGTGTTCGCCTGTCAACGTCGTGGTCACAGGTTCGATCCCTTTCATAGTCTATGTCCTCTTATTTTTCCATTAAAAACCAATTCTAAAAATAAATGTCATACAACGAGTTACTGGTTTACTCATTACATGCTGTTGAGTAAAACTAGTATACCGATTAAATATGACAAAGAATAAAAAGCTAGAGACGTTCCGAGCCAATGGAAGTTTGCGGAAGTTATAATGGTTCTCAAACCTGGAAAACCATCACATGATAAGAAATATTATATACCCATTTCGCTCATGGCGGTTATATCTAATGCCCTTTTCGCTTGGCTGTCCAGAACCCCCAGAGAATGACAGTTGTTACTCTAAACAGAACAGAAAACGATTCTGGATTTCATTTCAGAATCGAAAACAGAATCACTAATACACTCACATAATTAAAATGTCAAAATCATAGGTTGATTTGTTTTGTGCAATTTCGATGTGTTTATTGAACTAAAACTACTTTTCTGGTAAAATTACATAAACAGAAGCAAGTTAATTATTATTGATACAAGAAAATGTGTATCTAAATTGAAATCAAGTGTTTTGGAAATTCTTTTTAGCCGATGTGATTTTTAAAAATTTAATTTTCATAAATACAATAAAACATACAATCCAGAGTAGGGGAACAAGTTCCGGACGGCCAATCGAAAAGGCCATAAAGTCTTTGAAAGAATATTACTTCTTCGCCTGCAGCTATGCTTACCATCAGTCAGGATTTCGCCTGACGCGTCAGGCTTTAAATATCTCAATCAGGCTTTGGCCAGGCTTCGCGCTTTGTCATGGTTTTCTGTGAGAGAGCTTACAAAGCATGGTAATGCCTTCATTTTTCTTGTTTTAGTTATCACTTTTTAGAAAGAGGCAAAAAGTTGTGAAAAATGAATGCCTGAATTTCGATACGATTGCCTATCTAGGGTAAGTATACATTTACAATCCTGAACACCAAAAATCGGATAGATTAAATGTGTATGGATTTGTGCATGGATGCCAAAGTTTTTCGGATAGCTGGAGATTTATTTTTTTGGTAGTAGCTGTTTTGTCATCAGCTGCGTTCTTACTCGATATTACAACAACACCAACCTGTCCGGAAAACTACGGTTCGATTTTTAAATGCGACCAATGTGGTACTTTCATTTTATCACAGATTTCTGTGTACTACATGGTTGATAGGCTTCAGTTCATTTGTAGAGAAAAGTTTACGAATTTAATATCTAGGTATATATAAATATAAAAAGAACAAAACAAATTGTTCAGGCTTTCTTTTTTCGTTCAGAACAGTGCACTGAACAGAGTTCGAACACATAGATTATGCACTGAACTTGTTCGAAACAGAGCGAACACTGAACGCTGATTTGTTTTTTAAACACACTTGAATCACACAAATCAGAATACATTTTCATTTTTAACCATAAAAAGCAATACCTACAATTTTTTCTACACTGATACACACCAGATACAGAAAATCAGCAAGCGATCAATTTCTTTCGCCAACTTATGTATCTATGGACACGCACACATGGAATTTGGTGTGTTCAGCATTTTACTCACATGATCAGTAAATTATTCTACACATGTTCAGAACGAAAAAAGAAACAAACATTTGGATCTCTGCATGCTCCAAGTTAAAAAGAAACACAAACAAATTTTTTGACAACTTAGACTCTGCTCTGAACTAAAAAAGAAAAACTCTTAATAATAGATCATCATCAGTTCGGATTTAGAAGCAAGCATTCGACAATTCAACAAGTGCATAGGATCACTGAAGTCATTGAGAAAACTCTTGAAGAAAAGAAAATTTATTCGGCGGTCTTCCTAGACGTGTCGCAAGCTTTTGATAAGGTGTGGCACGAAGGCTTAAATTTTAAATTAAAACAAATTCTGCCTGAAGTACTTTATACGCTTCTAAAAGCATATCTAAGATCAATCAAAACAACCAGGGCAAACGTGAAAGAAATGTAGTGTAAACACATATGCCCAAACTACGGCTAAAAACATACCCTTACAAAAAGATACTGCTGGTGATCCACTCACGAACGTCTTAAACTTAATTATTTCGAAAATTGAGAAGCAATGTGGTACAAATAAACTTATATTTGATAGGCTAACTAAACTCGAAAACAGTTCCCGGGCAAAACGCCCTACAAAAAGAAAAACATGATGGAAAAGCTCAAAATAATTACTTCGAATGATAACGGATGATGGCTAAAACTTGAAGAACTAGATATTGATATATTGAACAAAGCAAGAGTTTGGTATCTTTATTTATAAAAGAATGCATCGAACACAGGATATGCCCGGAAATAGAGGCTGAATCAATGCATTTAATCGGTGTACAGGTTAGAACTCAGAATGTTGTACTGAATGTGTCTTCCATATACTGTCGTCCACGATGTAAAATTGAAAATAATGAATTTATTACGTGCTGATGTTACTTAACCAAAATTTGATATTTGGTGGTGACTCTAATGCGAAGCACAGATTTTGGGGCTCCAGAGGTATTCCTCAAAATAGTCGAACGCTCTACGAAGCGGAAATGGAAAATAATTGCGATTTTCATTCGACTGGCAACCCAACTTACTGGCCGACTGATCCATCGAAAATACCCAACCTTATTGATTTCTTTGTGGTTAAAGGAATACCCTCGAATAAAATTAACATAAGAGAAAGCGTTTATCTTTTCTCAGAACATTCTGCAGTTATTCTCACTTTGAGCGAAAATCTTCTTAAAAATGAACAACCAACCAGGCTAACCAATGCGAAAATGAACTGTGAAGGTTTTAAGAAAGATATAGAGGTTAATTTGAATTAATGGTATCACTACAAACGCCTCTCGAATTTGAAGACACAGTAGATAACTTGGTTCATATCATACAATAAGCCGCATGGAACAACACCCCATACCAGAGAGAAATGCCGCGCTTTAAGAACCTAAAATATCCGTAGGAAATAAAAGATTTAGTAAAAGAGAAACGAAAAGCCCGTAAGAAATGGCAGCGAACTCGAGCTCCTTAACACAAGCTAAATTTAAATCTAGGTGGTGGCCGTGGCGCGTGTTCGCCTGTCAACCTCGTGGTCACAGGTTCGATCCCTGCCATAGTCTATGTCCTCTTATTTTTCCATTAAAAACCAATTCTAAAAATAAATGTCATACAACGAGTTACTGGTTTACTCATTACATGCTGTTTAGGCATGGAACTAACAACATGTGATTGAGTAAAACTAGTATACCGATTAAATATGACAAAGAATAAAAAGCTAGAGACGTTCCGAGCCAATGGAAGATTGCGGAAGTTATAATGGTTCTCAAACCTGGAAAACCATCACATGATAAGAAATATTATAGACCCATTTCGCTCATGGCCGTTATATCTAATGGCCTTTTCGCTTGGCTGTCCAGAACCCCCAGAAAATGACAGTTGTTACTCTAAACAGAACAGAAAACGATTCTGGATTTCATTTCAGAATCGAAAACAGAATCACTAATACACTCACATAATTAAAATGTCAAAATCATAGGTTGATTTGTTTTGTGCAATTTCGATGTGTTTATTGAACTAAAACTACTTTTCTGGTAAAATTACATAAACAGAAGCAAGTTAATTATTATTGATACAAGAAAATGTGTATCTAAATTGAAATCAAGTGTTTTGGAAATTCTTTTTAGCCGATGTGATTTTTTAAAATTTAATTTTCATAAATACAATAAAACATACAATCCAGAGTAGGGGAACAAGTTCCGGACGGCCAATCGAAAAGGCCATAAAGTCTTTGAAAGAATATTACTTCTTCGCCTGCAGCTATGCTTACCATCAGTCAGGATTTCGCCTGACGCGTCAGCCTTTAAATATCTCAATCAGGCTTTGGCCAGGCTTCGCGCTTTGTCATGGTTTTCTGTGAGAGAGCTTACAAAGCATGGTAATGCCTTCATTTTTCTTGTTTTAGTTATCACTTTTTAGAAAGAGGCAAAAAGTTGTGAAAAAATGAATGCCTGAATTTCGATACGATTGCCTATCTAGGGTAAGTATACATTTACAATCCTGAACACCAAAAATCGGATAGATTAAATGTGTATGGATTTGTGCATGGATGCCAAAGTTTTTCGGATAGCTGGAGATTTATTTTTTTGGTAGTAGCTGTTTTGTCATCAGCTGCGTTCTTACTCGATATTACAACAACACCAACCTGTCCGGAAAACTACGGTTCGATTTTTAAATGCGACCAATGTGGTACTTTCATTTTATCACAGATTTCTGTGTACTACATGGTTGATTGGCTTCAGTTTATTTGTAGAGAAAAGTTTACGAATTTAATATCTAGGTATATATAAATATAAAAAGAACAAAACAAATTGTTCAGGCTTTCTTTTTTCGTTCAGAACAGTGCACTGAACAGAGTTCGAACACATAGATTATGCACTGAACTTGTTCGAAACAGAGCGAACACTGAACGCTGATTTGTTTCTTAAACACACTTGAATCACACAAATCAGAATACATTTTCATTTTTAACCATAAAAAGCAATACCTACAATTTTTTCTACACTGATACACCCCAGATACAGAAAATCAACAAGCGATCAATTTCTTTCGCCTACTTATGTATCTAATTATTTTTTTCTTCACAATTTCCTTCTTCGCACACATGGAATTTGGTGTGTTCAGCATTTTACTCACATGATCAGTCAATTATTCTACACATGTTCAGAACGAAAAAAGAAACACACATTTGGATCTCTGCATGCTCCAAGTTAAAAAGAAACACAAACAAATTTTTTGACAACTTAGACTCTGCTCTGAACTAAAAAAGAAAAACTCTTAATAATAGATCATCATCAGTTCGGATTTAGAAGCAAGCATTCGACAATTCAACAAGTGCATAGGATCACTGAAGTCATTGAGAAAACTCTTAAGAAAAGAAAATTTATTCGGCGGTCTTCCTATACGTGTCGCAAGCTTTTGATAAGATTTCACTTTGAGCGAAAACCAACCAGGCTAACCAATGCGAAAATGAACTGTGAAGGTTTTAAGAAAGATATAGAGGTTAATTTGAATTAATGGTATCACTACAAACGCCTCTCGAATTTGAAGACACAGTAGATAACTTGGTTCATATCATACAATAAGCCGCATGGAACAACACCCCATACCAGAGAGAAATGCCGCGCTTTAAGAACCTAAAATATCCGCAGGAAATAAAAGATTTACTAAAAGAGAAACGAAAAGCCCGTAAGAAATGGCAGCAAACTCGAGCTCCTTAACACAAGCTAAATTTAAATCTAGGTGGTGGCCGTGGCGCGTGTGTTCGCCTGTCAACCTCGTGGTCACAGGTTCGATCCCTGCCATAGCCTATGTCCTCTTATTGTTCCATTAAAAACCAATGCTAAAAATAAATGTCATACAACGAGTTACTGGTTTACTCATTACATGCTGTTTAGGCATAGAACTAACAACATGTGATTGAGTAAGACTAGTATACCGATTAAATATGACAAAGAATAAAAAGCTAGGGGCGTTCCGAGCCAATGGAAGTTTGCGGAAGTTATAATGGTTCTCAAACCTGGAAAATCATCACATGATAAGAAATATTATAGACCCATTTCGCTCATGGCCGTTATATCTAATGGCCTTTTCGCTTGGCTGTCCAGAACCCCCAGAAAATGACAGTTGTTACTCTAAACAGAACAGAAAACGATTCTGGATTTCATTTCAGAATCGAAAACAGAATCACTAATACACTCACATAATTAAAATGTCAAAATCATAGGTTGATTTGTTTTGTGCAATTTCGATGTGTTTATTGAACTAAAACTACTTTTCTGGTAAAATTACATAAACAGAAGCAAGTTAATTATTATTGATACAAGAAAATGTGTATGTAAATTGAAATCAAGTGTTTTGGAAATTCTTTTTAGCCGATGTGATTTTTTAAAATTTAATTTTCATAAATACAATAAAACATACAATCCAGAGTAGGGGAACAAGTTCCGGACGGCCAATCGAAAAGGCCATAAAGTCTTTGAAATAATATTACTTCTTCGCCTGCAGCTATGCTTACCATCAGTCAGCATTTCGCCTGACGCGTCAGGCTTTAAATATCTCAATCAGGCTTTGGCCATGCTTCGCGCCTCATGGTTTTCTGTGAGAGAGCTTACAAAGCATGGTAATGCCTTCATTTTTTCTTGTTTTAGGTATCACTTTTTAGAAAGAGGCAAAAAGTTGTGAAAAATGAATGCCTGAATTTCGATACGATTGCCTATCTAGGGTAAGTATACATTTACAATCCTGAACACCAAAAATCGGATAGATTAAATGTGTATGGATTTGTGCATGGATGCCAAAGTTTTTCGGATAGCTGGAGATTTATTTTTTTGGTAGTAGCTGTTTTGTCATCAGCTGGGTTCTTACTCGATATTACAACAACACCAACCTGTCCGGAAAACTACGGTTCGATTTTTAAATGCGACCAATGTGGTACTTTCATTTAATCACAGATTTCTGTGTACTACATGGTTGATAGGCTTCAGTTTATTTGTAGAGAAAAGTTAACGAATTTAATATCTAGGTATATATAAATATAAAAAGAACAAAACAAATTGTTCAGGCTTTCTTTTTTCGTTCAGAACAGTGCACTGAACAGAGTTCGAACACATAGATTATGCACTGAACTTGTTCGAAACAGAGCGAACACTGAACGCTGATTTGTTTTTTAAACACACTTGAATCACACAAATCAGAATACATTTTCATTTTTAACCATAAAAAGCAATACCTACAATTTTTTCTACACTGATACACACCAGATACAGAAAATCAACAAGCGATCAATTTCTTTCGCCTACTTATGTATCTAATTATTTTTTTCTTCACAATTTCCTTCTTCGCACACATGGAATTTTGTGTTCAGCATTTTACTCACATGATCAGTCAATTATTCTACACATGTTCAGAACGAAAAAAGAAACACACATTTGGATCTCTGCATGCTCCAAGTTAAAAAGAAACACAAACAAATTTTTTGACAACTTAGACTCTGCTCTGAACTAAAAAAGAAAAATTCTTAATAATAGATCATCATCAGTTCGGATTTAGAAGCAAGCATTCGACAATTCAACAAGTGCATAGGATCACTGAAGTCATTGAGAAAACTCTTAAGAAAAGAAAATTTATTCGGCGGTCTTCCTAGACGTGTCGCAAGCTTTTGATAAGATTTCACTTTGAGCGAAAACCAACCAGGCTAACCAATGCGAAAATGAACTGCGAAGGTTTTAAGAAAGATATAGAGGTTAATTTGAATTAATGGTATCACTACAAACGCCTCTCGAATTTGAAGACACAGTAGATAACTTGGTTCATATCATACAATAAGCCGCATGGAACAACACCCCATACCAGAGAGAAATGCCGCGCTTTAAGAACCTAAAATATCCGCAGGAAATAAAAGATTTAGTAAAAGAGAAACGAAAAGCCCGTAAGAAATGGCAGCAAACTCGAGCTCCTTAACACAAGCTAAATTTAAATCTAGGTGGTGGCCGTGGCGCGTGTGTTCGCCTGTCAACCTCGTGGTCACAGGTTCGATCCCTGCCATAGCCTATGTCCTCTTATTTTTCCATTAAAAACCAATTCTAAAAATAAATGTCATACAACGAGTTACTGGTTTACTCATTACATGCTGTTTAGGCATAGAACTAACAACATGTGATTGAGTAAAACTACTATACCGATTAAATATGACAAAGAATAAAAAAATTAATGCGAATTATAAGGGACATAGATAAATAAGACATGGAAATTTCTCCGCATTAGTTCGGCCGCCATCCCTTGAGATAAGATCCGAGACAACAACCACCTAGTCTCAGAACATCGCGCCACACATCTTTCCTATCATTCTTTCTCTTCCTTAACCTCACGCCCGCACTGTGTTGAAACATTTAAATTTTAGTATAATCTCTAGAGCGCGTGTAGATTATAAAAGAAAAAAAATCGCTTGTGTAAATTACTAAAAAAGACGATAGCAGAATTCAAAAATTCTGAACTTGGAAATTATCTTGAAAGCTTGACAGCAGGAAAAGAATCCAACTACTCACTCTGGAAAGCTGTTAAGGTAGTGAAGAAACTAAAGCTCCCAGTGTCTCCGATTAAGAATGAGCAAAACGAGCGGGCAAAAAGCGACAAAGCGAAAGCAAAAGTTTTCGGATTACCTGGAGAACACATTTAAACCTTTTGATGGACAAGGACTCCATAACAAGAAATATTACCCTTGCCCAATTAGGTAGAGAAATAAGAAAGTGTAAGTATTAGAAAGCTACGGGATATGACTTAATTACGGCCGAAGTTCTAAAAATGATTCCCCGCAAAGGGTTAATTACTCTTCTTTAAATAATAACTGTGACTCTAAAGCTCGAGTACGTTCCGAGCCAATGGAAGTTTGCGGAAGTTATAATGGTTCTCAAACCTGGAAAACCATCACATGATAAGAAATATTATAGACCCATTTCGCTTCTGGCCGTAATATCTAATGGAGTTTTCGCTTGGCTGTCCAGAACCCCCAGAAAATGACAGTTGTTACTCTAAAGAGAACAGAAAACGATTCTGGATTTCATTTCAGAATCTAAAACAGAATCACTAATACACTCACATAATTAAAATGTCAAAATCATCGGTTGATTTCTTTTGTGCAATTTCGATGTGTTTATTGAATTAAAACTACTTTTCTGGTAAAATTACATAAACAGAAGCAAGTTAATTATTATTGATACAAGAAAATGTGTATCTAAATTGAAATCAAGTGTTTTGGAAATTCTTTTTAGCCGATGTGATTTTTTAAAATTTAATTTTCATAAATACAATAAAACATACAATCCAGAGTAGGGGAACAAGTTCCGGACGGCCAATCGAAAAGGCAATAAAGTCTTTGAAAGAATATTACTTCTTCGCCTGCAGCTATGTTTACCATCAGTCAGGATTTCGCCTGACGCGTCAGGCTTTAAATATTTCAATCAGGCTTTGGCCAGGCTTCGCGCTTTGTCATGGTTTTCTGTGAGAGAGCTTACAAAGCATGGTAATGAATTAATTTTTCTTGTTTTAGCTTTTTAGAAAGATCAATTATCTTTCGAACACATAGATTATGCACTGAACTTGTTCGAAACAGAGCGAACACTGAACGCTGATTTGTTTTTTAAACACACTTGAATCACACAAATCAGAATACATTTTCATTTTTAACCATAAAAAGCAATACCTACAATTTTTTCTACACTGATACACACCAGATACAGAAAATCAACAAGCGATCAATTTCTTTCGCCTACTTATGTATCTAATTATTTTTTTCTTCACAATTTCCTTCTTCGCACACATGGAATTTTGTGTTCAGCATTTTACTCACATGATCAGTCAATTATTCTACAGATGTTCAGAACGAAAAAAGAAACACACATTTGGATCTCTGCATGCTCCAAGTTAAAAAGAAACACAAACAAATTTTTTGACGACTTAGACTCTGCTCTGAACTAAAAAAGAAAAATTCTTAATAATAGATCATCATCAGTTCGGATTTAGAAGCAAGCATTCGACAATTCAACAAGTGCATAGGATCACTGAAGTCATTGAGAAAACTCTTAAGAAAAGAAAATTTATTCGGCGGTCTTCCTTGACGTGTCGCAAGCTTTTGATAAGATTTCACTTTGAGCGAAAACCAACCAGGCTAACCAATGCGAAAATGAACTGTGAAGGTTTTAAGAAAGATATAGAGGTTAATTTGAATTAATGGTATCACTACAAACGCCTCTCGAATTTGAAGACACAGTAGATAACTTGGTTCATATCATACAATAAGCCGCATGGAACAACACCCCATACCAGAGAGAAATGCCGCGCTTTAAGAACCTAAAATATCCGCAGGAAATAATAGATTTAGTAAAAGAGAAACGAAAAGCCCGTAAGAAATGGCAGCAAACTCGAGCTCCTTAACACAAGCTAAATTTAAATCTAGGTGGTGGCCGTGGCGCGTGTGTTCGCCTGTCAACCTCGTGGTCACAGGTTCGATCCCTGCCATAGCCTATGTCCTCTTATTTTTCCATTAAAAACCAATTCTAAAAATAAATGTCATACAACGAGTTACTGGTTTTCGGATTACCTGGAGAACACATTTAAACCTTTTGATGGACAAGGACTCCATAACAAGAAATATTACCCTTGCCCAATTACGTAGAGAAATAAGAAAGTGTAAGTATTAGAAAGCTACGGGATATGACTTAATTACGGCCGAAGTTCTAAAAATGATTCCCCGCAAAGGGTTAATTACTCTTCTTTAAATAATAACTGTGACTCTAAAGCTCGAGTACGTTCCGAGCCAATGGAAGTTTGCGGAAGTTATAATGGTTCTCAAACCTGGAAAACCATCACATGATAAGAAATATTATAGACCCATTTCGCTTCTGGCCGTAATATCTAATGGAGTTTTCGCTTGGCTGTCCAGAACCCCCAGAAAATGACAGTTGTTACTCTAAAGAGAACAGAAAACGATTCTGGATTTCATTTCAGAATCTAAAACAGAATCACTAATACACTCACATAATTAAAATGTCAAAATCATCGGTTGATTTCTTTTGTGCAATTTCGATGTGTTTATTGAATTAAAACTACTTTTCTGGTAAAATTACATAAACAGAAGCAAGTTAATTATTATTGATACAAGAAAATGTGTATCTAAATTGAAATCAAGTGTTTTGGAAATTCTTTTTAGCCGATGTGATTTTTTAAAATTTAATTTTCATAAATACAATAAAACATACAATCCAGAGTAGGGGAACAAGTTCCGGACGGCCAATCGAAAAGGCAATAAAGTCTTTGAAAGAATATTACTTCTTCGCCTGCAGCTATGTTTACCATCAGTCAGGATTTCGCCTGACGCGTCAGGCTTTAAATATTTCAATCAGGCTTTGGCCAGGCTTCGCGCTTTGTCATGGTTTTCTGTGAGAGAGCTTACAAAGCATGGTAATGAATTAATTTTTCTTGTTTTAGCTATCGCTTTTTAGAAAGAGGCAAAAAGTTGTGAAAAATGAATGCCTGAATTTCGATACGATTGCCTATCTAGGGTAAGTATACATTTACAATCCTGAACACCAAAAATCGGATAGATTAAATGTGTATGGATTTGTGCATAGATGCCAAAGTTTTTCGGATAGCTGGAGATTTATTTTTTTGGTAGTAGCTGTTTTGTCATCAGCTGCGTTCTTACTCGATATTACAACAACACCAACCTGTCCGGAAAACTACGGTTCGATTTTTAAATGCGACCAATGTGGTACTTTCATTTTATCACAGATTTCTGTGTACTACATGGTTGATAGGCTTCAGTTTATTTGTAGAGAAAAGTTTACGAATTAAATATCTAGGTATATATAAATATAAAAAGAACAAAACAAAATGTTCAGGCTTTCTTTTTTCGTTCAGAACAGTGCACTGAACAGAGTTCGAACACATAGATTATGCACTGAACTTGTTCGAAACAGAGCGAACACTGAACGCTGATTTGTTTTTTAAACACACTTGAATCACACAAATCAGAATACATTTTCATTTTTAACCATAAAAAGCAATACCTACAATTTTTTCTACACTGATACACACCAGATACAGAAAATCAACAAGCGATCAATTTCTTTCGCCTACTTATGTATCTAATTATTTTTTTCTTCACAATTTCCTTCTTCGCACACATGGAATTTTGTGTTCAGCATTTTACTCACATGATCAGTCAATTATTCTACACATGTTCAGAACGAAAAAAGAAACACACATTTGGATCTCTGCATGCTCCAAGTTAAAAAGAAACACAAACAAATTTTTTGACAACTTAGACTCTGCTCTGAACTAAAAAAGAAAAATTCTTAATAATAGATCATCATCAGTTCGGATTTAGAAGCAAGCATTCGACAATTCAACAAGTGCATAGGATCACTGAAGTCATTGAGAAAACTCTTAAGAAAAGAAAATTTATTCGGCGGTCTTCCTAGACGTGTCGCAAGCTTTTGATAAGATTTCACTTTGAGCGAAAACCAACCAGGCTAACCAATGCGAAAATGAACTGTGAAGGTTTTAAGAAAGATATAGAGGTTAATTTGAATTAATGGTATCACTACAAACGCCTCTCGAATTTGAAGACACAGTAGATAACTTGGTTCATATCATACAATAAGCCGCATGGAACAACACCCCATACCAGAGAGAAATGCCGCGCTTTAAGAACCTAAAATATCCGCAGGAAATAAAAGATTTAGTAAAAGAGAAACGAAAAGCCCGTAAGAAATGGCAGCAAACTCGAGCTCCTTAACACAAGCTAAATTTAAATCTAGGTGGTGGCCGTGGCGCGTGTGTTCGCCTGTCAACCTCGTGGTCACAGGTTCGATCCCTGCCATAGCCTATGTCCTCTTATTTTTCCATTAAAAACCAATTCTAAAAATAAATGTCATACAACGAGTTACTGGTTTACTCATTACATGCTGTTTAGGCATAGAACTAACAACATGTGATTGAGTAAAACTACTATACCGATTAAATATGACAAAGAATAAAAAAATTAATGCGAATTATAAGGGACATAGATAAATAAGACATGGAAATTTCTCCGCATTAGTTCGGCCGCCATCCCTTGAGATAAGATCCGAGACAACAACCACCTAGTCTCAGAACATCGCGCCACACATCTTTCCTATCATTCTTTCTCTTCCTTAACCTCACGCCCGCACTGTGTTGAAACATTTAAATTTTAGTATAATCTCTAGAGCGCGTGTAGATTATAAAAGAAAAAAAATCGCTTGTGTAAATTACTAAAAAAGACGATAGCAGAATTCAAAAATTCTGAACTTGGAAATTATCTTGAAAGCTTGACAGCAGGAAAAGAATCCAACTACTCACTCTGGAAAGCTGTTAAGGTAGTGAAGAAACTAAAGCTCCCAGCGTCTCCGATTAAGAATGAGCAAAACGAGCGGGCAAAAAGCGACAAAGCGAAAGCAAAAGTTTTCGGATTACCTGGAGAACACATTTAAACCTTTTGATGGACAAGGACTCCATAACAAGAAATATTACCCTTGCCCAATTACGTAGAGAAATAAGAAAGTGTAAGTATTAGAAAGCTACGGGATATGTCTTAATTACGGCCGAAGTTCTAAAAATGATTCCCCGCAAAGGGTTAATTACTCTTCTTTAAATAATAACTGTGACTCTAAAGCTCGAGTACGTTCCGAGCCAATGGAAGTTTGCGGAAGTTATAATGGTTCTCAAACCTGGAAAACCATCACATGATAAGAAATATTATAGACCCATTTCGCTTCTGGCCGTAATATCTAATGGAGTTTTCGCTTGGCTGTCCAGAACCCCCAGAAAATGACAGTTGTTACTCTAAAGAGAACAGAAAACGATTCTGGATTTCATTTCAGAATCTAAAACAGAATCACTAATACACTCACATAATTAAAATGTCAAAATCATCGGTTGATTTCTTTTGTGCAATTTCGATGTGTTGATTGAATTAAAACTACTTTTCTGGTAAAATTACATAAACAGAAGCAAGTTAATTATTATTGATACAAGAAAATGTGTATCTAAATTGAAATCAAGTGTTTTGGAAATTCTTTTTAGCCGATGTGATTTTTTAAAATTTAATTTTCATAAATACAATAAAACATACAATCCAGAGTAGGGGAACAAGTTCCGGACGGCCAATCGAAAAGGCAATAAAGTCTTTGAAAGAATATTACTTCTTCGCCTGCAGCTATGTTTCCCATCAGTCAGGATTTCGCCTGACGCGTCAGGCTTTAAATATTTCAATCAGGCTTTGGCCAGGCTTCGCGCTTTGTCATGGTTTTCTGTGAGAGAGCTTACAAAGCATGGTAATGAATTAATTTTTCTTGTTTTAGCTATCGCTTTTTAGAAAGAGGCAAAAAGTTGTGAAAAATGAATGCCTGAATTTCGATACGATTGCCTATCTAGGGTAAGTATACATTTACAATCCTGAACACCAAAAATCGGATAGATTAAATGTGTATGGATTTGTGCATAGATGCCAAAGTTTTTCGGATAGCTGGAGATTTATTTTTTTGGTAGTAGCTGTTTTGTCATCAGCTGCGTTCTTACTCGATATTACAACAACACCAACCTGTCCGGAAAACTACGGTTCGATTTTTAAATGCGACCAATGTGGTACTTTCATTTTATCACAGATTTCTGTGTACTACATGGTTGATAGGCTTCAGTTTATTTGTAGAGAAAAGTTTACGAATTAAATATCTAGGTATATATAAATATAAAAAGAACAAAACAAAATGTTCAGGCTTTCTTTTTTCGTTCAGAACAGTGCACTGAACAGAGTTCGAACACATAGATTATGCACTGAACTTGTTCGAAACAGAGCGAACACTGAACGCTGATTTGTTTTTTAAACACACTTGAATCACACAAATCAGAATACATTTTCATTTTTAACCATAAAAAGCAATACCTACAATTTTTTCTACACTGATACACACCAGATACAGAAAATCAACAAGCGATCAATTTCTTTCGCCTACTTATGTATCTAATTATTTTTTTCTTCACAATTTCCTTCTTCGCACACATGGAATTTGGTGTGTTCAGCATTTTACTCACATGATCAGTCAATTATTCCACACATGTTCAGAACGAAAAAAGAAACACACATTTGGATCTCTGCATGCTCCAAGTTAAAAAGAAACACAAACAATTTTTTTGACAACTTAGACTTTGTTCTGAACTAAAAAAGAAAAACTCTTAATAATAGATCATCATCAGTTCGGATTTAGAAGCAAGCATTCGACAATTCAACAAGTGCATAGGATCACTGAAATCATTGATAAAACTCTTGAAGAAAAGAAAATTTATTCGGCGGTCTTCCTAGACGTGTCGCAAGCTTTTGATAAGGTGTGGCACGAAGGCTTAAATTTTAAATTAAAACAAATTCTGCCTGAAGCACTTTATACGCTTCTAAAAGCATATCTAAGATCAATCAAAGCAACCAGGGCAAACGTGAAAGAAATGTAGTGTAAACACATGTGCCCAAACTACGGCTAAAAACATACCTTTACATGAAGATACTGCTGGTGATCCACTCACGAACGTCTTAAACTTAATTATTTCGAAAATTGAGAAGCAATGTGGTACAAATAAACGTATATTTGATAGGCTAACTAAACTCGAAAACAGTTCCCGGGCAAAACGCCCTACAAAAAGAAAAACATGATGGAAAAGCTCAAAATAATTACTTCGAATGATAACGGATGATGGCTAAAACTTGAAGAACTAGATATTGATATTTGCTTGATATCGGAACCGCATGTCAAGAAACAATCAAATAGTAAGATCAATGGATTTTTAGAATACCACGTAACTCATCCGTCGAACAAAGCAAGAGTTGGGTATCTTTATTTATAAAAGAATGCATCGAACTCACGATATGCCCGAAAATAGAGGCTGAATCAATGCATTAAATCGGTGTACAGGTTAGAATTTAGAATGTTGTACTGAATGTGTCTTCCATATACTCTCGTCCACGATGTAAAATTGAAAATAATGAATTTATTACGTGCTGATGTTACAAACAAAATTTGATATTTGGTGGTGACTTTAATGCGAAGCACAACTTTTGCGGCTCTAGAGGTATTCCTCAAAAGGGTCGAACGCTCTACGAAGCGGAAATGGAAAATAATTGCGATTTTCATTCGACTGGCAACCCAACTTACTGGCCGACTGATCCATCGAAAATACCCAACCTTATTGATTTATTTGTGGTTAAAGGAATACCCTCAAACAAAATTAACGTAAGAGAAAGCGTTTATCTTTTCTCAGAACATTCTGCAGTTATTCTCACTTTGAGCGAAAATCTTCTTAAAAATGAACAACCACCCAGGCTAACCAATGCGAAAATGAACTGTGAAGGTTTTAAGAAAGATATAGAGGATAAATTTGAATAAATGGTATCACTACAAACGCCTCTCGAATTTGAAGACGTAGTAGATAACTTGGTTCATATCATACAATAAGCCGCATGGAACAACACCCCATACCAGAGAGAAATACCGCGCTTTAAGAACCTAAAATATCCGCAGGAAATAAAAGATTTAGTAAAAGAGAAACGAAAAGCCCGTAAGAAATGGCAGCAAACTCGAGCTCCTTAACACAAGCTAAATTTAAATCTAGGTGGTGGCCGTGGCGCGTGTGTTCGCCTGTCAACCTCGTGGTCACAGTAGTAGTATAATCTCTAGAGCGCATGTAGATTATAAAAGAACAAAAAATCGCTTGTGTAATTTACTAAAAAAGACGATAGCAGAATTCAAAAATTCTGAACTTGGAAATTATCTTGAAAGCTTGACAGCAGGAAAAGAATCCAACTACTCACTCTGGAAATCTGTTAAGGTAGTGAAGAAACCAAAGCTCCCAGCGTCTCCGATTAAGAATGAGCAAAACGAGTGGGCAAAAAGCGACAAAGCGAAAGCGAAAGTTTTCGGGTTAAATGGAAAATAATTCCGATTTTCATTCGACAGGCAACCCAACTTACTGGCCGACTGATCCATCGAAAATTCCCTTACCTTATTGATTTCTTTGTGGTTAAAGGAATACCCTCAAATAAAATTAACATAAGAGAAAGCGTTGATCTTTTCTCAGATCATTCTGCAGTTATTCTCACTATGAGCGAAAATCTTCTTAAAAATGAAAAACCAAGGCTAACAAATGCGAAAATGAACTGTGAAGGTTTTAAGAAAGATATAGAGGATAATGTTGAATTAATGGTATCACTACAAACGCCTCTCGAATTTGAAGATGCAGTAGATAACTTCGTTCATATCATACAATAAGCCGCATGGAACAACACCCCATACCAGAGAGAAATGCCGCGCTTTAAAAACCTAAAATATCCGCAGGAAATTAAAGACTTAGTAAAAGAGAAACGAAAAGCCCGTAAGAAATGGCAGCAAACTCGAGCTCCTTAACAGAAACTAAATTTAAATCTAGGTGGTGGCCGTGGCGCGTGTGTTCGCCTGTCAAACTCGTGGTCACAGGTTCGATCCCTGCCATAGTCTATGTCCTCTTATTTTTATATTAAAAAACAATTCTAAAAATAAATGTCATACAATGAGTTACTGCTTTACTCATTACATGCTGTTTAGGCATAGAACTAACAACATGTGATTGAGTAAAACTAGTATACCGATAAAATATGACAAAGAATACAAAAATTAAAAGGACATAGATAAATAAGACATTGAAATTTCTCCGTATTAGTTCAGCCGCCATCCCTGGAGATAAAATCTGAGACAACAACCACCTAGTCTCAGAACATCGCGCCACACATCTTTCCTATCATTCTTTCTCTTCCTTATCCTCACGCCCGCGCTGTGTTGAAACATTTAAATGGTAGTATAATCCCTAGGGCGCGTGTAGATTAAAAAAGAAAAAAAATCGCTTGTTTATTTAATTTACTAAAAAAGACGATAGCATAATTCAAAAATTCTGAACTTGGAAATTATCTTGAAAGCTTCACAGCAGGAAAAGAATCCAACTACTCACTCTGGAAAGCTGAGAAGGTAATTAGAAAACCAAAGCTCCCAGCGCCCCCGATTAACAATGAGCAAAACGAGTGGGTAAAAAGCGACAAAGAGAAAGCAAAAGTTTTCGGATTACCTGGAGAACACATTTAAACCTTTTGGTTTATATCAAGAAATATTACCCTTGCCGAATTAGGTAGAGAAATAAGAAAGTGTAAGTATAAGAAAGCTCCGGGATATGACTTTATTACGGCCGAAGTTCAAAAAATGATTCCTCGCAAAGGGTTAATTAATCTTCTTTATATAATAAATGCCACTCTAAGGCTAGATTACGTTCCGAGCCAATGGAAGTTTGCGGAAGCTATAATGGTTCTCAAACCAGGAAAACCATCACATGATAAGAAATATTATAGACCCATTTTGTTTCTGGACGTAATATCTAATGGCCTTTTCGATTGGCTGTCCAGAACCCCCAAAAAATGACAGTTGTTACTCTAAACAGAACAGAAAACGATTCTGGATTTCATTTCAGAATCGAAAATAGAATCACTAATACACTCACATAATTAAAATGTCAAAATCATCGGTTGATTTGTTTTGTGCAATTTCGATGTGTTTATTGAATTAAAACTACTTTTCTGGTAAAATAACATAAACAGAAGCAAGTTACTTATAATTGATACAAGAAAATGTGTATCTAAATTGAAATCAAGTGTTTTGCAAATTCTTTTTAGCCGATGTGATTTTATAAAATTTAATTTTCATAAATACAATAAAATATACAATCCAGAGTGGGAGAACGTGTACCAGACGGCCAATCGAAAAGGCCATAAAGTGTTTGAAAGGATATTACTTCTTCGCCTGCAGCTATGCTTACCATCAGTCAGGATTTCGCCTGACGCGTCAGGCTTTAAATATCTCAATCAGGCTTTGGCCAGGCTTCGCGCTTTGTCATGGTTTTCTGTGAGAGAGCTTACAAAGCTTGGTAATGCCTTCATTTTTCTTGTTTTAGTTATCACTTTTTAGAAAGAGGCAAAAAGTTGTGAAAAATGGGTAAGTATACATTTACAATCCTGAACACCAAAAATCAGATAGATTAAATGTGTATGGATTTGTGCATGGATGCCAAAGTTTTTCGGATAGCTAGAGATTTATTTTTTTGGTAGTAGCTGTTTTGTCATCAGCTGCGTTCTTACTCGATATTACAACAACACCAACCTGTCCGTAAAACTACGGTTCGATTTTTAAACGCGACCAATGTGGTACTTCCTTTTTATCACAGATTTCTGTGTACTACATGGCTGATCGGCTTCAGTTTATTTGTAGAGAAAAGTTTACGAATTTAATATCTAGGTATATATAAATATCTTGCTGTAAAAGAACAAAACAAATTGTTCAGGCTTTTTTTCGAAAATAAGGTTTTTTATCTCTATCGGCAGGCTATTTAAATTATAGAGCTGGTAACCCTACCTGCAGCCAATAGGCGTTTTCTTTTTTCGTTCAGAGCAGAGCACTGAACAAAGTTCGAACACATAGATTATCCACTGAACTTGTTCGAAACAGAGCGAACACTGAACGCTGAACTTGAATCACACAAATCAGAATACATTTTCATTTTTAACCATAAAAAGCAATACCTACCCTTTTTTCTACACTGATACACACCAGATACAGAAAATCAACAAGCGATCAATTTCTTTCGCCTATTTATGTATCTAATTATTTTTTTCTTCACAATTTCCTTCTTGGCACACATGGAATTTAGTGTGTTCAGCAATTTACTCACATGCTCAGTCAATTATGTTCGAGCCCGTTGAGTTCGTTCTACACATGTTCAGAACGAAAAAAGAAACACACATTTGGAGCTCTGCATGCTCTAAGTTAAAAAGAACACAAACAAATTTTTTGACAACTCAGACTCTGCTCTGAACTAAAAAAGAAAAGCTCTTAATAATAGATCATCATCAGTTCGGATTTAGAAGCAAGCATTCGACAATTCAACAAGTGCATAGGATCACTGAAGTTATTGAGAAAACTCTTGAAGAAAAGAAAATTTGTTCGGCGGTCTTCCTAGACGTGTCGCAAGCTTTTGATAAGGTGTGGCACGAAGGCTTAAATTTTAAATTAAAACAAATTCTGCCTGAAGCACTTTATACGCTTCTAAAAGCATATCTAAGATCAATCAACACAACCAGAACAAACTTGAAAGAAATGTAGTGTAAACACATATGTCCAAACTACGGCTAAAAACATACCTTTACAAAAAGATACTGCTGGTGATCCACTCACGAACGTCTTAAACTTAATTATTTCGAAAATTGAGAAGCAATGTGGTACAAATAAACTTATATTTGATAGGCTAACTAAACTCGAAAACACTTCCCGGGCAAAACGCCCTACAAAAAGAAAAACATGATGGAAAAGCTCTAAATAATTACTTCGAATGATAACGGATGCTGGCTAAAACTTGGAGAACTAGATATTGATATTTGCTTGATATCGGAACCGCATGTCAAAAAACAATCAAATAATAAGATCAATGGATTTTTGGAATACCACGCAACTCATCCGTCGAACAAAGCAAGAGGTGGGGTATCTTTATTTATAAAAGAATGCATCGAACACACGATATGACCCAACACAGAGGCTGAATCAATGCATTTAATCGGTGTACAGGTTAGAACTCAGAATGTTGTACTGAATGTATCTTCCATATACTGTCCTCCACGATGTAAAATTGAAAATAATGAATTTATGAACGTGCTGATGTTACTTAAACAAAATTGGATATTTGGTGGTGACTTTAATGCGAAGCACAGCTTTTGGGGCTCCAGAGGTATTTCTCAAAAGGGTCGAATGCTCTACGAAGCGGAAATGGAAAATAATTGCGATGTTCATTCGACTGGCAACCCAACTTACTGGCCGACTGATCCATCGAAAATACCCGACCTATTGATTTCTTTGTGGTTAAAGGAATACCCTCAAATAAAATTAACATAAGAGAAAGCGTTGATCTTTTCTCAGATCATTCTGCATTTATTCTCAATATGAGCGAAAATCTTCTTAAAAATGAACAACCAAGGCTAACCAATGCGAAAACGAACTGTGAAGGTTTTATGAAAGATATAGAGGATAATGTTGAATTAATGGTATCACTACAAATGCCTCTCGAATTTGAAGATGCAATAGAGAACTTCGTTCATATCATACAATAAGCCGCATGGAACAACACCCCATACCAGAGAGAAATGCCGCGCTTTAAAAACCTAAAATATCCGCAGGAAATTAAAGATTTAGTAAAAGAGAAACGAAAAGCCCGCAAGAAATGGCAGCAAACTCGAGCTCCTTAACAAAAGCTAAATTTAGATCTAGGTGGTGGCCGTGGCGCGTGTGTTCGCCTGTCAACCTCGTGGTCACAGGTTCGATCCCTGCCATAGTCTATGTCCTCTTATTTTTCCATTAAAAACCAATTCTAAAAATAAATGTCATACAATGAGTTACTGGTTTACTCATTACATGCTGTTTAGGCGTAGAACTTACAACATGTGATTGAGTAAAACTAGTATACCGATAAAATATGACAAAGAATACAGAAATTAAAAGGACATAGATAAATAAGACATTGAAATTTCTCCGCATTAGTTCAGCCGCCATCCCTGGAGATAAAATCTGAGACAACAACCATCTAGTCTCAGAACATCGCGCCACACATCTTTCCTATCATTCTTTCTCTTCCTTAGCCTCACGCCCGCGCTGTGTTGAAACATTTAAATGGTAGTATAATCCCTAGGGCGCGTGTAGATTACAAAAGAAAAAAAATCGCTTGTGTAATTTACTAAAAAAGACGATAGCATAATTCAAAAATTCTGAACTTGGAAATTATCTTGAACGCTTGACAGCAGGAAAAGAATCCAACTACTCACTCTGGAAAGCTGAGAAGGTAATTAAGAAACCAAAGCTCCCAGCGCCCCCCATTAACAATGAGCAAAACGAGTGGGTAAAAAGCGACAAAGAGAAAGCAAAAGTTTTCGGATTACCTGGAGAACACATTTAAACCTTTTGATGGGCAAGGACTCCATATCAAGAAATATTACCCTTGCCGAATTAGGTAGAGAAATAAGAAAGTGTAAGTATAAGAAACCTCCGGGATATGACTTAATTACGGCCGAAGTTCAAAAAATGATTCCTCGCAAAGGGTTAATTAATCTTCTTTATACAATAAATGCCACTCTAAGGCTAGAGTACGTTCCGAGCCAATGGAAGTTTGCGGAAGTTATAATGGTTCTCAAACCAGGAAAACCATCACATGATAAGAAATATTATAGACCCATTTTGCTTCTGGCCGTAATATCTAATGGCCTTTTCGATTGGCTGTCCAGAACCCCCAAAAAATGACAGTTGTTACTCTAAACAGAACAGAAAACGATTCTGAATTTCATTTCAGAATCGAAAACAGAATCACTAATACACTCACATAATTAAAATGTCAAAATCATCGGTTGATTTGTTTTGTGCAATTTCGATGTGTTTATTGAATTAAAACTACTTTTCTGGTAAAATAACATAAACAGAAGCAAGTTACTTATTATTGATACAAGAAAATGTGTATCTAAATTGAAATCAAGTGTTTTGCAAATTCTTTTTAGCCGATGTGATTTTATTAAATTTAATTTTCATAAATACAATAAAATATACAATCCAGAGTGGGGGAACGTGTACCAGACGGCCAATCGAAAAGGCCATAAAGTGTTTGAAAGGATATTACTTCTTCGCCTGCAGCTATGCTTACCATCAGTCAGGATTTCGGCTGACGCGTCAGGCTTGAAACATGTCAATCAGGCTTTGGCCAGGCTTCGTGTTTTGTCATGGTTTTCTGTGAGAGAGCTTACAAAGCATGGTAATGCATTAATTTTTCTTGTTTTAGTTATCACTTTTTAGAAAGAGGCAAAAAGTTGTGAAAAATGAATGCCTGAATTTCGATATGATTGCCTATCTAGGGTAAATATACATTTATAATCCTGAATAACAAAAATCGGATAGATTAAATGTGTATGGATTTGTGCATGGATGCCGTAAAACTACGGTTCGATTTTTAAACGCGACCAATGTGTTACTTCCTTTTTATCACAGATTTCTGTGTACTACATGGCTGATCGGCTTCAGTTTATTTGTAGAGAAAAGTTTACGAATTTAATATCTAGGTATATATAAATATCTTGCTGTAAAAGAACAAAACAAATTGTTCAGGCTTTTTTTCGAAAATAAGGTTTTTTATCTCTATCGGCAGGCTATTTAAATTTTAGAGCTGGTAACCCTACCTGCAGCCAATAGGCGTTTTCTTTTTTCGTTCAGAGCAGAGCACTGAACAAAGTTCGAACACATATATTATCCACTGAACTTGTTCGAAACAGAGCGAACACTGAACGCTGAACTTGAATCACACAAATCAGAATACATTTTCATTTTTAACCATAAAAAGCAATACCTACCCTTTTCTCTACACTGATACACACCAGATACAGAAAATCAACAAGCAATCAATTTCTTTCGCCTATTTATGTATCTAATTATTTTTTTCTTCACAATTTCCTTCTTGGCACACATGGAATTTAGTGTGTTCAGCAATTTACTCACATGCTCAGTCAATTATGTTCGAGCGCGTTGAGTTCGTTCTACACATGTTCAGAACGAAAAAAGAAACACACATTTGGAGCTCTGCATGCTCTAAGTTAAAAAGAAACACAAACAAATTTTTTGACAACTCAGACTCTGCTCTGAACTAAAAAAGAAAAGCTCTTAATAATAGATCATCATCAGTTCGGATTTAGAAGCAAGCATTCGACAATTCAACAAGTGCATAGGATCACTGAAGTTATTGAGAAAACTCTTGAAGAAAAGAAAATTTGTTCGGCGGTCTTCCTAGACGTGTCGCAAGCTTTTGATAAGGTGTGGCACGAAGGCTTAGATTTTAAATTAAAACAAATTCTGCCTGAAGCACTTTATACGCTTCTAAAAGCATATCTAAGATCAATCAACACAACCAGAACAAACTTGAAAGAAATGTAGTGTAAACACATATGCCCAAACTACGGCTAAAAACATACCTTTACAAAAAGATACTGCTGGTGATCCACTCACGAACGTCTTAAACTTAATTATTTCGAAAATTGAGAAGCAATGTGGTACAAATAAACTTATATTTGATAGGCTAACTAAACTCGAAAACACTTCCCGGGCAAAACGCCCTACAAAAAGAAAAACATGATGGAAAAGCTCTAAATAATTACTTCGAATGATAACGGATGCTGGCTAAAACTTGGAGAACTAGATATTGATATTTGCTTGATATCGGAACCGCATGTCAAGAAACAATCAAATAGTAAGATCAATGGATTTTTGGAATACCACGCAACTCATCCGTCGAACAAAGCAAGAGGTGGGGTATCTTTATTTATAAAAGAATGCATCGAACACACGTATTGACCCAACATAGAGGCTGAATCAATGCATTTAATCGGTGTACAGGTTAGAACTCAGAATGTTGTACTGAATGTATCTTCCATATACTGTCCTCCACGATGTAAAATTGAAAATAATGAATTTATGAACGTGCTGATGTTACTTAAACAAAATTTGATATTTGGTGGTGACTTTAATGCGAAGCACAGCTTTTGGGGCTCCAGAGGTATTTCTCAAAAGGGTCGAATGCTCTACGAAGCGGAAATGGAAAATAATTGCAATGTTCATTCGACTGGCAACCCAACTTACTGGCCGACTGATCCATCGAAAATACCCGACCTATTGATTTCTTTGTGGTTAAAGGAATACCCTCAAATAAAATTAACATAAGAGAAAGCGTTGATCTTTTCTCAGATCATTCTGCATTTATTTTCACTATGAGCGAAAATCTTCTTAAAAATGAACAACCAAGGCTAACCAATGCGAAAACGAACTGTGAAGGTTTTAAGAAAGATATAGAGGATAATGTTGAATTAATGGTATCACTACAAATGCCTCTCGAATTTGAAGATGCAGTAGATAACTTCGTTCATATCATACAATAAGCCGCATGGAACAACACCCCATACCAGAGAGAAATGCCGCGCTTTAAAAACCTAAAATATCCGCAGGAAATTAAAGATTTAGTAAAAGAGAACCGAAAAGCCCGTAAGAAATGGCAGCAAACTCGAGCTCCTTAACAAAAGCTAAATTTAAATCTAGGTGGTGGCCGTGGCGCGTGTGTTCGCCTGTCAACTTCGTGGTCACAGGTTCGATCCCTGCCATAGTCTATGTCCTCTTATTTTTCCATTAAAAACCAATTCTAAAAATAAATGTCGTACAATGAGTTACTGGTTTACTCATTACATGCTGTTTAGGCGTAGAACTTACAACATGTGATTGAGTAAAACTAATATACCGATAAAATATGACAAAGAATACAGAAATTAAAAGGACATAGATAAATAAGACATTGAAATTTCTCCGCATTAGTTCAGCCGCCATCCCTGGAGATAAAATCTGAGACAACAACCACCTAGTCTCAGAACATCGCGCCACACACCTTTCCTATCATTCTTTCTCTTCCTTAGCCTCACGCCCGCGCTGTGTTGAAACATTTAAATGGTAGTATAATCCCTAGGGCGCGTGTAGATTACAAAAGAAAAAAAAATCGCTTGTGTAATTTACTAAAAAAGACGATAGCATAATTCAAAAATTCTGAACTTGGAAATTATCTTGAAAGCTTGACAGCAGGAAAAGAATCCAACTACTCACTCTGGAAAGCTGAGAAGGTAATTAAGAAACCAAAGCTCCCAGCGCCCCCGATTAACAATGAGCAAAACGAGTGGGTAAAAAGCGACAAAGAGAAAGCAAAAGTTTTCGGAGAACACAGTTAAACCTTTTGATGGGCAAGGACTCCATATCAAGAAATATTACCCTTGCCGAATTAGGTAGAGAAATAAGAAAGTGTAAGTATAAGAAAGCTCCGGGATATGACTTAATTAAGGCCGAAGTTCAAAAAATGATTCCTCGCAAAGGGTTAATTAATCTTCTTTATACAATAAATGCCACTCTAAGGCTAGACTACGTTCCGAGCCAATGGAAGTTTGCGGAAGTTATAATGGTTCTCAAACCAGGAAAATCATCACATGACAAGAAATATTATAGACCCATTTTGCTTCTGGCCGTAATATCTAATGGCCTTTTCGATTGGCTGTCCAGAACCCCCAAAAAATGACAGTTGTTACTCTAAACAGAACAGAAAACGATTCTGAATTTCATTTCAGAATCGAAAACAGAATCACTAATACACTCACATAATTAAAATGTCAAAATCATCGGTTGATTTGTTTTGTGCAATTTCGATGTGTTTATTGAATTAAAACTACTTTTCTGGTAAAATAACATAAACAGAAGCAAGTTACTTAGTATTGATACAAGAAAATGTGTATCTAAATTGAAATCAAGTGTTTTGCAAATGTTATTTTATTAAATTTAATTTTCATAAATACAATAAAATATACAATCCAGAGTGGGGGAACGTGTACCAGACGGCCAATCGAAAAGGCCATAAAGTGTTTGAAAGGATATTACTTCTTCGCCTGCAGCTATGCTTACCATCAGTCAGGATTTCGGCTGACGCGTCAGGCTTGAAACATGTCAATCAGGCTTTGGCCAGGCTTCGTGTTTTGTCATGGTTTTCTGTGAGAGAGCTTACAAAGCATGGTAATGCATTAATTTTTCTTGTTTTAGTTATCACTTTTTAGAAAGAGGCAAAAAGTTGTGAAAAATGAATGCCTGAATTTCGATATGATTGCCTATCTAGGGTAAGTATACATTTATAATCCTGAATAACAAAAATCGGATAGATTAAATGTGTATGGATTTGTGCATGGATGCCAAAGTTTTTCGGATAGCTGGAGATTTATTTTTTTAGTAGTAGCTGTTTTGTCATCAGCTGCGTTCTTACTCGATATTACAACAACACCAACCTGTCCGTAAAACTACGGTTCGATTTTTAAACGCGACCAATGTGGTACTTCCTTTTTATGACAGATTTCTGTGTACTACATGGCTGATCGGCTTCAGTTCATTTGTAGAGAAAAGTTTACGAATTTAATATCTAGGTATATATAAATATCTTGCTGTAAGAGAACAAAACAAATTGTTCAGGGTTTTTTTCGAAAATAAGGCTTCTTTATCTCTATCGGCAGGCTATTTAAATTTTAGAGCTGGTAACCCTACCTGCAGCCAATAGGCGTTTTCTTTAAGCGTCAAATGAGGAATGTCAAGTCCACAATTTGTTTATTATTGAAAATTGAACTGGCGAAGTGCAAAGACAAATGGCAAACATGGAAAACAATAATGAATTTGAACTTCTTTGCGATCCAAGCAGAATGATCACATGTGTTGACGATGAAATATTACTTAAAAATACAAGCAGTAAATAAAAATTTTAAATTGGTAGTAAATCTATAGAACTTTATATTTTACATATATTATTGATCATGAAATTGTGTCGGCTAACTATGGTGAAGTGGCTCATTTGTTTGGTTTGCCAGAAAGAAATGTTGTTGTTCTTACAATTATTGTAGAAATTTCCAAGTGGACAGACGAGCAAACACATTTCATGCTGAATTTATATAGAGTAAACCAATCATACATTAGAATACGAAATAATGTGGAAAAGACAAGGACCTCGAGAATGTGTAAAGTATTTTACCCGAACTATAGAATACCTCTTCCGACAACACCCAAAAATGACCTTAGATAAGAATGTTGACAGGATTAACGACAGTTTTCGAACTGAATATCGATTATATATTCGCAGGGAAATTTCCAAACGCTCGAAGAACTAACCGAACTCGCTGAACAACTAGAGTTCGTTTGGTTAGAAGAACGAAATCAAAGACCTGTTGTAACAACAAACCTGCACCTTCCCACTTGGAAACGAAAAAACCTTGGGAGCACCAAATCCACAAATTTCCACCAGACATATTTCGACCTCGTATGACCGTTAAACTCATTGCTGGCACTGTAAGCAACGATGACACCAGAAACACCAGTGCAACCGACCATTCCGACTCTTCTGTTCCCCCTGTGAAGAAGATGGCCGCCTAAACATTGACCTTGCCATAACAGAGAAGAACTCCACCGAATTAGAATAATCGAACGGCCGCACAGTGGTTGTTCTATATTAAAATTACTTTTTTTTGTATGAAAATGTTATCTCTATTATCTCTATTACCGCATGTCAAGAAACAATCAAATAGTAAGATCAATGGATTTTTGGAATACCACGCAACTCATCCGTCGAACAAAGCAAGAGGTGGGGTATCTTTATTTATAAAAGAATGCATCGAACACACGTATTGACCCAACATAGAGGCTGAATCAATGCATTTAATCGGTGTACAGGTTAGAACTCAGAATGTTGTACTGAATGTATCTTCCATATACTGTCCTCCACGATGTAAAATTGAAAATAATGAATTTATGAACGTGCTGATGTAACTTAAACAAAATTTGATATTTGGTGGTGACTTTAATGCGAAGCACAGCTTTTGGGGCTCCAGAGGTATTTCTCAAAAGGGTCGAATGCTCTACGAAGCGGAAATGGAAAATAATTGCAATGTTCATTCGACTGGCAACCCAACTTACTGGCCGACTGATCCATCGAAAATACCCGACCTATTGATTTCTTTGTGGTTAAAGGAATACCCTCAAATAAAATTAACATAAGAGAAAGCGTTGATCTTTTCTCAGATCATTCTGCATTTATTTTCACTATGAGCGAAAATCTTCTTAAAAATGAACAACCAAGGCTAACCAATGCGAAAACGAACTGTGAAGGTTTTAAGAAAGATATAGAGGATAATGTTGAATTAATGGTATCACTACAAATGCCTCTCGAATTTGAAGATGCAGTAGATAACTTCGTTCATATCATACAATAAGCCGCATGGAACAACACCCCATACCAGAGAGAAATGCCGCGCTTTAAAAACCTAAAATATCCGCAGGAAATTAAAGATTTAGTAAAAGAGAACCGAAAAGCCCGTAAGAAATGGCAGCAAACTCGAGCTCCTTAACAAAAGCTAAATTTAAATCTAGGTGGTGGCCGTGGCGCGTGTGTTCGCCTGTCAACTTCGTGGTCACAGGTTCGATCCCTGCCATAGTCTATGTCCTCTTATTTTTCCATTAAAAACCAATTCTAAAAATAAATGTCGTACAATGAGTTACTGGTTTACTCATTACATGCTGTTTAGGCGTAGAACTTACAACATGTGATTGAGTAAAACTAATATACCGATAAAATATGACAAAGAATACAGAAATTAAAAGGACATAGATAAATAAGACATTGAAATTTCTCCGCATTAGTTCAGCCGCCATCCCTGGAGATAAAATCTGAGACAACAACCACCTAGTCTCAGAACATCGCGCCACACACCTTTCCTATCATTCTTTCTCTTCCTTAGCCTCACGCCCGCGCTGTGTTGAAACATTTAAATGGTAGTATAATCCCTAGGGCGCGTGTAGATTACAAAAGAAAAAAAATCGCTTGTGTAATTTACTAAAAAAGACGATAGCATAATTCAAAAATTCTGAACTTGGAAATTATCTTGAAAGCTTGACAGCAGGAAAAGAATCCAACTACTCACTCTGGAAAGCTGAGAAGGTAATTAAGAAACCAAAGCTCCCAGCGCCCCCGATTAACAATGAGCAAAACGAGTGGGTAAAAAGCGACAAAGAGAAAGCAAAAGTTTTCGGAGAACACAGTTAAACCTTTTGATGGGCAAGGACTCCATATCAAGAAATATTACCCTTGCCGAATTAGGTAGAGAAATAAGAAAGTGTAAGTATAAGAAAGCTCCGGGATATGACTTAATTAAGGCCGAAGTTCAAAAAATGATTCCTCGCAAAGGGTTAATTAATCTTCTTTATACAATAAATGCCACTCTAAGGCTAGACTACGTTCCGAGCCAATGGAAGTTTGCGGAAGTTATAATGGTTCTCAAACCAGGAAAATCATCACATGACAAGAAATATTATAGACCCATTTTGCTTCTGGCCGTAATATCTAATGGCCTTTTCGATTGGCTGTCCAGAACCCCCAAAAAATGACAGTTGTTACTCTAAACAGAACAGAAAACGATTCTGAATTTCATTTCAGAATCGAAAACAGAATCACTAATACACTCACATAATTAAAATTTCAAAATCATCGGTTGATTTGTTTTGTGCAATTTCGATGTGTTTATTGAATTAAAACTACTTTTCTGGTAAAATAACATAAACAGAAGCAAGTTACTTAGTATTGATACAAGAAAATGTGTATCTAAATTGAAATCAAGTGTTTTGCAAATGTTATTTTATTAAATTTAATTTTCATAAATACAATAAAATATACAATCCAGAGTGGGGGAACGTGTACCAGACGGCCAATCGAAAAGGCCATAAAGTGTTTGAAAGGATATTACTTCTTCGCCTGCAGCTATGCTTACCATCAGTCAGGATTTCGGCTGACGCGTCAGGCTTGAAACATGTCAATCAGGCTTTGGCCAGGCTTCGTGTTTTGTCATGGTTTTCTGTGAGAGAGCTTACAAAGCATGGTAATGCATTAATTTTTCTTGTTTTAGTTATCACTTTTTAGAAAGAGGCAAAAAGTTGTGAAAAATGAATGCCTGAATTTCGATATGATTGCCTATCTAGGGTAAGTATACATTTATAATCCTGAATAACAAAAATCGGATAGATTAAATGTGTATGGATTTGTGCATGGATGCCAAAGTTTTTCGGATAGCTGGAGATTTATTTTTTTAGTAGTAGCTGTTTTGTCATCAGCTGCGTTCTTACTCGATATTACAACAACACCAACCTGTCCGTAAAACTACGGTTCGATTTTTAAACGCGACCAATGTGGTACTTCCTTTTTATGACAGATTTCTGTGTACTACATGGCTGATCGGCTTCAGTTCATTTGTAGAGAAAAGTTTACGAATTTAATATCTAGGTATATATAAATATCTTGCTGTAAGAGAACAAAACAAATTGTTCAGGGTTTTTTTCGAAAATAAGGCTTCTTTATCTCTATCGGCAGGCTATTTAAATTTTAGAGCTGGTAACCCTACCTGCAGCCAATAGGCGTTTTCTTTAAGCGTCAAATGAGGAATGTCAAGTCCACAATTTGTTTATTATTGAAAATTGAACTGGCGAAGTGCAAAGACAAATGGCAAACATGGAAAACAATAATGAATTTGAACTTCTTTGCGATCCAAGCAGAATGATCACATGTGTTGACGATGAAATATTACTTAAAAATACAAGCAGTAAATAAAAATTTTAAATTGGTAGTAAATCTATAGAACTTTATATTTTACATATATTATTGATCATGAAATTGTGTCGGCTAACTATGGTGAAGTGGCTCATTTGTTTGGTTTGCCAGAAAGAAATGTTGTTGTTCTTACAATTATTGTAGAAATTTCCAAGTGGACAGACGAGCAAACACATTTCATGCTGAATTTATATAGAGTAAACCAATCATACATTAGAATACGAAATAATGTGGAAAAGACAAGGACCTCGAGAATGTGTAAAGTATTTTACCCGAACTATAGAATACCTCTTCCGACAACACCCAAAAATGACCTTAGATAAGAATGTTGACAGGATTAACGACAGTTTTCGAACTGAATATCGATTATATATTCGCAGGGAAATTTCCAAACGCTCGAAGAACTAACCGAACTCGCTGAACAACTAGAGTTCGTTTGGTTAGAAGAACGAAATCAAAGACCTGTTGTAACAACAAACCTGCACCTTCCCACTTGGAAACGAAAAAACCTTGGGAGCACCAAATCCACAAATTTCCACCAGACATATTTCGACCTCGTATGACCGTTAAACTCATTGCTGGCACTGTAAGCAACGATGACACCAGAAACACCAGTGCAACCGACCATTCCGACTCTTCTGTTCCCCCTGTGAAGAAGATGGCCGCCTAAACATTGACCTTGCCATAACAGAGAAGAACTCCACCGAATTAGAATAATCGAACGGCCGCACAGTGGTTGTTCTATATTAAAATTACTTTTTTTTGTATGAAAATGTTATCTCTATTAACGGTACAGATTAATCGCAGCCAAGTTACTTCTCTAAATGGATCACGCAAGTTGGGTGTTTATGTTATTTTTTGGGTGGTTCAATGCGGTTAATTGATGCAATTGCATTTGTTTTAAGTCTTTTTTATATATTAATACTTTTTGAAATTAAAGTGATGGCTTTAAGAGAACAAGGTACTCAAAATATTTTAAAATAATTTATTATATGAAATAATTCACATACATATGTAAAAACCGTTACTAAAATAAGGTGTTAATGGTCTTTTTTTGTTTTTTGGTTGACTTTTTAAAGTGCATAAGTTTTGTTGCCCCTATTTGCCCCTCATAAAATTTAAATATTTATTTAGGCGATACTTTCATCTTTTAAGGCGTATACATCATTTTTTGCGATAGATTGAATAATCTGGCGATAATTGGATCATAAAATACGTTTATTTTTTTCGGAGATTTTTTGCAAGTCCTTCCCTTTCGTCGGAGATAATTGTAGTTAATAACTCAATTAAGAGAGATGTGCTGTTATCATTATAAGAAAGAACAAACCCAGTAGGAAATTTACACCTCCATTAAAAATGCCTTGGTGGAAACATATATGACAGCGGTCATATAGGAGGAATTATCATTGATGTCACTGATGAAAGGTAATGCAGCCGTTCGCCAGGTTGCCATTTCAGTAGCATTTTCTGCTTAGCTCAAGTAAGAATGTAGAGAATAGACAACAAAAAAAAACTTTAATGAATGCACAATCGTTTTTCATATGCATGAATTAAATGCAAAACCGGAGGCAGACTTCCTCCATAAACAGATTTTTGACCTGCTACAAAAAAAATAAATGATGCGAAAATGAAATCTTTTTTTTTTGTTTTCCAATTTTTGACAACTCAAACTCTGCTCTGAACTAAAAAAGAAAAACGCTTAATAATAGATCATCATCAGTTCGGAATTAGAAGCAAGCATTCGATTATTCAACAAGTGCATAGGATCACTGACGTCATTGAGAAAACTCTTGAAGAAAAGAAAATTTGTTCGGCGGCCTTCCTAGACGTGTCGCAAGCTTTTGATAAGGTGTGGCACGAAGGCCTAAATTTTAAATTAAATCAAATTCTGCCTGAAGCACTTTATACGCTTCTAAAAGCATATCTAGAAAATAGACTTTTTAGAGTAATGGCGTTTTTATTTGGCAATCCGGAATCTGTCTCCGATCCGGAATCCTAGCTGAACACTTTTTTTATTCGGACGTTTGGTGTGATTGTGTGTGTGTGAAACGTCAAATGAGGAATGTCAAGTCCACAATTTGTTTCTTATTGAAAATTGAGCTGGCGAAGTGCAAGGACAAATGACAAACATGGAAAACAATAATGAATTTGAACTTCTTTGCGATCCAAGCAGAATGATCACATGTGTTGACGATGAAATATTACTTAAAAATACGAGCAGTAAATAAAATTTTAAATTGGTAGTAAATCTATAGAACTTTATATTTTACATATATTATTGATCATGAAATTGTGTCGGCTAACTATGGAGAAGTGGCTCATTTGTTTGGTTTGCCAGAAAGAAATGTTGATGTTCCTGCAACTTCAAGAAATGGTAAGTTTTAGGTAAAAAAAATACTAATCAATTTGTAATGAAATCTTACAATTATTGTAGAAATTTCCAAGTGGACAGACGAGCAAACACATTTCATGCTGAATTTATATAGAGTAAACCAATCAAAAGTCGGCCCCTGAAGAAGTTTAGGAATAAGAAAGGAATGTGGCTTTTCTTAGCACAGGAATGCAGCAATGAATTTCAGTTTGGATTGACACTGTTTGCCATCAACTTCTGGTGCCGAGAACGCTGCAGATGAATCTTTCTCCTCATCGCCAGGGCCAGATGCTGCAATAAACAAAGAACAAATAAGCCGTAACAGCGATTTACAAAGAAAACCACTAAAAATGTTTGAGAATTTGCTTGATAAATTAATCAAAGTCAGAGCAGATCGTCTGAAAGTAATGGCAGCAAATAAGGAAAGAAGACATCCCGAAAACTTACAATCAATCGCTCAATTAACAAGCGTACTTAGCTGTCTGCTAGAAGGTAACCATACGCAGAACCGACGACATCTCAATAATATATAAAAATGAATACTACATTATTTTTATTTATATACTTTTTATGTTTTTTTAAGTAACTATATTTTAAAGAAATGAGTTAAGTTTTTTTTAAGAAAATGAATGAAGTTTTTTATTTTGTCCATATAAGTATTACAATTGCTTAAGATTCCTCAAAGTGTGATTAATTAAATACATATACATATATTTAACCAAAATTTATTCTCAGTTTTTTAATAAATTACGAAAACAAATTAGTAATTCTTGTTCTTTTGGTATGTCCAGCAAGTTGCATTTCGTTATCTCTTTCTAGTATATCCTCGCTTGATCCTGATGGGCTTTCACTATTGTTTCCAGTTGCTTCTTCTTCCCAAAGGTCACCATTGTCTATATATAGGTTGTGTAAGACACAACATTCCAAAATAAACTTACTCATTTTTTCAACTGAGTCAAAATCTAGTCTCAACAGTTGCCCGAATCTTTTTATTTAAAAAAAAACGAATTTTCAATTTTGACTCGTGTTTGGATAAGTTTTTTGTTGTACTTGCGCTTCAAACTCGCCATGTTTGGCGTATTCATATAAGGAGTCAACAAATATTCCCATAAAGGGTACGCGGCATCACCTAATATGTGATACTGTGCCCCACATAACGCTGGAAGATCGTTGCTTATAAAAGAAAGTTGAAATACCCTAGAATCGTGTATTTTACTAGGTGAACAAACAAACACGTCTATAAAGCGATTCTCAGCATCGCAAATTCCTTGAAGAGTTAAAGATACTAGGTCGTGGCGATTGATAATTGATTGAAAAGATCACTCTAAAGAAGTTAGACACTAGTGGAACCTAGGCCACACTCCGACAACGTGTCAGCACCTTCATTAAAAATTCCCGTCCCCACCGTTCAACCCAGAATCTCTGAGGAAATGAATCGACCAATTCACAAAAGATTGCACTTGAGTTTTGAAGCCGAAACCATGAGAATGCTACCAGAAATATTCCGAGGGCCTGCACTGGAATGGCTTCGAATACACCGAGAAAAGTTTAAGACATGGGAACAATACCGTCAAACATTCTTCCGGTATTTCCTGCATAATCGCTTCATTCATACATTAGAATACGAAATAATGTGGAAAAGACAAGGACCTCGAGAATGTGTAAAGTATTTTACCCGAACTATAGAATACCTCTTCCGACAACACCCAAAAATGACCTTAGATAAGAATGTTGACAGGATTAACGACAGTTTTCGAACTGAATATCGATTATATATTCGCAGGGAAATTTCCAAACGCTCGAAGAACTAACCGAACTCGCTGAACAACTAGAGTTCGTTTGGTTAGAAGAACGAAATCAAAGACCTGTTGTAACAACAAACCTGCACCTTCCCACTTGGAAACGAAAAAACCTTGGGAGCACCAAATCCACAAATTTCCACCAGACATATTTCGACCTCGTATGACCGTTAAACTCATTGCTGGCACTGTAAGCAACGATGACACCAGAAACACCAGTGCAACCGACCATTCCGACTCTTCTGTTCCCCCTGTGAAGAAGATGGCCGCCTAAACATTGACCTTGCCATAACAGAGAAGAACTCCACCGAATTAGAATAATCGAACGGCCGCACAGTGGTTGTTCTATATTAAAATTACTTTTTTTTGTATGAAAATGTTATCTCTATTAACGGTACAGATTAATCGCAGCCAAGTTACTTCTCTAAATTAGATTCATTATGCTGAAATGGATCACGCAAGTTGGGTGTTTATGTTATTTTTTTGGGTGGTTCAATGCGGTTAATTGATGCAATTGCATTTGTTTTAAGTCTTTTTTTTATATTAATACTTTTTGAAATTAAAGTGATGGCTTTAAGAGAACAAGGTACTCAAAATATTTTAAAATAATTTATTATATGAAATAATTCACATACATATGTAAAAACCGTTACCAAAATAAGGTGTTAATGGTCTTTTTTTGTTTTTTGGTTGACTTTTTAAAGTGCATAAGTTTTGTTGCCCCTATTTGCCCCTCATAAAATGTAAATATTTATTTAGGCGATACTTTCATCTTTTAAGGCGTATACATCATTTTTTGCGATAGATTGAATAATCTGGCAATAATTGGATCATAAAATACGTTTATTTTTTTCGGAGATTTTTTGCAAGTCCTTCCCTTTCGTCGGAGATAATTGTAGTTAATAACTCAATTAAGAGAGATGTGCTGTTATCATTATAAGAAGAACAAACCCAGTAGGAAATTTACTCCTCCATGAAAAATGCCTTGGTGGAAACATATATGACAGCGGTCATATAGGAGGAATTATCATTGATGTCACTGATGAAAGGTAATGCAGCCGTTCGCCAGGTTGCCATTTCAGTAGCATTTTCTGCTTAGCTCAAGTAAGAATGTAGAGAATAGACAACAAAAAAAAACTTTAATGAATGCACAATCGTTTTTCATATGCATGAATTAAATGCAAAACCGGAGGCAAAGACTTCCTCCATAAACAGATTTTTGACCTGCTACAAAAAAAAAAAATGATGCGAAAATGAAATCTTTTTTTTTTTTGTTTTCCAATTTTTGACAACTCAAACTCTGCTCTGAACTAAAAAAGAAAAACGCTTAATAATAGATCATCATCAGTTCGGAATTAGAAGCAAGCATTCGATTATTCAACAAGTGCATAGGATCACTGACGTCATTGAGAAAACTCTTGAAGAAAAGAAAATTTGTTCGGCGGCCTTCCTAGACGTGTCGCAAGCTTTTGATAAGGTGTGGCACGAAGGCCTAAATTTTAAATTAAATCAAATTCTGCCTGAAGCACTTTATACGCTTCTAAAAGCATATCTAGAAAATAGACTTTTTAGAGTAATGGCGTTTTTATTTGGCAATCCGGAATCTGTCTCCGATCCGGAATCCTAGCTGAACACTTTTTTTATTCGGACGTTTGGTGTGATTGTGTGTGTGTGAAACGTCAAATGAGGAATGTCAAGTCCACAATTTGTTTCTTATTGAAAATTGAGCTGGCGAAGTGCAAGGACAAATGACAAACATGGAAAACAATAATGAATTTGAACTTCTTTGCGATCCAAGCAGAATGATCACCTGTGTTGAAGATGAAATATTACTTAAAAATACGAGCAGTAAATAAAATTTTAAATTGGTAGTAAATCTATAGAACTTTATATTTTACATATATTATTGATCATGAAATTGTGTCGGCTAACTATGGAGAAGTGGCTCATTTGTTTGGTTTGCCAGAAAGAAATGTTGATGTTCCTGCAACTTCAAGAAATGGTAAGTTTTAGGTAAAAAAAATACTAATCAATTTGTAATGAAATCTTACAATTATTGTAGAAATTTCCAAGTGGACAGACGAGCAAACACATTTCATGCTGAATTTATATAGAGTAAACCAATCAAAAGTCGGCCCCTGAAGAAGTTTAGGAATAAGAAAGGAATGTGGCTTTTCTTAGCACAGGAATGCAGCAATGAATTTCAGTTTGGATTGACACTGTTTGCCATCAACTTCTGGTGCCGAGAACGCTGCAGATGAATGTTTCTCCTCATCGCCAGGGCCAGATGCTGCAATAAACAAAGAACAAATAAGCCGTAATAGCGATTTACAAAGAAAACCACTAAAAATTAATCAAAGTCAGAGCAGATCGTCTGAAAGTAAGGGCAGCAAATAAGGAAAGAAGACATCCCGAAAACTTACAATCAATCGCTCAATTAACAAGCGTACTTAGCTCTCTGCTAGAAAGTAACCATACGCAGAACCAACGACATCTCAATAATATATAAGACTGAATACTACATTATTTTTATTTATATACTTTTTATGTTTTTTTAAGTAACTATATTTTAAAAGAAATGAGTTAAGTTTTTTTTTAAAGAAAATGAATGAAGTTTTTTATTTTGTCCATATAAGTATTACAAGTGCTTAAGATTCCTCAAAATTTGATTAATTAAATACATATACATATATTTAACCAGAATTTTTTCTCAGTTGTTTGATAAATTACGAAAACAAATTAGGTATTCTTGTTCTTTTAGCATGTCCAGCAAGTTGCATTTCGTTATCTCTTTCTAGTAGATCCTCGCTTGATCCTGATGGGTTTGCACTATTGTTTCCAGTTGCTTCTTCTTCCCAAAGGTCACCATTGTCTATATATAGGTTGTGTAAGACACAACATTCCAAAATAAACTTACTCATTTTTTCAACTGAGTCAAAATCTAGTCTCAACAGTTGCCCGAATCTTGTTTTTATTTTAAAAAACAACGAATTTTCAATTTTGACTCGTGTTTGGATAAGTTTTTTGTTGTACTTGCGCTTCAAACTCGCCATGTTTGGCGTATTCATATAAGGAGTCAACAAATATTCCCATAAAGGGTACGCGGCATCACCTAATATGTGATACTGTGCCCCACATAACGCTGGAAGATCGTTGCTTATAAAAGAAAGTTGAAATACCCTAGAATCGTGTATTTTACTAGGTGAACAAACAAACACGTCTATAAAGCGATTCTCAGCACCGCAAATTCCTTGAAGACTTAAAGATACTAGGTCGTGGCGATTGATAATTGATTGAAAAGATCACTCTAAATAAGTTAGAGACTAGTGGAACCTGGGCCACACTCCGACAACGTGTCAGCACCTTCATTAAAAATTCCCGTCCCCACCGTTCAACCCAGAATCTCTGAGGAAATGAATCGACCAATTCACAAAAGATTGCACTTGAGTTTTGAAGCCGAAACCATGAGAATGCTACCAGAAATATTCCGAGGGCCTGCACTGGAATGGCTTCGAATACACCGAGAAAAGTTTAAGACATGGGAACAATACCGTCAAACATTCTTCCGGTATTTTCTGCCCAATCGCTTCATTCATACATTAGAATATGAAATAATGTGGAAAAGACAAGGACCTCGAGAATGTGTAAAGTATTTTACCCGAACTATAGAATACCTCTTCCGACAACACCCAAAAATGACCTTAGATAAGAATGTTGACAGGATTAACGACAGTTTTCGAACTGAATATCGATTATATATTCGAAGGGAAATTTCCAAACGCTCGAAGAACTAACCGAACTCGCTGAACAACTAGAGTTGTTTGGTTAGAAGAACGAAATCAAAGACCTGTTGTAACAATAAACCTGCACCCTCCCACTTGAAAACAAAAAAACCTTGGGAGCACCAAATCCACAAACTTCCACCAGACATATTTCGACTCGTATGACCGTTATACTCATTGCTGGCACTGTAAGCAACGAGGACACCAGAAACACCTGTGCAACCGACCATTCCGACTCTTCTGTTCCCCCTGTGAAGAAGATGGCCGCCTAAACATTGACCTTGCCATAACAGGGAAGAACTCCACCGAATTGGAATAATTGAACGGCCGCACAGTGGTTGTTCTATATTAAAATTACTTTTTTTTTTGTATGAAAATGTTATCTCTAATAACGGTACAGATTAATCGCAGCCAAGTTACTTCTCTAAATTAGATTCATTATGCTGAAAACGATCACGAAAGTTGGGTGTTTATGTTATTTTTTGGGTGGTTCAATGCGGCTAATTGATGCAATTGCATTTGTTTTAAGTCTTTTTTTTGTATTACTACTTTTTTAAATTAAAGTGATGGCTTTAAGAGAACAAGGTATTTAAAATATTTTAAAATAATTTATTATATGAAATAATTCACATACATATGTAAAAACCGTTACTAAAATAAGGTGTTAATGGTCTTTTTTTGTTTTTTGGTTTTTGGTTGACTTTTTAAAGTGCATAACTTTTGTTGCTCCTATTTGCCCCTCATAAAATGTACATATTTATTTAGGCGATACTTTCATCTTTTAAGGCGTATACATCATTTTTTGCGAAAGATTGAATAATCTGGCGATAATTGGATCATAAAATACGTTTATTTTTTTCGGAGATTTTTTGCAAGTCCTTCCCTTTCGTCGGAGATAATTGTAGTTAATAACTCAATTAAGAGAGATGTGCTGTTATCATTATAAGAAGAACAAACCCAGTAGGAAATTTACTCCTCCATGAAAAATGCCTTGGTGAAAACATATATGACAGCGGTCATATAGGAGGAATTATCATTGATGTCACTGATGAAAGGTAATGCAGCCGTTCGCCAGGTTGCCATTTCAGTAGCATTTTCTGCTTAGCTCAAGTAAGAATGTAGAGAATAGACAACAAAAAAAAACTTTAATGAATGCACAATCGTTTTTCATATGCATGAATTAAATGCAAGACCGGAGGCAAAGACTTCCTCCATAAACAGATTTTTGACCTGCTACAAAAAAAAATAAATGATGCGAAAATGAAATCTTTTTTTTTTTGGTTTTCCAATTTTTGACAACTCAGACTCTGCTCTGAACTAAAAAAGAAAAACACTTAATAATAGATCATCATCAGTTCGGATTTAGAAGCAAGCATTCGATTATTCAACAAGTGCATAGGATCACTGACGTCATTGAGAAAACTCTTGAAGAAAAGAAAATTTGTTCGGCGGCCTTCCTAGACGTGTCGCAAGCTTTTGATAAGGTGTGGCACGAAGGCCTAAATTTTAAATTAAAACAAATTCTGCCTGAAGCACTTTATACGCTTCTAAAAGCATATCTAGAAAATAGACCTTTTAGAGTAATGACGTTTTTATTTGGCAATCCGGAATCTGTCTCCGATCCGGAATCCTAGCTGAACACTTTTTTTTATTCTGACGTTTGGTGTGATTGTGTGTGTCAAATGAGGATTGTCAAGTCCACAATTTGTTTATTATTGAAAATTGAACTGGCGAAGTGCAAGGACAAATGGCAAACATGGAAAACAATAATGAATTTGAACTTCTTTGCGATCCAAGCAGAATGATCACCTGTGTTGACGATGAAATATTACTTAAAAATACAAGCAGCAAATAAAAATTTTAAATTGGTAGTAATCTATAGAACTTTATATTTTACATATATTATTGATCATGAAATTGTGTCGGCTAACTATGGTGAAGTGGCTCATTTGTTTGGTTTGCCAGAAAGAAATGTTGATGTTCCTGCAACTTCAAGAAATGGTAAAAAAAATACTAATCAATTTGTAATGAAATCTTACAATTATTGTAGAAATTTTCAAGTGGACAGACGAGCAAACACATTTCATGCTGAATTTATATAGAGTAAACCAATCAATAGTCGGCCCCTGAAGAAGTTTAGGAATAAGAAAGGAATGTGGCTTTTCTTAGCACAGGAATGCAGCAATGAATTTCAGTTTGGATTGACACTGTTTGCCAACGCTGCAGATGAATCTTTCTCCTCATCGCCAGGGCCAGATGCTGCAATAAACAAAGAACAAATAAGCCGTAATAGCGATTTACAAAGAAAACCACTAAAAAGGTTTGAGAATTTGATAAATTAATCAAAGTCAGAGCAGATCGTCTGAAAGTAAGGGCAGCAAATAAGGAAAGAAGACATCCCGAAAACTTACAATCAATCGCTGAATTAACAAGCGTACTTAGCTCTCTGCTAGAAAGTAACCATACGCAGAACCGACGACATCTCAATAACATATAAAACTGAATACTACATTATTTTTATTTATATACTTTTTATGTTTTTTTAAGTAACTATATTTTAAAAGAAATGAGTTAAGTTTTTTTTTTAAGAAAATGAATGAAGTTTTTTATTTTGTCCATATAAGTATTACAAGTGCTTAAGATTCCTCAAAATGTGATTAATTAAATACATATACATATATTTAACCAGAATTTATTCTCAGTTGTTTAATAAATTACGAAATCAAATTAGGTATTCTTGTAATTTTAGCATGTCCAGCAAGTTGCATTTCGTTATCTCTTTCTAGTAGATCCTCGCTTGATCCTGATGGGTTATCACTATTGTTTCCAGTTGCTTCTTCTTCCCAAAGGTCACCATTGTCTATATATAGGTTGTGTAAGACACAACATTCCAAAATAAACTTACTCATTTTTTCAACTGAGTCAAAATCTAGTCTCAACAGTTGCCCGAATCTTGTTTTTATTTAAAAAAACAACGAATTTTCAATTTTGACTCGTGTTTGGATAAGTTTTTTGTTGTACTTGCGCTTCAAACTCGCCATGTTTGGCGTATTCATATAAGGAGTCAACAAATATTCCCATAAAGGGTACGCGGCACCACCTAATATGTGATACTGTGCCCCACATAACGCTGGAAGATCGTTGCTTATAAAAGAAAGTTGAAATACCCTAGAATAGTGTATTTTACTAGGTGAACAAACAAACACGTCTATAAAGCGATTCTCAGCATCGCAAATTCCTTGAAGAGTTAAAGATACTAGGTCGTGGCGATTGATAATTGATTGAAATTAAATTGAATTCACGCAAGTTGGGTGTTTATGTTATTTTTTGGGTGGTTCAATGCGGCTAATTGATTAAATTGCATTTGTTTTAAGTCTTTTTTTTGTATTACTACTTTTTTAAATTAAAGTGATGGCTTTAAGAGAACAAAGTATTCGCAATATTTTAAAATAATTTATTATATGAAATAATTCACATACATATGTAAAAACCGTTACTAAAATAAGGTGTTAATGGTCTTTTTTTGTTTTTTGGTTGACTTTTTAAAGTGTATAACTTTTGTTGCTCCTATTTGCCCCTCATAAAATGTACATATTTATTTAGGTGATACTTTCATCTTTTAAGGCGAATACATCATTTTTTGCGAAAGATTGAATAATCTGGCAATAATTGGATCATAAAATACGTTTATTTTTTTCGGAGATTTTTTGCAAGTCCTTCCCTTTCGTCGGAGATAATTGTAGTTAATAACTCAATTAAGAGAGATGTGCTGTTATCATTATAAGAAGAACAAACCCAGTAGGAAATTTACTCCTCCATGAAAAATGCCTTGGTGAAAACATATATGACAGCGGTCATATAGGAGGAATTATCATTGATGTCACTGATGAAAGGTAATGCAGCCGTTCGCCAGGTTGCCATTTCAGTAGCATTTTCTGCTTAGCTCAAGTAAGAATGTAGAGAATAGACAACAAAAAAAAACTTTAATGAATGCACAATCGTTTTTCATATGCATGAATTAAATGCAAGACCGGAGGCAAAGACTTCCTCCATAAACAGATTTTTGACCTGCTACAAAAAAAAATAAATGATGCGAAAATGAAATCTTTTTTTTTTTGGTTTTCCAATTTTTGACAACTCAGACTCTGCTCTGAACTAAAAAAGAAAAACGCTTAATAATAGATCATCATCAGTTCGGATTTAGAAGCAAGCATTCGATTATTCAACAAGTGCATAGGATCACTGACGTCATTGAGAAAACTCTTGAAGAAAAGAAAATTTGTTCGGCGGCCTTCCTAGACGTGTCGCAAGCTTTTGATAAGGTGTGGCACGAAGGCCTAAATTTTAAATTAAAACAAATTCTGCCTGAAGCACTTTATACGCTTCTAAAAGCATATCTAGAAAATAGACCTTTTAGAGTAATGACGTTTTTATTTGGCAATCCGGAATCTGTCTCCGATCCGGAATCCTAGCTGAACACTTTTTTTTATTCTGACGTTTGGTGTGATTGTGTGTGTCAAATGAGGATTGTCAAGTCCACAATTTGTTTATTATTGAAAATTGAACTGGCGAAGTGCAAGGACAAATGGCAAACATGGAAAACAATAATGAATTTGAACTTCTTTGCGATCCAAGCAGAATGATCACCTGTGTTGACGATGAAATATAACTTAAAAATACAAGCAGCAAATAAAAATTTTAAATTGGTAGTAATCTATAGAACTTTATATTTTACATATATTATTGATCATGAAATTGTGTCGGCTAACTATGGTGAAGTGGCTCATTTGTTTGGTTTGCCAGAAAGAAATGTTGATGTTCCTGCAACTTCAAGAAATGGTAAAAAAAATACTAATCAATTTGTAATGAAATCTTACAATTATTGTAGAAATTTTCAAGTGGACAGACGAGCAAACACATTTCATGCTGAATTTATATAGAGTAAACCAATCAATAGTCGGCCCCTGAAGAAGTTTAGGAATAAGAAAGGAATGTGGCTTTTCTTAGCACAGGAATGCAGCAATGAATTTCAGTTTGGATTGACACTGTTTGCCAACGCTGCAGATGAATCTTTCTCCTCATCGCCAGGGCCAGATGCTGCAATAAACAAAGAACAAATAAGCCGTAATAGCGATTTACAAAGAAAACCACTAAAAAGGTTTGAGAATTTGATAAATTAATCAAAGTCAGAGCAGAGCGTCTGAAAGTAAGGGCAGCAAATAAGGAAAGAAGACATCCCGAAAACTTACAATCAATCGCTGAATTAACAAGCGTACTTAGCTCTCTGCTAGAAAGTAACCATACGCAGAACCGACGACATCTCAATAACATATAAAACTGAATACTACATTATTTTTATTTATATACTTTTTATGTTTTTTTAAGTAACTATATTTTAAAAGAAATGAGTTAAGTTTTTTTTTTAAGAAAATGAATGAAGTTTTTTATTTTGTCCATATAAGTATTACAAGTGCTTAAGATTCCTCAAAATGTGATTAATTAAATACATATACATATATTTAACCAGAATTTTTTCTCAGTTGTTTGATAAATTACGAAAACAAATTAGGTATTCTTGTTCTTTTAGCATGTCCAGCAAGTTGCATTTCGTTATCTCTTTCTAGTAGATCCTCGCTTGATCCTGATGGGTTTGCACTATTGTTTCCAGTTGCTTCTTCTTCCCAAAGGTCACCATTGTCTATATATAGGTTGTGTAAGACACAACATTCCAAAATAAACTTACTCATTTTTTCAACTGAGTCAAAATCTAGTCTCAACAGTTGCCCGAATCTTGTTTTTATTTAAAAAAACAACTAATTTTCAATTTTGACTCGTTTGGATAAGTTTTTTGTTGTACTTGCGCTTCAAACTCGCCATGTTTGGCGTATTCGTATAAAGAGTCAACAAATATACCCATAAAGGGTACGCGGTATCACCTAATATGTGATACTGTGCCCCACATAACGCTGGAAGATCGTTGCTTATAAAAGAAAGTTGAAATACCCTAGAATCGTGTATTTTACTAGGTGAACAAACAAACACGTCTATAAAGCGATTCTCAGCATCGCAAATTCCTTGAAGAGTTAAAGATACTAGGTCGTGGCGATTGATAATTGATTGAAAAGATCACACTAAAGAAGTTAGACACTAGTGGAACCTAGGCCACACTCCAAAAACGTGTCAGCACCTTCTTTAAAAATTCCCGTCCCCACCGTTCAACCCAGAATCTCTGAGGAAATGAATCGACCAATTCACAAACGATTGCACTTGAGTTTTGAAGCCGAAACCATGAGAATGCTACCAGAAATATTCCGAGGGCCTGCACTGGAATGGCTTCGAATACACCGAGAAAATTTGCCGATGAAAGCTGGGTTCAATCTTTTTTAAACGCACTTTCTCCATCGCTGTAACTGAATGTTGCCGGGCGTCTTTCAGAAGTTTTAAAATCCAGTTTCCATCTAAGTATGACTGGTTGTTTCATCACCCTAACGGATCTTTCCGAATTAATAAGATGAAGATGTCTAAATGGAATAGCAGTTTATCTACAATAAGGAATACTAATAATAACCCCATAAATTATTCCAAAATCCCCTATCCAGATCTCCCTAAGAAGCAAAATAAACAAAATAAATCCCATACTTCTGATCCCAACTGGACTACAAAGGCGGGTATCTTTCCAAACTTTTCTATAACTATCACTAACATTAACAATTTTAAAACTAATTCTCTTTCTTTGAAGCGCAAATCCCCACAGTTTTCACTGAATCCTCCTGCGAAACGGATGTTTTTAAGCTATGCCCGCACAACCCTTCCTAAAACTTCCTCTGATAATCCTTCTCAACGTAAATGTGTGTCTTTCAATCTCGCATCCCAACCCCATCCTCTAGCAAAAGCCTCTTTTCCAAAAAACACTCCAATCATAGTCAAATACCCGAACTTCATCCACTCTCATACTATAAATCCTTCAAATACTAACACCTCAGATTCTGCCCCATCTAAAAGAATATCAAATGTCACTCCAAAATCGTTACCTTCCCCAATGTTCGACCCAATGACTCCCCCTGCTGTGAAACTTACCAATAGATTAACTGACCCCTCGCCCACAAACACTGAACTCGATGGGCTTTATGTCATGGCCAGACTTCGAGATCAAAAACTTTTCGACAATGTTCGTTTGTACCTTGCCTACCTACATGACAAATCTGAATCGGTTTGCATTGACGGCAAAACAAAAACAAATGTCATTGTTCAAATACAAAAAGAAGGACTCCCGACTGACCCCGTAGCCCTGAAAAAGATTTACACGCGTTTTCATGAAAACTACAACATTTCTCCGACAACAGTTAATAAAGACCTTAAAACTTACGCCTCTCACATCAGCTCCAAACGTACGTCGTACCTTCAAAGTACACGCACAAACTTTAAAAACTACTTTCGCTCCTAACTCGAACCCAGCCATATATGTCACTCCTAATGTCCCATCCAAAACAATGCCTTGCACCTTCCCAGCTGGCCAAATCTTCCCCCTTACCTTCTACTATCAAAACGTTCGAGGTCTTCGTTCAAAAACTCATACTGTTTTACAACAATCCTACGCTCTATCCTTTGATATCTACGCCCTGACGGAAACAAATCTGGTCTCTAGTATAAACAACCAAGAACTGTTTCCTTCTTCTTTTAACGTTTATCGCGACGATGAACTTAACGGATCTTCTGACGAATGCCCATGTCGAGGTGTCCTACTAGCTATTAAAAACACACTAGACTCATCCCTCATTGCAGTCTCTTCTTCCCCTAATCTCGACTATGTCTCAATTAAGATAAGACTACCCCGTAAGTCGCTTTATGTGATATGTTGCTATATTTTGCCGTCGCAGCCTATTGAATCTTATAAGCTCGCCATTGAAATGGTTGACCACATAATTGCTTTATGTGACCCCAACGATGACATCCTTCTTTTCGGCGACTTTAACCTTCCCCATCTTAAATGGACTTCATCTGAAGATCAATCTTATTATATTGCTTCAAATCCCACTTCTGCAAAGGAATGCCTTTTTATAGATCGCCTAGCAGATTCTAGCCTCTGTCAGGTTAGTGGTATACTAAACTATATGGACAGGCAACTAGATCTTATTTTCACAACCGATCCCATTAACTCTTCAGTATCACTCTCACCTCTATCCTTATCTACTATCGACAATTATCATCCTCCCCTAATTCTCTCATTCTATCATGATTGTCCACTACCAACTAATCTCCCTACAAATCAGTACTCCTTTGATTTTCATAAGGCAAATTTCCGTCATATTAATGAATATCTCAACAGAACTTCCTTTAATTTCGATAGCCTTATCATGAAAGATGCCACAGAAAAATTTTACAGGGAAATATTTAATTCTATTTCTCTCCATGTACCCTTTAGTCGCCAAAAGACATCGGCTGCCTCCCCACCTTGGTATAACCGCAAGCTTCGCTCTTTGCGTAACAAGAGGAACAAGTTGTGGGCAATTTTCCTTCGTACCCGATCGCCCCCTGATTATTCTAACTATTTTGGTTCTTATCTTCACTTTTGCGAGCTATACAACACCCTTTACCAACGCTATTTAATAGAAACACAAAGCAACCTTAAAAATGATCCTAAATCGTTCTTTCAGTTCGTCAATTTTAAAAGAAAATCCGATGGTTACCCTTCCTCTCTTTCCTACAATACCGAAACTTCGAATAATCCGCAAGATATTGCCAATTTTTTTGCCACGTTTTTCAAGCAATCTTTCACCGGCGATTCCTTCATACCTGATTCAGATTATTTCGATTATTTGCCAAATTTCGCACTAGGTCCTTTTCTTCCTCCTACCGTCGACCCATATATCATCGAAAATAAGTTGAATCAACTTAACGATGAATGTCTTCCTGGCCCTGATGGCCTCCCCGCAATATTCCTAAAAAAATGTTCTTCAGCTCTCTCTTTTCCGCTCTCCAAATTGTTCAGCCTATCATTATCTCAAGGAGAATTTCCTCAGGTATGGAAAACTTCTTTCATAACCCCAATATACAAAAAGGGTACTAAGAACGATATTAAAAACTATCGTCCCATTGCCAAACTTTCACATATCCCTAAAATATTTGAAAGTATTTTGTACGAAATTTTAAGTTTCCGTTGTAAGTCGCTAATTTCCCCTAGACAACACGGCTTTCTCAAATGTAGGTCTACAACAACTAATCTAGTTGAATTTGTATCGTATACAGTCTCAGCTCTAGAAAGCGGAAGGGAAGTAGATGTTATCTCTACTGACTTTAGTAAGGCTTTTGACAAAATTTCACATAGACTTATACTTTTCAAATTGTCCACCCTCGGCTTTGAACCTATTTTCTTAAAATGGATTTCTTCTTATCTGGAAAACCGGTATTACAGTGTTCGTTTCAGATCTGCCTTCTCCAATTCATTCTTAGCTACCTCCGGGGCCCCCCAAGGAAGTCACTTAGGACCTCTCCTTTTTATTCTTACAATTAACGATATTGAATTGGTCATTAAACATTCCCATATCTTATTATACGCTGACGATACCAAGTTTTTTAAGACAATTTCTTCCTCACACGACTCTTCCCTTATTCAACTAGATCTCGACAGTTTCTCAGTCTGGTGTATCAAAAACTGCTTAGAGCTTAATATTGCTAAGTGTCAATCTATCACTTTTTCACGCAAACGCATAAAATCTTGTCCCAGGAGCTACTTTCTTTACAATCAACCCTTAGCCATAGTTGAATCGATTCGAGACCTCGGCATACTATGTGACCGAGAGCTCAATTTCATAACACACATCGATAATATTATCTCTAAAGCCAATTCAACGCTTGGTTTTGTGAAACGATGGTCCAAAAAATTCTCCGACCCCTACGTCACCAGATCACTCTACATAACCTTTGTCCGCCCGTTACTTGAATACGCCTGTCAATTATGGTCCCCATATCAAAAAATTCATATTTCTAGAATCGAGAGCATTCAACGCCGTTTTTTAAGATTCGCCCTTCGTGGCCTGCCTTGGAATAATTCCTTGATTCTGCCCCCCTATCAAAATCGCCTCCAACTAATTAACCTCAATACCCTGCAAGAGCGAAGAGAAATAACAGAAATCCTCTTCATTCATCGACTTCTCTCGGGTTCCGTTGACTCTGAAACCCTCTACAACTCTATCTTTTTCAACACTAACCCCCGTAACCTAAGAAACCCTCGCCTCTTCTACCTGCCTACTCATCGTACCTCTTATGGCTTCAATGAACCTATTACCCGAATGCTGCGAAGGGTTGATTTGAACGAAAACTGTTTCGACTTCAATCTCAGCACTCCCAGCCTTAAAATCCTCCTGTTAAATCGTCCGCCCAATTCAACCCAATCATAGCCCTAAGTTTCATAGTTTTAAGTTAGGTTAAGTTATGAAGCTTGTATTAAGCCAAATAAATGGGGGTATTGCCCCCACCAAAATCAAATCAAATCAAAAGTTTAAGACATGGGAACAATACCGTCAAACATTCTTCCGGTATTTTCTGCCCAATCGCTTCATTCATACATTAGAATATGAAATAATGTGGAAAAGACAAAGACTTCGAGAATGTGTAGAGTATTTTACCCGAACTATAGAATACCTCTTCCGACAACACCCAAAAATGACCTTAGATAAGAATGTTGACAGGATTAACGACAGTTTTCGAACTGAATATCGATTATATATTCGCAGGGAAATTTCCAAACGCTCGAAGAACTAACCGAACTCGCTGAACAACTAGAGTTGTTTGGTTAGAAGAACGAAATCAAAGACCTGTTGTAACAACAAACCTGCACCCTCCCACTTGAAAACAAAAAAACCTTGGGAGCACCAAATCCACAAACTTCCACCAGACATATTTCGACCTCGTATGACCGTTATACTCATTGCTGGCACTGTAAGCAACGAGGACACCAGAAACACCAGTGCAACCGACCATTCCGACTCTTCTGTTCCCCCTGTGAAGAAGATGGCCGCCTAAACATTGACCTTACCATAACAGAGAAGAACTCCACCGAATTGGAATAATCGAATGGCCGCACAGTGGTTGTTCTATATTAAAATTACTTTTTTTTTGTATGAAAATGTTATCTCTAATAACGCTACAGATTAATCGCAGCCAAGTTACTTCTCTAAATTAGATTCATTATGCTGAAATGGATCACGCAAGTTGGGTGTTTATGTTATTTTTTGAGTGGTTCAATGCGGCTAATTGATGCAATTGCGTTTGTTTTAAGTCTTTTTTTTTGTATTACTACTTTTTAAAATTAAAGTGATGGCTTTAAGAGAACAAGGTATTCAAAATATTTTAAAATAATTTATTATATGAAATAATTCACATACATATGTAAAAACCGTTACTAAAATAAGGTGTTAATGGTCTTTTTTTGTTTTTTGGTTGACTTTTTAAAGTGCATAACTTTTGTTGCTCCTATTTGCCCCTCATAAAATGTACATATTTATTTAGGCGATACTTTCATCTTTTAAGGCGTATACATCATTTTTTGCGAAAGATTGAATAATCTGGCAATAATTGGATCATAAAATACGTTTATTTTTTTCGGAGATTTTTTGCAAGTCCTTCCCTTTCGTCGGAGATAATTGTAGTTAATAACTCAATTAAGAGAGATGTGCTGTTATCATTATAACAAGAACAAACCCAGTAGGAAATTAACTCCTCCATGAAAAATGCCTTGGTGAAAACATATATGACAGCAGTCATATAGGAGGAATTATCATTGATGTCACTGATGAAAGGTAATGCAGCCGTTCGCCAGGTTGCCATTTCAGTAGCATTTTCTGCTTAGCTCAAGTAAGAATGTAGAGAATAGACAACAAAAAAAAAACTTTAATGAATGCACAATCGTTTTTCATATGCATGAATTAAATGCAAGACCGGAGGCAGACTTCCTCCATAAACAGATTTTTGACCTGCTACAAAACAAAATAAATGATGCGAAAATGAAATCTTTTTTTTTGGTTTCCCAATTTTTGACAACTCAGACTCTGCTCTGAACTAAAAAAGAAAAACGCTTAATAATAGATCATCATCAGTTCGGAATTAGAAGCAAGCATTCGATTATTCAACAAGTGCATAGGATCACTGACGTCATTGAGAAAACTCTTGAAGAAAAGAAAATTTGTTCGGCGGCTTTCCTAGACGTGTCGCAAGCTTTTGATAAGGTGTGGCACGAAGGCCTAAATTTTAAATTAAAATTCTGCCTGAAGCACTTTATACGCTTCTAAAAGCATATCTAGAAAATAGACTTTTTAGAGCAATGGCGTTTTTATTTGGCAATCCGGAATCTGTCTCCGATCCGGAATCCTAGCAGAACACTTTTTTTTATTCTGACGTTTGGTGTGATTGTGTGTGTGTGAAACGTCAAATGAGGAATGTCAAGTCCACAATTTGTTTATTATTGAAAATTGAACTGGCGAAGTGCAAGGACAAATGGCAAACATGGAAAACAATAATGAATTTGAACTTCTTTGCGATCCAAGCAGAATGATCACCTGTGTTGACAATGAAATATTACTTAAAAATATAAGCAGTAAATAAAAATTTTAAATTGGTAGTAAATCTATAGATCTTTATATTTTACATATATTATTGATCATGAAATTGTGTCGGCTAACTATGGTGAAGTGGCTCATTTGTTTGGTTTGCCAGAAAGAAATGTTGATGTTCCTGCAACTTCAAGAAATGGTAAGTTTTAGGTAAAAAAAAATACTAATCAATTTGTAATGAAATCTTACAATTATTGTAGAAATTTCCAAGTGGACAGACGAGCAAACACATTTCATGCTGAATTTATATAGAGTAAACCAATCAAAAGTCGGCCCCCGGAAGAAGTTTACGAATAAGAAAGGAATGTGGCTTTTCTTAGCACAGGAATGCAGCAATGAATTTCAGTTTGGATTGACACTGTTTGCCAACGCTGCTGATGAATCTTTCTCCTCATCGCCAAGGCCAGACGCTGCAATAAACAAAGAACAAATAAGCCGTATTAGCGATTTACAAAGAAAACCACTAAAAATGTTTGAGAATTTGCTTGATAAATTAATCAAATTTATTCTCAGTTTTTTAATAAATTACGAAAACAAATTAGGTATTCTTGTTATTGTAGCATGTCCAGCAAGTTGCATTTCGTTATCTCTTTCTAGTAGATCCTCGCTTGATCCTGATGGGTTTTCACTATTGTTTCCAGTTGCTTCTTCTTCCCAAAGGTCACCATTGTCTATATATAGGTTGTGTAAGACACAACATTCCAAAATAAACTTACTCATTTTTTCAACTGAGTCAAAATCTAGTATCAACAGTTGCCCGAATCTTGTTTTTATTTAAAAAAACAACGAATTTTCAATTTTGACTCGTGTTTGGATAAGTTTTTTGTTGTACTTGCGCTTCAAACTCGCCATGTTTGGCGTATTCATATAAGCAGTCAACAAATATTCCCATAAAGGGTACGCGGCATCACCTAATATGTGATACTGTGCCCCACATAACGCTGGAAGATCGTTGCTTATAAAAGAAAGTTGAAATACCCTTGAATCGTGTATTTCACTAGGTGAACAAACAAACACGTCTATAAAGCGATTCTCAGCATCGTAAATGCCTTGAAGAGTTAAAGATACTAGGTCGTGGCGATTGATAATTGATTGAAAAGATCACTCTAAAGAAGTTAGACACTAGTGGAACCTAGGCCACACTCCGACAACGTGTCAGCACCTTCATTAAAAATTCCCGTCCCCACCGTTCAACCCAGAATCTCTGAGGAAATGAATCGACCAATTCACAAAAGATTGCACTTGAGTTTTGAAGCCGAAACCAGAAATATTCCGAGGGCCTGCACTGGAATGGCTTCGAATACACCGAGAAAAGTTTAAGACATGGGAACAATACCGTCAAACATTCTTCCGGCATTTTCTGCCCAATCGCTTCAAAATATTTTAAAATAATTTATTATATGAAATAATTCACATACATATGTAAAAACCATTACTAAAATAAGGTGTTAATGGTCTTTTTTTGTTTTTTGGTTGACTTTTTAAAGTGCATAACTTTTGTTGCTCCTATTTCCCGTCATAAAATGTACATATTTATTTAGGCGATACTTTCATCTTTTAAGGCGTATACATCATTTTTTGCGAACGATTGAATAATCTGGCAATAATTGGATCATAAAATACGTTTATTTTTTTCGGAGATTTTTTGCAAGTCCTTCCCTTTCGTCGGAGATAATTGTAGTTAATAACTCAATTAAGAGAGATGTGCTGTTATCATTATAAGAAGAACAAACCCAGTAGGAAATTTACTCCTCCATGAAAAATGCCTTGGTGAAAACATATATGACAGCGGTCATATAGGAGGAATTATCATTGATGTCACTGATGAAAGGTAATGCAGCCGTTCGCCAGGTTGCCATTTCAGTAGCATTTTCTGCTTAGCTCAAGTAAGAATGTAGAGAATAGACAACAAAAAAAAACTTTAATGAATGCACAATCGTTTTTCATATGCATGAATTAAATGCAAGACCGGAGGCAAAGACTTCCTCCATAAACAGATTTTTGACCTGCTACAAAAAAAAATAAATGATGCGAAAATGAAATCTTTTTTTTTTTGGTTTTCCAATTTTTGACAACTCAGACTCTGCTCTGAACTAAAAAAGAAAAACGCTTAATAATAGATCATCATCAGTTCGGATTTAGAAGCAAGCATTCGATTATTCAACAAGTGCATAGGATCACTGACGTCATTGAGAAAACTCTTGAAGAAAAGAAAATTTGTTCGGCGGCCTTCCTAGACGTGTCGCAAGCTTTTGATAAGGTGTGGCACGAAGGCCTAAATTTTAAATTAAAACAAATTCTGCCTGAAGCACTTTATACGCTTCTAAAAGCATATCTAGAAAATAGACCTTTTAGAGTAATGACGTTTTTATTTGGCAATCCGGAATCTGTCTCCGATCCGGAATCCTAGCTGAACACTTTTTTTTATTCTGACGTTTGGTGTGATTGTGTGTGTCAAATGAGGATTGTCAAGTCCACAATTTGTTTATTATTGAAAATTGAACTGGCGAAGTGCAAGGACAAATGGCAAACATGGAAAACAATAATGAATTTGAACTTCTTTGCGATCCAAGCAGAATGATCACCTGTGTTGACGATGAAATATAACTTAAAAATACAAGCAGCAAATAAAAATTTTAAATTGGTAGTAATCTATAGAACTTTATATTTTACATATATTATTGATCATGAAATTGTGTCGGCTAACTATGGTGAAGTGGCTCATTTGTTTGGTTTGCCAGAAAGAAATGTTGATGTTCCTGCAACTTCAAGAAATGGTAAAAAAAATACTAATCAATTTGTAATGAAATCTTACAATTATTGTAGAAATTTTCAAGTGGACAGACGAGCAAACACATTTCATGCTGAATTTATATAGAGTAAACCAATCAATAGTCGGCCCCTGAAGAAGTTTAGGAATAAGAAAGGAATGTGGCTTTTCTTAGCACAGGAATGCAGCAATGAATTTCAGTTTGGATTGACACTGTTTGCCAACGCTGCAGATGAATCTTTCTCCTCATCGCCAGGGCCAGATGCTGCAATAAACAAAGAACAAATAAGCCGTAATAGCGATTTACAAAGAAAACCACTAAAAAGGTTTGAGAATTTGATAAATTAATCAAAGTCAGAGCAGAGCGTCTGAAAGTAAGGGCAGCAAATAAGGAAAGAAGACATCCCGAAAACTTACAATCAATCGCTGAATTAACAAGCGTACTTAGCTCTCTGCTAGAAAGTAACCATACGCAGAACCGACGACATCTCAATAACATATAAAACTGAATACTACATTATTTTTATTTATATACTTTTTATGTTTTTTTAAGTAACTATATTTTAAAAGAAATGAGTTAAGTTTTTTTTTTAAGAAAATGAATGAAGTTTTTTATTTTGTCCATATAAGTATTACAAGTGCTTAAGATTCCTCAAAATGTGATTAATTAAATACATATACATATATTTAACCAGAATTTTTTCTCAGTTGTTTGATAAATTACGAAAACAAATTAGGTATTCTTGTTCTTTTAGCATGTCCAGCAAGTTGCATTTCGTTATCTCTTTCTAGTAGATCCTCGCTTGATCCTGATGGGTTTGCACTATTGTTTCCAGTTGCTTCTTCTTCCCAAAGGTCACCATTGTCTATATATAGGTTGTGTAAGACACAACATTCCAAAATAAACTTACTCATTTTTTCAACTGAGTCAAAATCTAGTCTCAACAGTTGCCCGAATCTTGTTTTTATTTAAAAAAACAACTAATTTTCAATTTTGACTCGTTTGGATAAGTTTTTTGTTGTACTTGCGCTTCAAACTCGCCATGTTTGGCGTATTCGTATAAAGAGTCAACAAATATACCCATAAAGGGTACGCGGCATCACCTAATATGTGATACTGTGCCCCACATAACGCTGGAAGATCGTTGCTTATAAAAGAAAGTTGAAATACCCTAGAATCGTGTATTTTACTAGGTGAACAAACAAACACGTCTATAAAGCGATTCTCAGCATCGCAAATTCCTTGAAGAGTTAAAGATACTAGGTCGTGGCGATTGATAATTGATTGAAATTAAATTGAATTCACGCAAGTTGGGTGTTTATGTTATTTTTTGGGTGGTTCAATGCGGCTAATTGATTAAATTGCATTTGTTTTAAGTCTTTTTTTTGTATTACTACTTTTTTAAATTAAAGTGATGGCTTTAAGAGAACAAAGTATTCGCAATATTTTAAAATAATTTATTATATGAAATAATTCACATACATATGTAAAAACCGTTACTAAAATAAGGTGTTAATGGTCTTTTTTTGTTTTTTGGTTGACTTTTTAAAGTGTATAACTTTTGTTGCTCCTATTTGCCCCTCATAAAATGTACATATTTATTTAGGTGATACTTTCATCTTTTAAGGCGAATACATCATTTTTTGCGAAAGATTGAATAATCTGGCAATAATTGGATCATAAAATACGTTTATTTTTTTCGGAGATTTTTTGCAAGTCCTTCCCTTTCGTCGGAGATAATTGTAGTTAATAACTCAATTAAGAGAGATGTGCTGTTATCATTATAAGAAGAACAAACCCAGTAGGAAATTTACTCCTCCATGAAAAATGCCTTGGTGAAAACATATATGACAGCGGTCATATAGGAGGAATTATCATTGATGTCACTGATGAAAGGTAATGCAGCCGTTCGCCAGGTTGCCATTTCAGTAGCATTTTCTGCTTAGCTCAAGTAAGAATGTAGAGAATAGACAACAAAAAAAAACTTTAATGAATGCACAATCGTTTTTCATATGCATGAATTAAATGCAAGACCGCAGGCAAAGACTTCCTCCATAAACAGATTTTTGACCTGCTACAAAAAAAAATAAATGATGCGAAAATGAAATCTTTTTTTTTTTGGTTTTCCAATTTTTGACAACTCAGACTCTGCTCTGAACTAAAAAAGAAAAACGCTTAATAATAGATCATCATCAGTTCGGATTTAGAAGCAAGCATTCGATTATTCAACAAGTGCATAGGATCACTGACGTCATTGAGAAAACTCTTGAAGAAAAGAAAATTTGTTCGGCGGCCTTCCTAGACGTGTCGCAAGCTTTTGATAAGGTGTGGCACGAAGGCCTAAATTTTAAATTAAAACAAATTCTGCCTGAAGCACTTTATACGCTTCTAAAAGCATATCTAGAAAATAGACCTTTTAGAGTAATGACGTTTTTATTTGGCAATCCGGAATCTGTCTCCGATCCGGAATCCTAGCTGAACACTTTTTTTTATTCTGACGTTTGGTGTGATTGTGTGTGTCAAATGAGGATTGCCAAGTCCACAATTTGTTTATTATTGAAAATTGAACTGGCGAAGTGCAAGGACAAATGGCAAACATGGAAAACAATAATGAATTTGAACTTCTTTGCGATCCAAGCAGAATGATCACCTGTGTTGACGATGAAATATAACTTAAAAATACAAGCAGCAAATAAAAATTTTAAATTGGTAGTAATCTATAGAACTTTATATTTTACATATATTATTGATCATGAAATTGTGTCGGCTAACTATGGTGAAGTGGCTCATTTGTTTGGTTTGCCAGAAAGAAATGTTGATGTTCCTGCAACTTCAAGAAATGGTAAAAAAAATACTAATCAATTTGTAATGAAATCTTACAATTATTGTAGAAATTTTCAAGTGGACAGACGAGCAAACACATATCATGCTGAATTTATATAGAGTAAACCAATCAATAGTCGGCCCCTGAAGAAGTTTAGGAATAAGAAAGGAATGTGGCTTTTCTTAGCACAGGAATGCAGCAATGAATTTCAGTTTGGATTGACACTGTTTGCCAACGCTGCAGATGAATCTTTCTCCTCATCGCCAGGGCCAGATGCTGCAATAAACAAAGAACAAATAAGCCGTAATAGCGATTTACAAAGAAAACCACTAAAAAGGTTTGAGAATTTGATAAATTAATCAAAGTCAGAGCAGAGCGTCTGAAAGTAAGGGCAGCAAATAAGGAAAGAAGACATCCCGAAAACTTACAATCAATCGCTGAATTAACAAGCGTACTTAGCTCTCTGCTAGAAAGTAACCATACGCAGAACCGACGACATCTCAATAACATATAAAACTGAATACTACATTATTTTTATTTATATACTTTTTATGTTTTTTTAAGTAACTATATTTTAAAAGAAATGAGTTAAGTTTTTTTTTTAAGAAAATGAATGAAGTTTTTTATTTTGTCCATATAAGTATTACAAGTGCTTAAGATTCCTCAAAATGTGATTAATTAAATACATATACATATATTTAACCAGAATTTTTTCTCAGTTGTTTGATAAATTACGAAAACAAATTAGGTATTCTTGTTCTTTTAGCATGTCCAGCAAGTTGCATTTCGTTATCTCTTTCTAGTAGATCCTCGCTTGATCCTGATGGGTTTGCACTATTGTTTCCAGTTGCTTCTTCTTCCCAAAGGTCACCATTGTCTATATATAGGTTGTGTAAGACACAACATTCCAAAATAAACTTACTCATTTTTTCAACTGAGTCAAAATCTAGTCTCAACAGTTGCCCGAATCTTGTTTTTATTTAAAAAAACAACTAATTTTCAATTTTGACTCGTTTGGATAAGTTTTTTGTTGTACTTGCGCTTCAAACTCGCCATGTTTGGCGTATTCGTATAAAGAGTCAACAAATATACCCATAAAGGGTACGCGGCATCACCTAATATGTGATACTGTGCCCCACATAACGCTGGAAGATCGTTGCTTATAAAAGAAAGTTGAAATACCCTAGAATCGTGTATTTTACTAGGTGAACAAACAAACACGTCTATAAAGCGATTCTCAGCATCGCAAATTCCTTGAAGAGTTAAAGATACTAGGTCGTGGCGATTGATAATTGATTGAAATTAAATTGAATTCACGCAAGTTGGGTGTTTATGTTATTTTTTGGGTGGTTCAATGCGGCTAATTGATTAAATTGCATTTGTTTTAAGTCTTTTTTTTGTATTACTACTTTTTTAAATTAAAGTGATGGCTTTAAGAGAACAAAGTATTCGCAATATTTTAAAATAATTTATTATATGAAATAATTCACATACATATGTAAAAACCGTTACTAAAATAAGGTGTTAATGGTCTTTTTTTGTTTTTTGGTTGACTTTTTAAAGTGTATAACTTTTGTTGCTCCTATTTGCCCCTCATAAAATGTACATATTTATTTAGGTGATACTTTCATCTTTTAAGGCGAATACATCATTTTTTGCGAAAGATTGAATAATCTGGCAATAATTGGATCATAAAATACGTTTATTTTTTTCGGAGATTTTTTGCAAGTCCTTCCCTTTCGTCGGAGATAATTGTAGTTAATAACTCAATTAAGAGAGATGTGCTGTTATCATTATAAGAAGAACAAACCCAGTAGGAAATTTACTCCTCCATGAAAAATGCCTTGGTGAAAACATATATGACAGCGGTCATATAGGAGGAATTATCATTGATGTCACTGATGAAAGGTAATGCAGCCGTTCGCCAGGTTGCCATTTCAGTAGCATTTTCTGCTTAGCTCAAGTAAGAATGTAGAGAATAGACAACAAAAAAAAACTTTAATGAATGCACAATCGTTTTTCATATGCATGAATTAAATGCAAGACCGGAGGCAAAGACTTCCTCCATAAACAGATTTTTGACCTGCTACAAAAAAAAATAAATGATGCGAAAATGAAATCTTTTTTTTTTTGGTTTTCCAATTTTTGACAACTCAGACTCTGCTCTGAACTAAAAAAGAAAAACGCTTAATAATAGATCATCATCAGTTCGGATTTAGAAGCAAGCATTCGATTATTCAACAAGTGCATAGGATCACTGACGTCATTGAGAAAACTCTTGAAGAAAAGAAAATTTGTTCGGCGGCCTTCCTAGACGTGTCGCAAGCTTTTGATAAGGTGTGGCACGAAGGCCTAAATTTTAAATTAAAACAAATTCTGCCTGAAGCACTTTATACGCTTCTAAAAGCATATCTAGAAAATAGACCTTTTAGAGTAATGACGTTTTTATTTGGCAATCCGGAATCTGTCTCCGATCCGGAATCCTAGCTGAACACTTTTTTTTATTCTGACGTTTGGTGTGATTGTGTGTGTCAAATGAGGATTGTCAAGTCCACAATTTGTTTATTATTGAAAATTGAACTGGCGAAGTGCAAGGACAAATGGCAAACATGGAAAACAATAATGAATTTGAACTTCTTTGCGATCCAAGCAGAATGATCACCTGTGTTGACGATGAAATATAACTTAAAAATACAAGCAGCAAATAAAAATTTTAAATTGGTAGTAATCTATAGAACTTTATATTTTACATATATTATTGATCATGAAATTGTGTCGGCTAACTATGGTGAAGTGGCTCATTTGTTTGGTTTGCCAGAAAGAAATGTTGATGTTCCTGCAACTTCAAGAAATGGTAAAAAAAATACTAATCAATTTGTAATGAAATCTTACAATTATTGTAGAAATTTTCAAGTGGACAGACGAGCAAACACATTTCATGCTGAATTTATATAGAGTAAACCAATCAATAGTCGGCCCCTGAAGAAGTTTAGGAATAAGAAAGGAATGTGGCTTTTCTTAGCACAGGAATGCAGCAATGAATTTCAGTTTGGATTGACACTGTTTGCCAACGCTGCAGATGAATCTTTCTCCTCATCGCCAGGGCCAGATGCTGCAATAAACAAAGAACAAATAAGCCGTAATAGCGATTTACAAAGAAAACCACTAAAAAGGTTTGAGAATTTGATAAATTAATCAAAGTCAGAGCAGAGCGTCTGAAAGTAAGGGCAGCAAATAAGGAAAGAAGACATCCCGAAAACTTACAATCAATCGCTGAATTAACAAGCGTACTTAGCTCTCTGCTAGAAAGTAACCATACGCAGAACCGACGACATCTCAATAACATATAAAACTGAATACTACATTATTTTTATTTATATACTTTTTATGTTTTTTTAAGTAACTATATTTTAAAAGAAATGAGTTAAGTTTTTTTTTTAAGAAAATGAATGAAGTTTTTTATTTTGTCCATATAAGTATTACAAGTGCTTAAGATTCCTCAAAATGTGATTAATTAAATACATATACATATATTTAACCAGAATTTTTTCTCAGTTGTTTGATAAATTACGAAAACAAATTAGGTATTCTTGTTCTTTTAGCATGTCCAGCAAGTTGCATTTCGTTATCTCTTTCTAGTAGATCCTCGCTTGATCCTGATGGGTTTGCACTATTGTTTCCAGTTGCTTCTTCTTCCCAAAGGTCACCATTGTCTATATATAGGTTGTGTAAGACACAACATTCCAAAATAAACTTACTCATTTTTTCAACTGAGTCAAAATCTAGTCTCAACAGTTGCCCGAATCTTGTTTTTATTTAAAAAAACAACTAATTTTCAATTTTGACTCGTTTGGATAAGTTTTTTGTTGTACTTGCGCTTCAAACTCGCCATGTTTGGCGTATTCGTATAAAGAGTCAACAAATATACCCATAAAGGGTACGCGGCATCACCTAATATGTGATACTGTGCCCCACATAACGCTGGAAGATCGTTGCTTATAAAAGAAAGTTGAAATACCCTAGAATCGTGTATTTTACTAGGTGAACAAACAAACACGTCTATAAAGCGATTCTCAGCATCGCAAATTTCTTGAAGAGTTAAAGATACTAGGTCGTGGCGATTGATAATTGATTGAAATTAAATTGAATTCACGCAAGTTGGGTGTTTATGTTATTTTTTGGGTGGTTCAATGCGGCTAATTGATTAAATTGCATTTGTTTTAAGTCTTTTTTTTGTATTACTACTTTTTTAAATTAAAGTGATGGCTTTAAGAGAACAAAGTATTCGCAATATTTTAAAATAATTTATTATATGAAATAATTCACATACATATGTAAAAACCGTTACTAAAATAAGGTGTTAATGGTCTTTTTTTGTTTTTTGGTTGACTTTTTAAAGTGTATAACTTTTGTTGCTCCTATTTGCCCCTCATAAAATGTACATATTTATTTAGGTGATACTTTCATCTTTTAAGGCGAATACATCATTTTTTGCGAAAGATTGAATAATCTGGCAATAATTGGATCATAAAATACGTTTATTTTTTTCGGAGATTTTTTGCAAGTCCTTCCCTTTCGTCGGAGATAATTGTAGTTAATAACTCAATTAAGAGAGATGTGCTGTTATCATTATAAGAAGAACAAACCCAGTAGGAAATTTACTCCTCCATGAAAAATGCCTTGGTGAAAACATATATGACAGCGGTCATATAGGAGGAATTATCATTGATGTCACTGATGAAAGGTAATGCAGCCGTTCGCCAGGTTGCCATTTCAGTAGCATTTTCTGCTTAGCTCAAGTAAGAATGTAGAGAATAGACAACAAAAAAAAACTTTAATGAATGCACAATCGTTTTTCATATGCATGAATTAAATGCAAGACCGGAGGCAAAGACTTCCTCCATAAACAGATTTTTGACCTGCTACAAAAAAAAATAAATGATGCGAAAATGAAATCTTTTTTTTTTTGGTTTTCCAATTTTTGACAACTCAGACTCTGCTCTGAACTAAAAAAGAAAAACGCTTAATAATAGATCATCATCAGTTCGGATTTAGAAGCAAGCATTCGATTATTCAACAAGTGCATAGGATCACTGACGTCATTGAGAAAACTCTTGAAGAAAAGAAAATTTGTTCGGCGGCCTTCCTAGACGTGTCGCAAGCTTTTGATAAGGTGTGGCACGAAGGCCTAAATTTTAAATTAAAACAAATTCTGCCTGAAGCACTTTATACGCTTCTAAAAGCATATCTAGAAAATAGACCTTTTAGAGTAATGACGTTTTTATTTGGCAATCCGGAATCTGTCTCCGATCCGGAATCCTAGCTGAACACTTTTTTTTATTCTGACGTTTGGTGTGATTGTGTGTGTCAAATGAGGATTGTCAAGTCCACAATTTGTTTATTATTGAAAATTGAACTGGCGAAGTGCAAGGACAAATGGCAAACATGGAAAACAATAATGAATTTGAACTTCTTTGCGATCCAAGCAGAATGATCACCTGTGTTGACGATGAAATATAACTTAAAAATACAAGCAGCAAATAAAAATTTTAAATTGGTAGTAATCTATAGAACTTTATATTTTACATATATTATTGATCATGAAATTGTGTCGGCTAACTATGGTGAAGTGGCTCATTTGTTTGGTTTGCCAGAAAGAAATGTTGATGTTCCTGCAACTTCAAGAAATGGTAAAAAAAATACTAATCAATTTGTAATGAAATCTTACAATTATTGTAGAAATTTTCAAGTGGACAGACGAGCAAACACATTTCATGCTGAATTTATATAGAGTAAACCAATCAATAGTCGGCCCCTGAAGAAGTTTAGGAATAAGAAAGGAATGTGGCTTTTCTTAGCACAGGAATGCAGCAATGAATTTCAGTTTGGATTGACACTGTTTGCCAACGCTGCAGATGAATCTTTCTCCTCATCGCCAGGGCCAGATGCTGCAATAAACAAAGAACAAATAAGCCGTAATAGCGATTTACAAAGAAAACCACTAAAAAGGTTTGAGAATTTGATAAATTAATCAAAGTCAGAGCAGAGCGTCTGAAAGTAAGGGCAGCAAATAAGGAAAGAAGACATCCCGAAAACTTACAATCAATCGCTGAATTAACAAGCGTACTTAGCTCTCTGCTAGAAAGTAACCATACGCAGAACCGACGACATCTCAATAACATATAAAACTGAATACTACATTATTTTTATTTATATACTTTTTATGTTTTTTTAAGTAACTATATTTTAAAAGAAATGAGTTAAGTTTTTTTTTTAAGAAAATGAATGAAGTTTTTTATTTTGTCCATATAAGTATTACAAGTGCTTAAGATTCCTCAAAATGTGATTAATTAAATACATATACATATATTTAACCAGAATTTTTTCTCAGTTGTTTGATAAATTACGAAAACAAATTAGGTATTCTTGTTCTTTTAGCATGTCCAGCAAGTTGCATTTCGTTATCTCTTTCTAGTAGATCCTCGCTTGATCCTGATGGGTTTGCACTATTGTTTCCAGTTGCTTCTTCTTCCCAAAGGTCACCATTGTCTATATATAGGTTGTGTAAGACACAACATTCCAAAATAAACTTACTCATTTTTTCAACTGAGTCAAAATCTAGTCTCAACAGTTGCCCGAATCTTGTTTTTATTTAAAAAAACAACTAATTTTCAATTTTGACTCGTTTGGATAAGTTTTTTGTTGTACTTGCGCTTCAAACTCGCCATGTTTGGCGTATTCGTATAAAGAGTCAACAAATATACCCATAAAGGGTACGCGGCATCACCTAATATGTGATACTGTGCCCCACATAACGCTGGAAGATCGTTGCTTATAAAAGAAAGTTGAAATACCCTAGAATCGTGTATTTTACTAGGTGAACAAACAAACACGTCTATAAAGCGATTCTCAGCATCGCAAATTCCTTGAAGAGTTAAAGATACTAGGTCGTGGCGATTGATAATTGATTGAAAAGATCACACTAAAGAAGTTAGACACTAGTGGAACCTAGGCCACACTCCAAAAACGTGTCAGCACCTTCTTTAAAAATTCCCGTCCCCACCGTTCAACCCAGAATCTCTGAGGAAATGAATCGACCAATTCACAAACGATTGCACTTGAGTTTTGAAGCCGAAACCATGAGAATGCTACCAGAAATATTCCGAGGGCCTGCACTGGAATGGCTTCGAATACACCGAGAAAATTTGCCGATGAAAGCTGGGTTCAATCTTTTTTAAACGCACTTTCTCCATCGCTGTAACTGAATGTTGCCGGGCGTCTTTCAGAAGTTTTAAAATCCAGTTTCCATCTAAGTATGACTGGTTGTTTCATCACCCTAACGGATCTTTCCGAATTAATAAGATGAAGATGTCTAAATGGAATAGCAGTTTATCTACAATAAGGAATACTAATAATAACCCCATAAATTATTCCAAAATCCCCTATCCAGATCTCCCTATGAAGCAAAATAAACAAAATAAATCCCATACTTCTGATCCCAACTGGACTACAAAGGCGGGTATCTTTCCAAACTTTTCTCGAACTATCACTAACATTAACAATTTTAAAACTAATTCTCTTTCTTTGAAGCGCAAATCCCCACAGTTTTCACTGAATCCTCCTGCGAAACGGATGTTTTTAAGCTATGCCCGCACAACCCTTCCTAAAACTTCCTCTGATAATCCTTCTCAACGTAAATGTGTGTCTTTCAATCTCGCATCCCAACCCCATCCTCTAGCAAAAGCCTCTTTTCCAAAAAACACTCCAATCATAGTCAAATACCCGAACTTCATCCACTCTCATACTATAAATCCTTCAAATACTAACACCTCAGATTCTGCCCCATCTAAAAGAATATCAAATGTCACTCCAAAATCGTTACCTTCCCCAATGTTCGACCCAATGACTCCCCCTGCTGTGAAACTTACCAATAGATTAACTGACCCCTCGCCCACAAACACTGAACTCGATGGGCTTTATGTCATGGCCAGACTTCGAGATCAAAAACTTTTCGACAATGTTCGTTTGTACCTTGCCTACCTACATGACAAATCTGAATCGGTTTGCATTGACGGCAAAACAAAAACAAATGTCATTGTTCAAATACAAAAAGAAGGACTCCCGACTGACCCCGTAGCCCTGAAAAAGATTTACACGCGTTTTCATGAAAACTACAACATTTCTCCGACAACAGTTAATAAAGACCTTAAAACTTACGCCTCTCACATCAGCTCCAAACGTACGTCGTACCTTCAAAGTACACGCACAAACTTTAAAAACTACTTTCGCTCCTAACTCGAACCCAGCCATATATGTCACTCCTAATGTCCCATCCAAAACAATGCCTTGCACCTTCCCAGCTGGCCAAATCTTCCCCCTTACCTTCTACTATCAAAACGTTCGAGGTCTTCGTTCAAAAACTCATACTGTTTTACAACAATCCTACGCTCTATCCTTTGATATCTACGCCCTGACGGAAACAAATCTGGTCTCTAGTATAAACAACCAAGAACTGTTTCCTTCTTCTTTTAACGTTTATCGCGACGATGAACTTAACGGATCTTCTGACGAATGCCCATGTCGAGGTGTCCTACTAGCTATTAAAAACACACTAGACTCATCCCTCATTGCAGTCTCTTCTTCCCCTAATCTCGACTATGTCTCAATTAAGATAAGACTACCCCGTAAGTCGCTTTATGTGATATGTTGCTATATTTTGCCGTCGCAGCCTATTGAATCTTATAAGCTCGCCATTGAAATGGTTGACCACATAATTGCTTTATGTGACCCCAACGATGACATCCTTCTTTTCGGCGACTTTAACCTTCCCCATCTTAAATGGACTTCATCTGAAGATCAATCTTATTATATTGCTTCAAATCCCACTTCTGCAAAGGAATGCCTTTTTATAGATCGCCTAGCAGATTCTAGCCTCTGTCAGGTTAGTGGTATACTAAACTATATGGACAGGCAACTAGATCTTATTTTCACAACCGATCCCATTAACTCTTCAGTATCACTCTCACCTCTATCCTTATCTACTATCGACAATTATCATCCTCCCCTAATTCTCTCATTCTATCATGATTGTCCACTACCAACTAATCTCCCTACAAATCAGTACTCCTTTGATTTTCATAAGGCAAATTTCCGTCATATTAATGAATATCTCAACAGAACTTCCTTTAATTTCGATAGCCTTATCATGAAAGATGCCACAGAAAAATTTTACAGGGAAATATTTAATTCTATTTCTCTCCATGTACCCTTTAGTCGCCAAAAGACATCGGCTGCCTCCCCACCTTGGTATAACCGCAAGCTTCGCTCTTTGCGTAACAAGAGGAACAAGTTGTGGGCAATTTTCCTTCGTACCCGATCGCCCCCTGATTATTCTAACTATTTTGGTTCTTATCTTCACTTTTGCGAGCTATACAACACCCTTTACCAACGCTATTTAATAGAAACACAAAGCAACCTTAAAAATGATCCTAAATCGTTCTTTCAGTTCGTCAATTTTAAAAGAAAATCCGATGGTTACCCTTCCTCTCTTTCCTACAATACCGAAACTTCGAATAATCCGCAAGATATTGCCAATTTTTTTGCCACGTTTTTCAAGCAATCTTTCACCGGCGATTCCTTCATACCTGATTCAGATTATTTCGATTATTTGCCAAATTTCGCACTAGGTCCTTTTCTTCCTCCTACCGTCGACCCATATATCATCGAAAATAAGTTGAATCAACTTAACGATGAATGTCTTCCTGGCCCTGATGGCCTCCCCGCAATATTCCTAAAAAAATGTTCTTCAGCTCTCTCTTTTCCGCTCTCCAAATTGTTCAGCTTATCATTATCTCAAGGAGAATTACCTCAGGTATGGAAAACTTCTTTCATAACCCCAATATACAAAAAGGGTACTAAGAACGATATTAAAAACTATCGTCCCATTGCCAAACTTTCACATATCCCTAAAATATTTGAAAGTATTTTGTACGAAATTTTAAGTTTCCGTTGTAAGTCGCTAATTTCCCCTAGACAACACGGCTTTCTCAAATGTAGGTCTACAACAACTAATCTAGTTGAATTTGTATCGTATACAGTCTCAGCTCTAGAAAGCGGAAGGGAAGTAGATGTTATCTCTACTGACTTTAGTAAGGCTTTTGACAAAATTTCACATAGACTTATACTTTTCAAATTGTCCACCCTCGGCTTTGAACCTATTTTCTTAAAATGGATTTCTTCTTATCTGGAAAACCGGTATTACAGTGTTCGTTTCAGATCTGCCTTCTCCAATTCATTCTTAGCTACCTCCGGGGCCCCCCAAGGAAGTCACTTAGGACCTCTCCTTTTTATTCTTACAATTAACGATATTGAATTGGTCATTAAACATTCCCATATCTTATTATACGCTGACGATACCAAGTTTTTTAAGACAATTTCTTCCTCACACGACTCTTCCCTTATTCAACTAGATCTCGACAGTTTCTCAGTCTGGTGTATCAAAAACTGCTTAGAGCTTAATATTGCTAAGTGTCAATCTATCACTTTTTCACGCAAACGCATAAAATCTTGTCCCAGGAGCTACTTTCTTTACAATCAACCCTTAGCCATAGTTGAATCGATTCGAGACCTCGGCATAACGGCATACTATGTGACCGAGAGCTCAATTTCATAACACACATCGATAATATTATCTCTAAAGCCAATTCAACGCTTGGTTTTGTGAAACGATGGTCCAAAAAATTCTCCGACCCCTACGTCACCAGATCACTCTACATAACCTTTGTCCGCCCGTTACTTGAATACGCCTGTCAATTATGGTCCCCATATCAAAAAATTCATATTTCTAGAATCGAGAGCATTCAACGCCGTTTTTTAAGATTCGCCCTTCGTGGCCTGCCTTGGAATAATTCCTTGATTCTGCCCCCCTATCAAAATCGCCTCCAACTAATTAACCTCAATACCCTGCAAGAGCGAAGAGAAATAACAGAAATCCTCTTCATTCATCGACTTCTCTCGGGTTCCGTTGACTCTGAAACCCTCTACAACTCTATCTTTTTCAACACTAACCCCCGTAACCTAAGAAACCCTCGCCTCTTCTACCTGCCTACTCATCGTACCTCTTATGGCTTCAATGAACCTATTACCCGAATGCTGCGAAGGGTTGATTTGAACGAAAACTGTTTCGACTTCAATCTCAGCACTCCCAGCCTTAAAATCCTCCTGTTAAATCGTCCGCCCAATTCAACCCAATCATAGCCCTAAGTTTCATAGTTTTAAGTTAGGTTAAGTTATGAAGCTTGTATTAAGCCAAATAAATGGGGGTATTGCCCCCACCAAAATCAAATCAAATCAAAAGTTTAAGACATGGGAACAATACCGTCAAACATTCTTCCGGTATTTTCTGCCCAATCGCTTCATTCATACATTAGAATATGAAATAATGTGGAAAAGACAAAGACTTCGAGAATGTGTAGAGTATTTTACCCGAACTATAGAATAGCTCTTCCGACAACACCCAAAAATGACCTTAGATAAGAATGTTGACAGGATTAACGACAGTTTTCGAACTGAATATCGATTATATATTCGCAGGGAAATTTCCAAACGCTCGAAGAACTAACCGAACTCGCTGAACAACTAGAGTTGTTTGGTTAGAAGAACGAAATCAAAGACCTGTTGTAACAACAAACCTGCACCCTCCCACTTGAAAACAAAAAAACCTTGGGAGCACCAAATCCACAAACTTCCACCAGACATATTTCGACCTCGTATGACCGTTATACTCATTGCTGGCACTGTAAGCAACGAGGACACCAGAAACACCAGTGCAACCGACCATTCCGACTCTTCTGTTCCCCCTGTGAAGAAGATGGCCGCCTAAACATTGACCTTACCATAACAGAGAAGAACTCCACCGAATTGGAATAATCGAATGGCCGCACAGTGGTTGTTCTATATTAAAATTACTTTTTTTTTGTATGAAAATGTTATCTCTAATAACGCTACAGATTAATCGCAGCCAAGTTACTTCTCTAAATTAGATTCATTATGCTGAAATGGATCACGCAAGTTGGGTGTTTATGTTATTTTTTGAGTGGTTCAATGCGGCTAATTGATGCAATTGCGTTTGTTTTAAGTCTTTTTTTTGTATTACTACTTTTTAAAATTAAAGTGATGGCTTTAAGAGAACAAGGTATTCAAAATATTTTAAAATAATTTATTATATGAAATAATTCACATACATATGTAAAAACCGTTACTAAAATAAGGTGTTAATGGTCTTTTTTTGTTTTTTGGTTGACTTTTTAAAGTGCATAACTTTTGTTGCTCCTATTTGCCCCTCATAAAATGTACATATTTATTTAGGCGATACTTTCATCTTTTAAGGCGTATACATCATTTTTTGCGAAAGATTGAATAATCTGGCAATAATTGGATCATAAAATACGTTTATTTTTTTCGGAGATTTTTTGCAAGTCCTTCCCTTTCGTCGGAGATAATTGTAGTTAATAACTCAATTAAGAGAGATGTGCTGTTATCATTATAACAAGAACAAACCCAGTAGGAAATTAACTCCTCCATGAAAAATGCCTTGGTGAAAACATATATGACAGCAGTCATATAGGAGGAATTATCATTGATGTCACTGATGAAAGGTAATGCAGCCGTTCGCCAGGTTGCCATTTCAGTAGCATTTTCTGCTTAGCTCAAGTAAGAATGTAGAGAATAGACAACAAAAAAAAAACTTTAATGAATGCACAATCGTTTTTCATATGCATGAATTAAATGCAAGACCGGAGGCAGACTTCCTCCATAAACAGATTTTTGACCTGCTACAAAACAAAATAAATGATGCGAAAATGAAATCTTTTTTTTTGGTTTCCCAATTTTTGACAACTCAGACTCTGCTCTGAACTAAAAAAGAAAAACGCTTAATAATAGATCATCATCAGTTCGGAATTAGAAGCAAGCATTCGATTATTCAACAAGTGCATAGGATCACTGACGTCATTGAGAAAACTCTTGAAGAAAAGAAAATTTGTTCGGCGGCTTTCCTAGACGTGTCGCAAGCTTTTGATAAGGTGTGGCACGAAGGCCTAAATTTTAAATTAAAATTCTGCCTGAAGCACTTTATACGCTTCTAAAAGCATATCTAGAAAATAGACTTTTTAGAGCAATGGCGTTTTTATTTGGCAATCCGGAATCTGTCTCCGATCCGGAATCCTAGCAGAACACTTTTTTTTATTCTGACGTTTGGTGTGATTGTGTGTGTGTGAAACGTCAAATGAGGAATGTCAAGTCCACAATTTGTTTATTATTGAAAATTGAACTGGCGAAGTGCAAGGACAAATGGCAAACATGGAAAACAATAATGAATTTGAACTTCTTTGCGATCCAAGCAGAATGATCACCTGTGTTGACAATGAAATATTACTTAAAAATATAAGCAGTAAATAAAAATTTTAAATTGGTAGTAAATCTATAGATCTTTATATTTTACATATATTATTGATCATGAAATTGTGTCGGCTAACTATGGTGAAGTGGCTCATTTGTTTGGTTTGCCAGAAAGAAATGTTGATGTTCCTGCAACTTCAAGAAATGGTAAGTTTTAGGTAAAAAAAAATACTAATCAATTTGTAATGAAATCTTACAATTATTGTAGAAATTTCCAAGTGGACAGACGAGCAAACACATTTCATGCTGAATTTATATAGAGTAAACCAATCAAAAGTCGGCCCCCGGAAGAAGTTTACGAATAAGAAAGGAATGTGGCTTTTCTTAGCACAGGAATGCAGCAATGAATTTCAGTTTGGATTGACACTGTTTGCCAACGCTGCTGATGAATCTTTCTCCTCATCGCCAAGGCCAGACGCTGCAATAAACAAAGAACAAATAAGCCGTATTAGCGATTTACAAAGAAAACCACTAAAAATGTTTGAGAATTTGCTTGATAAATTAATCAAATTTATTCTCAGTTTTTTAATAAATTACGAAAACAAATTAGGTATTCTTGTTATTGTAGCATGTCCAGCAAGTTGCATTTCGTTATCTCTTTCTAGTAGATCCTCGCTTGATCCTGATGGGTTTTCACTATTGTTTCCAGTTGCTTCTTCTTCCCAAAGGTCACCATTGTCTATATATAGGTTGTGTAAGACACAACATTCCAAAATAAACTTACTCATTTTTTCAACTGAGTCAAAATCTAGTATCAACAGTTGCCCGAATCTTGTTTTTATTTAAAAAAACAACGAATTTTCAATTTTGACTCGTGTTTGGATAAGTTTTTTGTTGTACTTGCGCTTCAAACTCGCCATGTTTGGCGTATTCATATAAGCAGTCAACAAATATTCCCATAAAGGGTACGCGGCATCACCTAATATGTGATACTGTGCCCCACATAACGCTGGAAGATCGTTGCTTATAAAAGAAAGTTGAAATACCCTTGAATCGTGTATTTTACTAGGTGAACAAACAAACACGTCTATAAAGCGATTCTCAGCATCGTAAATGCCTTGAAGAGTTAAAGATACTAGGTCGTGGCGATTGATAATTGATTGAAAAGATCACTCTAAAGAAGTTAGACACTAGTGGAACCTAGGCCACACTCCGACAACGTGTCAGCACCTTCATTAAAAATTCCCGTCCCCACCGTTCAACCCAGAATCTCTGAGGAAATGAATCGACCAATTCACAAAAGATTGCACTTGAGTTTTGAAGCCGAAACCAGAAATATTCCGAGGGCCTGCACTGGAATGGCTTCGAATACACCGAGAAAAGTTTAAGACATGGGAACAATACCGTCAAACATTCTTCCGGCATTTTCTGCCCAATCGCTTCAAAATATTTTAAAATAATTTATTATATGAAATAATTCACATACATATGTAAAAACCATTACTAAAATAAGGTGTTAATGGTCTTTTTTTGTTTTTTGGTTGACTTTTTAAAGTGCATAACTTTTGTTGCTCCTATTTCCCGTCATAAAATGTACATATTTATTTAGGCGATACTTTCATCTTTTAAGGCGTATACATCATTTTTTGCGAACGATTGAATAATCTGGAAATAATTGGATCATAAAATACGTTTATTTTTTTCGGAGATTTTTTGCAAGTCCTTCCCTTTCGTCGGAGATAATTGTAGTTAATAACTCAATTAAGAGAGATGTGCTGTTATCATTATAAGAAGAACAAACCCAGTAGGAAATTAACTCCTCCATGAAAAATGCCTTGGTGAAAACATATATGACAGCGGTCATATAGGAGGAATTATCATTGATGTCACTGATGAAAGGTAATGCAGCCGTTCGCCAGGTTGCCATTTCAGTAGCATTTTCTGCTTAGCTCAAGTAAGAATGTAGAGAATAGACAACAAAAAAAAACTTTAATGAATGCACAATCGTTTTTCATATGCATGAATTAAATGCAAGACCGGAGGCAAAGAATTCCTCCATAAACAGATTTTTGACCTGCTACAAAAAAAATGAATGATGCGAAAATGAAATCTTTTTTTTTGGTTTCCCAATTTTTGACAACTCAGACTCTGCTCTGAACTAAAAAAGAAAAACGCTTAATAATAGATCATCATCAGTTCGGAATTAGAAGCAAGCATTCGATTATTCAACAAGTGCATAGGATCACTGACGTCATTGAGAAAACTCTTGAAGAAAAGAAAATTTGTTCGGCGGCCTTCCTAGACGTGTCGCAAGCTTTTGATAAGGTGTGGCACGAGGGCCTAAATTTTAAATTAAAACAAATTCTGCCTGAAGCACTTTATACGCTTCTAAAAGCATATCTAGAAAATAGACTTTTTAGAGTAATGGCGTTTTTATTTGGCAATCCGAAATCTGTCTCCGATCCGGAATCCTAGCTGAACACTTTTTTTTATTCTGACGTTTGGTGTAATTGTGTGTGTGTGAAACGTCAAATGAGGAATGTCAAGTCCACAATTTGTTTATTATTGAAAATTGAACTGGCGAAGTGCAAGGACAAATGGCAAACATGGAAAACAATAATGAATTTGAACTTCTTTGCGATCCAAGCAGAATGATCACCTGTGTTGACGATGAAATATTACTTAAAAATACAAGCAGTAAATAAAAATTTTAAATTGGTAGTAAATCTATAGAACTTTATATTTTACATATATTATTGATCATGAAATTGTGTCGGCTAACTATGGTGAAGTGGCTCATTTGTTTGGTTTGCCAGAAAGAAATGTTGATGTTCCTGCAACTTCAAGAAATGGTAAGTTTTAGGTAAAAAAAAATACTAATCAATTTGTAATGAAATCTTACAATTATTGTAGAAATTTCCAAGTGGACAGACGAGCAAACACATTTCATGCTGAATTTATATAGAGTAAACCAATCAAAAGTCGGCCCCCGGAAGAAGTTTACGAATAAGAAAGGAATGTGGCTTTTCTTAGCACAGGAATGCAGCAATGAATTTCAGTTTGGATTGACACTGTTTGCCAACGCTGCTGATGAATCTTTCTCCTCATCGCCAAGGCCAGACGCTGCAATAAACAAAGAACAAATAAGCCGTATTAGCGATTTACAAAGAAAACCACTAAAAATGTTTGAGAATTTGCTTGATAAATTAATCAAAGTCAGAGCAGATCGTCTGATAGTAAGGGCAGCAAATAAGGAAAGAAGACATCCCGAAAACTTACAATCAATCGCTCAATTAACAAGCGTACTTAGCTCTCTGCTAGAAAGTAACCATACGCAGAACCGACGACATCTCAATAATGTATAAAACTGAATACTACATTATTTTTATTTATATACTTTTTATGTTTTTTTAAGTAACTATATTTTAAAAGAAATGAGTTAAGTTTTTTTTTTAAGAAAATGAATGAAGTTTTTTATTTTGTCCATATAAGTATTACAAGTGCTTAAGATTCCTCAAAATGTGATTAATTAAATACATATAAATACATACATATATTAAACCAGAATTTATTCTCAGTTTTTTAATAAATTACGAAAACAAATCAGTAATTCTTGTTCTTTTAACATGTCCAGCAAGGTGCATTTCGTTATCTCTTTCTAGTAGATCCTCGCTTGATCCTGATGGGTTTTCACTATTGTTTTCAGTTGCTTCTTCTTCCCAAAGGTCACCATTGTCTATATATGGGTTGTGTAAGACACAACATTCCAAAATAAACTTACTCATTTTTTCAACTGAGTGAAAATCTAGTCTCAACAGTTTGCCCGAATCTTGTTTTTATTTAAAAAAAAAAACGAATTTTCAATTTTGACTCGTATTTGGATAAGTTTTTTGTTGTACTTGCGCTTCAAACTCGTCATGTTTGGCGTATTAATATAAGGAGTCAACAAATATTCCATAAAGGGTACGCGGCATCACCTAATATGTGATACTGTGCCCCACATAACGCTGGAAGATCGTTGCTTATGAAAGAAAGTTGAAATACCCTAGAATCGTGTATTTTACTAGGTGAACCAACAAACACGTCTATAAAGCGATTCTCAGCATCGCAAATTCCTTGAAGAGTTAAAGATACTAGGTCGTGACGATTGATAATTGATTGAAAAGATCACTCTAAAGAAGTTAGACACTAGTGGAACCTAGGCCACACTCCGACAACGTATCAGCACCTTCATTAAAAATTCCCGTCCCCACCGTTCAACCCAGAATCTCTGAGGAAATGAATCGACCAATTCACAAAAGATCGCACTTGAGTTATGAAGCCGAAACCATGAGAATGCTACCAGAAATATTCCGAGGACCTGCACTGGAATGGCTTCGAATACACCGAGAAAAGTTCAAGACATGGGAACAATACCGTCAAACATTCTTCCGGTATTTTCTGCCCAATCGCTTCATTCATACATTACAAGATGAAATAATGTGGAAAAGACAAGGACCTCGAGAATGTGTAAAGTATTTTACCCGAACTATAGAATACCTCTTCCGACAACACCCAAAAATGACCTTAGATAAGAATGTTGACAGGATTAACGACAGTTTTCGAACTGAATATCGATTATATATTCGCAGGGAAATTTCCAAACGCTCGAAGAACTAACCGAACTCGCTGAACAACTAGAGTTCATTTGGTTAGAAGAACGAAATCAAAGACCTGTTGTAACAACAAACCTGCACCCTCCCACTTGAAAACAAAAAAACCTTGGGAGCACCAAATCCACAAACTTCCACCAGACGTATTTCGACCTCGTATGACCGTTATACTCATTGCTGGCACTGTAAGCAACGAGGACACCAGAACCACCTGTGCAACCGACCATTCCGACTCTTCTGTTCCCCCTGTGGAGAAGATGGTCGCCTAAAGATTGACCTTGCCATAACAGAGAAGAACTCCACCGAATTGGAATAATCGAACGGCCGCACAGTAGTTCTATAGGCCAAAAGGTTAAATCTCAAGGTTAAAATTACTTTTTTTTGTATGAAAATGTTATCTCTAATAACGGTACAGATTAATCGCAGCCAAGTTATTTCTCTAAATAAGATTCATTATGCTGAAATGGATCACGCAAGTTGGGTGTTTATGTTATTTTTTGGGTGGTTCAATGTGGCTAATTGATGCAATTGCATTTGTTTTAAGTCTTTTTTTTGTATTACTACTTTTTTAAATTAAAGTGATGGCTTAAAGAGAACAAGGTATTCAAAATATTTTAAAATAATTTATTATATGAATTAATTCACATACTCGTACATATGTAAAAACCGATACTAAAATAAGGTGTTAATGGTCTTTTTTTGTTTTTTGGTTGTCTTTTTAAAGTGCATAACTTTTGTTGCTCCTATTTGCCCCTCATAAAATGTACATATTTATTTAGGCGATACTTTCATCTTTTAAGGCGTATACGTCATTTTTTGCGAAAATTTGCGAAAGATTGAATAATCTGGCAATAATTGGATCATAAAATACGTTTATTTTTTTCGAAGATTTTTTGCAAGTCCTTCCCTTTCTTCGGAGATAATTGTAGTTAATAACTTAATTAAGAGAGACGTGCTGTTATCATTATAAGAAGAACAAACCCAATATTAAATTTACTCCTCCATGAAAAATGTGTTGGTGAAAACATATATGACAGTGGTCATATAGGCGGAATTATCATTGATGTCACTGCTGAAAGGTAATGCAGCCGTTCACCAGGTTGCCATTTCAGTAGCATTTTCTGCTTAGCTCAAGTAAGAATGTAGAGAATAGACAACAAAAAAAACTTTAATGAATGCACAATCGTTTTTCATATGGATGAATTAAATGCAAAACCGGAGGCAAAGACTTCCTCCATAAACAGACTTTTGACTCAGACTCTGCTCTGAACTAAAAAAGAAAACGCTTAATAATAGATCATTATCAGTTCGGATTTAGAAGCAAGCATTCGATAATTCAACAAGTGCATAGGATCACTGACGTCATTGAGAAAACTGTTGAAGAAAAGAAAATTTGTTCGGCGGTCTTCCTAGACGTGTCGCAAGCTTTTGATAAGGTGTGACACGAAGGCCTAAATTTTAAATTAAAACAAATTCTGCCTGAAGCAGAATTTGTTTTAATTATGCTTCTAAAAGCATATCTAGAAAATAGACTTTTTATAGTAATGGCGTTTTTAGTTGGCAATCCGGAATCTGTCTGCGATCCGGAATCCTAGCTGAACACTTTTTTTTATTATGACGTTTGGTGTGATTGTGTGTGTGTGAAACGTCAAATGAGGAATGTCAAGTCCACAATTTGTTTATTATTGAAAATTGAACTGGCGAAGTGCAAAGACAAATGGCAAACATGGAAAACAATAATGAATTTGAACTTCTTTGCGATCCAAGCAGAATGATCACCTGTGTTGACGATGAAATATTACTTAAAAATACAAGCATCAAGTAAAAATTTTAAATTGGTAGTAAATCTATAGAACTTTATATTTTACATATATTATAGATCATGAAATTGTGTCGGCTAACTATGGTGAAGTGGCTCATTTGTTTGGTTTGCCAGAAAGAAATGTTGATGTTCCTGCAACTTCAAGAAATGGTAAGTTTTAGGTAAAAAAAATACTAATCAATTTGTAATGAAATCTTACAATTATTGTAGAAATTTGCAAGTGGACAGACGAGCAAACACATTTCATGCTGAATTTATATAGAGTAAACCAATCAAAAGTCGGCCCCTGAAGAAGTTTAGGAATACGAAAGGAATGTGGCTTTTCTTAGCACAGGAATGCAGCAATGAATTTCAGTTTGGATTGACACTTTTTGCCATCAACTTCTGGCGCCGAGAACGCTGCAGACGATTCTTTCTCCTCATCGCCAGGGCCAGATGCTGCAATAAACAAAGAACAAATAAGCCGTAATAGCGATTTACAAAGAAAACCACTAAAAATTTTTGAGAATTTGCTTGATAAATTAATCAAAGTCAGAGCAGATCGTCTGAAAGTAAGGGCAGCAAATAAGGAAAGAAGACATCCCGAAAACTTACAATCAATAGCTCAATTAACAAGCGTACTTAGCTCTCTGCTAGAAAGTAACCATACGCAGAACCGACGACATCTCAATAATATATAAAACTGAATACTACATTATTTTTATTTATATACTTCTTATGTTTTTTTAAGTAACTTTATTTTAAAAGAAATGAGTTAAGTTTTTTTTCTTAAGAAAATGAATGAAGTTTTTTTATTTTGTCCATATAAGTATTTCAAGTGCTTAAGATTCCTCAAAATGTGATTAATTAAATACATATACATATATTTAACCAGAATTTATTCTCAGTTTTTTAACAAATTACGAAAACAAATCAGTAATTCCTGTTCTTTTAACATGTCCAGCAAGTTGCATTTCGTTATCTCTTGCTAGTAGATCCCCGCTTGATCCTGAAGGGTTTTCACTATTGTTTTCAGTTGCTTCTTCTTCCCAAAGGTCACCATTGTCTATATATAGGTTGTGTAAGACACAACATTCCAAAATAAACTTACTCATTTTTGCAACTGAGTGAAAATCTAGTCTCAACAGTTGCCCGAATCTTGTTTTTATTTAAAAAAAACGAATTTTCAATTTTGACTCGTGTTTGGATAAGTTTTTTGTTGTACTTGCGCTTCACACTCGTCATGTTTGGCGTATTCATATAAGGAGTCAACAAGTATTCCCATAAAGGGTACGCGGCATCACCTAATATGTGATACTGTGCCCCACATAACGCTGGAAGATTGTTGCTTATAAAAGAAAGTTGAAATACCGTAGAATCGTGTATTTTACTAGGTGAACCAACAAACACGTCTATAAAGCAATTCTCAGCATCGCAAATTCCTTGAAGAGTTAAAGATACTAGGTCGTGGCGATTGATAATTGATTGAAAAGATCACTCTAAAGAAGTTAGACACTAGTGGAACCTAGGCCACACTCCGACAACGTATCAGCACCTTCATTAAAAATTCCCGTCCCCACCGTTCAACCCAGAATCTCTGAGGAAATCAATCGACCAATTCACAAAAGATTGCACTTGAGTTATGAAGCCAAAACCATGAGAATGCTACCAGAAATATACCGAGGGCCTGCACTGGAATGGCTTCGAATACACCGAGAAAAGTTTAAGACATGGGAACAATACCGTCAAACATTCTTCCGGTATTTTCAGCCCAAACGCTTCATTCATACATTAGAAGATGAAATAATGTGGAAAAGACAAGGACCTCGAGAATGTGTAAAGTATTTTACCCGAACTATAGAATACCTCTTCCGACAACATCCAAAAATGACCTTAGATAAGAATGTTGACAGGATTAACGACAGTTTTCGAACTGAATATCGATTATATATTCGCATGGAAATTTCCAAACGCTCGAAGAACTAACCGAACTCGCTGAACAACTAGAGTTCGTTTGGTTAGAAGAACGAAATCAAAGACCTGTTGTAACAACAAACCTGCACCCTCCCACTTGAAAACAAAAAAAACCTTGGGAGCACCAAATCCACAAACTTCCACCAGACATATTTCGACCTCGTATGACCGTTATACTCATTGCTGGCACTGTAAGCACCGAGGACACCAGAAACACCAGTACAACCGACCATACCGACTCTTCTGTTCCCCCTGTGGAGAAGATGGCCGCTTAAAGATTGACCTTGCCATAACAGAGAAGAACTCCACCGAATTGGAATAATCGAACGGCCGCACAGTAGTTGCTCTATAGGCCAAAAGGTTAAATCTCAAGGTTAAAATTACTTTTTTTTTGTATGAAAATGTTATCTCTAATAACGGTACAGATTAATCGCAGCCAAGTTATTTCTCTAAATAAGATTCATTATGCCGAAATGGATCACGCAAGTTGGGTGTTTATGTTATTTTTTGGGTGGTTCAATGTGGCTAATTGATGCAATTGCATTTGTTTTAAGTCTTTTTTTTGTATTACTACTTTTTTAAATTAAAGTGATGGCTTTAAGAGAACAAGGTATTCAAAATATTTTAAAATAATTTATTATATGAATTAATTCACATACTCGTACATATGTAAAAACCGATACTAAAATAAGGTGTTAATGGTCTTTTTTTTGTTTTTTGGTTGTCTTTTTAAAGTGCATAACTTTTGTTGCTCCTATTTGCCCCTCATAAAATGTACATATTTATTTAGGCGATACTTTCATCTTTCAAGGCGTATACGTCATTTTTTGCGAAAATTTGCGAAAGATTGAATAATCTGGCAATAATTGGATCATAAAATACGTTTATTTTTTTCGAAGATTTTTTGCAAGTCCTTCCCTTTCTTCGGAGATAATTGTAGTTAATAACTCAATTAAGAGAGACGTGCTGTTATCATTATAAGAAGAACAAACCCAATAGTAAATTTACTCCTCCATGAAAAATGTCTTGGTGAAAACATATATGACAGTGGTCATATAGGCGGAATTATCATTGATGTCACTGCTGAAAGGTAATGCAGCCGTTCACCAGGTTGCCATTTCAGTAGCATTTTCTGCTTAGCTCAAGTAAGAATGTAGAGAATAGACAACAAAAAAAACTTTAATGAATGCACAATCGTTTTTCATATGGATGAATTAAATGCAAAACCGGAGGCAAAGACTTCCTCCATAAACAGACTTTTGACTCAGACTCTGCTCTGAACTAAAAAAGAAAACGCTTAATAATAGATCATCATCAGTTCGGATTTAGAAGCAAGCATTCGATAATTCAACAAGTGCATAGGATCACTGACGTCATTGAGAAAACTGTTGAAGAAAAGAAAATTTGTTCGGCGGTCTTCCTAGACGTGTCGCAAGCTTTTGATAAGGTGTGACACGAAGGCCTAAATTTTAAATTAAAACAAATTCTGCCTGAAGCAAAATTTGTTTTAATTATGCTTCTAAAAGCATATCTAGAAAATAGACTTTTTATAGTAATGGCGTTTTTAGTTGGCAATCCGGAATCTGTCTGCGATCCGGAATCCTAGCTGAACACTTTTTTTTATTATGACGTTTGGTGTGATTGTGTGTGTGTGAAACGTCAAATGAGGAATGTCAAGTCCACAATTTGTTTATTATTGAAAATTGAACTGGCGAAGTGCAAAGACAAATGGCAAACATGGAAAACAATAATGAATTTGAACTTCTTTGCGATCCAAGCAGAATGATCACCTGTGTTGACGATGAAATATTACTTAAAAATACAAGCAGTAAGTAAAAATTTTAAATTGGTAGTAAATCTATAGAACTTTATATTTTACATATATTATAGATCATGAAATTGTGTCGGCTAACCATGGTGAAGTGGCTCATTTGTTTGGTTTGCCAGAAAGAAATGTTGATGTTCCTGCAACTTCAAGAAATGGTAAGTTTTAGGTAAAAAAAATACTAATCAATTTGTAATGAAATCTTACAATTATTGTAGAAATTTCCAAGTGGACAGACGAGCAAACACATTTCATGCTGCATTTATATAGAGTAAACCAATCAAAAGTCGGCCCCTGAAGAAGTTTAGGAATACGAAAGGAATGTGGCTTTTCTTAGCACAGGAATGCAGCAATGAATTTCAGTTTGGATTGACACTTTTTGCCATCAACTTCTGGTGCCGAGAACGCTGCAGACGATTCTTTCTCCTCATCGCCAGGGCCAGATGCTGCAATAAACAAAGAACAAATAAGCCGTAATAGCGATTTACAAAGAAAACCACTAAAAATGTTTGAGAATTTGCTTGATAAATTAATCAAAGTCAGAGCAGATCGTCTGAAAGTAAGGGCAGCAAATAAGGAAAGAAGACATCCCGAAAACTTACAATCAATAGCTCAATTAACAAGCGTACTTAGCTCTCTGCTAGAAAGTAACCATACGCAGAACCGACGACATCTCAATAATATATAAAACTGAATACTACATTATTTTTATTTATATACTTTTTATGTTTTTTTAAGTAACTATATTTTAAAAGAAATGAGTTAAGTTTTTTTTTAAGAAAATGAATGAAGTTTTTTATTTTGTCCATATAAGTATTTCAAGTGCTTAAGATTCCTCAAAATGTGATTAATTAAATACATATACATATATTTAACCAGAATTTATTCTCAGTTTTTTAATAAATTACGAAAACAAATCAGTAATTCTTGTTCTTTTAACATGTCCAGCAAGTTGCATTTCGTTATCTCTTTCTAGTAGATCCTCGCTTAATCCTGAAGGGTTTTCACTATTGTTTTTAGTTGCTTCTTCTTCCCAAAGGTCACCATTGTCTATATATAGGTTGTGTAAGACACAACATTCCAAAATAAACTTACTCATTTTTTCAACTGAGTGAAAATCTAGTCTCAACAGTTGCCCGAATCTTGTTTTTATTTAAAAAAAACGAATTTTCAATTTTGACTCGTGTTTGTATAAGTTTTTTGTTGTACTTGCGCTTCACACTCGTCATGTTTGGCGTATTCATATAAGGAGTCAACAAATATTCCCATAAAGGGTACGCGGCATCACCTAATATGTGATACTGTGCCCCACATAACGCTGGAAGATTGTTGCTTATAAAAGAAAGTTGAAATACCGTAGAATCGTGTATTTTACTAGGTGAACCAACAAACACGTCTATAAAGCAATTCTCAGCATCGCAAATTCCTTGAAGAGTTAAAGATACTAGGTCGTGGCGATTGATAATTGATTGAAAAGATCACTCTAAAGAAGTTAGACACTAGTGGAACCTAGGCCACACTCCGACAACGTATCAGCACCTTCATTAAAAATTCCCGTCCCCACCGTTTCTGAGGAAATCAATCGACCAATTCACAAAAGATTGCACTTGAGTTATGAAGCCGAAACCATGAGAATGCTACCAGAAATATACCGAGGGCCTGCACTGGAATGGCTTCGAATACACCGAGAAAAGTTTAAGACATGGGAACAATACCGTCAAACATTCTTCCGGTATTTTCTGCCCAATCGCTTCATTCATACATTAGAATATGAAATAATGTGGAAAAGACAAAGACTTCGAGAATGTGTAGAGTATTTTACCCGAACTATAGAATACCTCTTCCGACAACACCCAAAAATGACCTTAGATAAGAATGTTGACAGGATTAACGACAGTTTTCGAACTGAATATCGATTATATATTCGCAGGGAAATTTCCAAACGCTCGAAGAACTAACCGAACTCGCTGAACAACTAGAGTTGTTTGGTTAGAAGAACGAAATCAAAGACCTGTTGTAACAACAAACCTGCACCCTCCCACTTGAAAACAAAAAAACCTTGGGAGCGCCAAATCCACGAACTTCCACCAGACATATTTCGACCTCGTATGACCGTTATACTCATTGCTGGCACTGTAAGCAACGAGGACACCAGAAACACCAGTGCAACCGACCATTCCGACTCTTCTGTTCCCCCTGTGAAGAAGATGGCCGCCTAAACATTGACCTTACCATAACAGAGAAGAACTCCACCGAATTGGAATAATCGAACGGCCGCACAGTGGTTGTTCTATATTAAAATTCCTTTTTTTTTGTATGAAAATGTTATCTTTAATAACGCTACAGATTAATCGCAGCCAAGTTACTTCTCTAAATTAGATTCATTATGCTGAAATGGATCACGCAAGTTGGGTGTTTATGTTATTTTTTGAGTGGTTCAATGCGGCTAATTGATGCAATTGCGTTTGTTTTAAATCTTTTTTTTGTATTACTACTTTTTTAAATTAAAGTGATGGCTTTAAGAGAACAAGGTATTCAAAATATTTTAAAATAATTTATTATATGAAATAATTCACATACATATGTAAAAACCGTTACTAAAATAAGGTGTTAATGGTCTTTTTTTGTTTTTTGGTTGACTTTTTAAAGTGCATAACTTTTGTTTCTTCTATTTGCCCCTCATAAAATGTACATATTTATTTAGGCGATACTTTCATCTTTTAAGGCGTATACATCATTTTTTGCGAAAGATTGAATAATCTGGCAATAATTGGATCATAAAATACGTTTATTTTTTTCGGAGATTTTTTGCAAGTCCTTCCCTTTCGTCGGAGATAATTGTAGTTAATAACTCAATTAAGAGAGATGTGCTGTTATCATTATAAGAAGAACAAACCCAGTAGGAAATTAACTCCTCCATGAAAAATGCCTTGGTGAAAACATATATGACAGCGGTCATATAGGAGGAATTATCATTGATGTCACTGATGAAAGGTAATGCAGCCGTCCGCCAGGTTGTCATTTCAGTAGCATTTTCTGCTTAGCTCAAGTAAGAATGTAGAGAATAGACAACAAAAAAAAACTTTAATGAATGCACAATCGTTTTTCATATGCATGAATTAAATGCAAAACCGGAGGCAAAGACTTCCTCCATAAACAGATTTTTGACCTGCTACAAAACAAAATAAATGATGCGAAAATGAAATCTTTTTTTTTGGTTTCCCAATTTTTGACAACTCAGACTCTGCTCTGAACTAAAAAACAAAAACGCTTAATAATAGATCATCATCAGTTCGGAATTAGAAGCAAGCATTCGATTATTCAACAAGTGCATAGGATCACTGACGTCATTGAGAAAACTCTTGAAGAAAAGAAAATTTGTTCGGCGGCTTTCCTAGACGTGTCGCAAGCTTTTGATAAGGTGTGGCACGAAGGCCTAAATTTTAAATTAAAACAAATTCTGCCTGAAGCACTTTATACGCTTCTAAAAGCATATCTAGAAAATAGACTTTTTAGAGCAATGGCGTTTTTATTTGGCAATCCGGAATCTGTCTCCGATCCGGAATCCTAGCTGAACACTTTTTTTATTCTGACGTTTGGTGTGATTGTGTGTGTGAAACGTCAAATGAGGAATGTCAAGTCCACAATTTGTTTATTATTGAAAATTGAACTGGCGAAGTGCAAGGACAAATTGCAAACATGGAAAACAATAATGAATTTGAACTTCTTTGCGATCCAAGCAGAATGATCACCTGTGTTGACAATGAAATATTACTTAAAAATACAAGCAGTAAATAAAAATTTTAAATTGGTAGTAAATCTATAGAACTTTATATTTTACATATATTATTGATCATGAAATTGTGTCGGCTAACTATGGTGAAGTGGCTCATTTGTTTGGTTTGCCAGAAAGAAATGTTGATGTTGCTGCAACTTCAAGAAATGGTAAGTTTTAGGTAAAAAAAATACTAATCAATTTGTAATGAAATCTTACAATTATTGTAGAAATTTCCAAGTGGACAGACGAGCAAACACATTTCATGCTGAATTTATATAGAGTAAACCAATCAAAAGTCGGCCCCTGAAGAAGTTTAGGAATAAGAAAGGAATGTGGCTTTTCTTAGCACAGGAATGCAGCAATGAATTTCAGTTTGGATTGACACTGTTTGCCAACACTGCTGATGAATCTTTCTCCTCATCGCCAGGGCCAGATGCTGCAATAAACAAAGAACAAATAAGCCGTAATAGCGATTTACAAAGAAAACCACTAAAAATGTTTGAGAATATGCTTGATAAATTAATCAAAGTCAGAGCAGGCCGTCTGAAAGTAAGGGCAGCAAATAAGGAAAGAAGACATCCCGAAAACTTACAATCAATCGCTCAATTAACAAGCGTACTTAGCTCTCTGCTAGAAAGTAACCATACGCAGAACCGACGACATCTCAATAATATATAAAACTGAATACTACATTATTTTTATTTATATACTTTTTATGTTTTTTTAAGTAACTATATTTTAAAAGAAATGAGTTAAGTTTTTTTTTAAAGAAAATGAATGAAGTTTTTTATTTTGTCCATATAAGTATTACAAGTGCTTAAGATTCCTCAAAATGTGATTAATTAAATACATATACATACATATATTTAACCAGAATTTATTCTCAGTTTTTTAATAAATTACGAAAACAAATTAGGTATTCTTGTTATTGTAGCATGTCCAGCAAGTTGCATTTCGTTATCTCTTTCTAGTAGAACCTCGCTTGATCCTGATGGGTTTTCACTATTGTTTCCAGTTGCTTCTTCTTCCCAAAGGTCACCATTGTCTATATATAGGTTGTGTAAGACACAACATTCCAAAATAAACTTACTCATTTTTTCAACTGAGTCAAAATCTAGTCTCAACAGTTGCCCGAATCTTGTTTTTATTTAAAAAAAAACAACGAATTTTCAATTTTGACTCGTGTTTGGATAAGTTTTTTGTTGTACTTGCGCTTCAAACTCGCCATGTTTGGCGTATTCATATAAGCAGTCAACAAATATTCCCATAAAGGGTACGCGGCATCACCTAATATGTGATACTGTGCCCCACATAACGCTGGAAGATCGTTGCTTATAAAAGAAAGTTGAAATACCCTTGAATCGTGTATTTTACTAGGTGAACAAACAAACACGTCTATAAAGCGATTCTCAGCATCGTAAATTCCTTGAAGAGTTAAAGATACTAGGTCGTGGCGATTGATAATTGATTGAAAAGATCACTCTAAAGAAGTTAGACACTAGTGGAACCTAGGCCACACTCCGACGTGTCAGCACCTTCATTAAAAATTCCCGTCCCCACCGTTCAACCCAGAATCTCTGAGGAAATGAATCGACCAATTCACAAAAGATTGCACTTGAGTTTTGAAGCCGAAACCAGAAATATTCCGAGGGCCTGCACTGGAATGGCTTCGAATACACCGAGAAAAGTTTAAGACATGGGAACAATACCGTCAAACATTCTTCCGGTATTTTCTGCCCAATCGCTTCAAAATATTTTAAAATAATTTATTATATGAAATAATTCACATACATATGTAAAAACCGTTACTAAAATAAGGTGTTAATGGTCTTTATTTGTTTTTTGGTTGACTCTTTAAAGTGCATAACTTTTGTTGCTCCTATTTCCCCTCATAAAATGTACATATTTATTTAGGCGATACTTTCATCTTTTAAGGCGTATACATCATTTTTTGCGAACGATTGAATAATCTGGCAATAATTGGATCATAAAATACGTTTATTTTTTTCGGAGATTTTTTGCAAGTCCTTCCCTTTCGTCGGAGATAATTGTAGTTAATAACTCAATTAAGAGAGATGTGCTGTTATCATTATAAGAAGAACAAACCCAGTAGGAAATTAACTCCTCCATGAAAAATGCCTTGGTGAAAACATATATGACAGCGGTCATATAGGAGGAATTATCATTGATGTCACTGATGAAAGGTAATGCAGCCGTTCGCCAGGTTGCCATTTCAGTAGCATTTTCTGCTTAGCTCAAGTAAGAATGTAGAGAATAGACAACAAAAAAAAACTTTAATGAATGCACAATCGTTTTTCATATGCATGAATTAAATGCAAGACCGGAGGCAAAGAATTCCTCCATAAACAGATTTTTGACCTGCTACAAAAAAAATGAATGATGCGAAAATGAAATCTTTTTTTTTGGTTTCCCAATTTTTGACAACTCAGACTCTGCTCTGAACTAAAAAAGAAAAACGCTTAATAATAGATCATCATCAGTTCGGAATTAGAAGCAAGCATTCGATTATTCAACAAGTGCATAGGATCACTGACGTCTTTGAGAAAACTCTTGAAGAAAAGAAAATTTGTTCGGCGGCCTTCCTAGACGTGTCGCAAGCTTTTGATAAGGTGTGGCACGAGGGCCTAAATTTTAAATTAAAACAAATTCTGCCTGAAGCACTTTATACGCTTCTAAAAGCATATCTAGAAAATAGACTTTTTAGAGTAATGGCGTTTTTATTTGGCAATCCGGAATCTGTCTCCGATCCGGAATCCTAGCTGAACACTTTTTTTTATTCTGACGTTTGGTGTAATTGTGTGTGTGTGAAACGTCAAATGAGGAATGTCAAGTCCACAATTTGTTTATTATTGAAAATTGAACTGGCGAAGTGCAAAGACAAATGGCAAACATGGAAAACAATAATGAATTTGAACTTCTTTGCGATCCAAGCAGAATGATCACCTGTGTTGACGATGAAATATTACTTAAAAATACAAGCAGTAAGTAAAAATTTTAAATTGGTAGTAAATCTATAGAACTTTATATTTTACATATATTATAGATCATGAAATTGTGTCGGCTAACCATGGTGAAGTGGCTCATTTGTTTGGTTTGCCAGAAAGAAATGTTGATGTTCCTGCAACTTCAAGAAATGGTAAGTTTTAGGTAAAAAAAATACTAATCAATTTGTAATGAAATCTTACAATTATTGTAGAAATTTGCAAGTGGACAGACGAGCAAACACATTTCATGCTGAATTTATATAGAGTAAACCAATCAAAAGTCGGCCCCTGAAGAAGTTTAGGAATACGAAAGGAATGTGGCTTTTCTTAGCACAGGAATGCAGCAATGAATTTCAGTTTGGATTGACACTTTTTGCCATCAACTTCTGGTGCCGAGAACGCTGCAGACGATTCTTTCTCCTCATCGCCAGGGCCAGATGCTGCAATAAACAAAGAACAAATAAGCCGTAATAGCGATTTACAAAGAAAACCACTAAAAATGTTTGAGAATTTGCTTGATAAATTAATCAAAGTCAGAGCAGATCGTCTGAAAGTAAGGGCAGCAAAGAAGACATCCCGAAAACTTACAATCAATAGCTCAATTAACAAGCGTACTTAGCTCTCTGCTAGAAAGTAACCATACGCAGAACCGACGACATCTCAATAATATATAAAACTGAATACTACATTATTTTTATTTATATACTTTTTATGTTTTTTTAAGTAACTATATTTTAAAAGAAATGAGTTAAGTTTTTTTTTAAGAAAATGAATGAAGTTTTTTATTTTGTCCATATAAGTATTTCAAGTGCTTAAGATTCCTCAAAATGTGATTAATTAAATACATATACATATATTTAACCAGAATTTATTCTCAGTTTTTTAATAAATTACGAAAACAAATCAGTAATTCTTGTTCTTTTAACATGTCCAGCAAGTTGCATTTCGTTATCTCTTTCTAGTAGATCCTCGCTTAATCCTGAAGGGTTTTCACTATTGTTTTTAGTTGCTTCTTCTTTCCAAAGGTCACCATTGTCTATATATAGGTTGTGTAAGACACAACATTCCAAAATAAACTTACTCATTTTTTCAACTGAGTGAAAATCTAGTCTCAACAGTTGCCCGAATCTTGTTTTTATTTAAAAAAAAACGAATTTTCAATTTTGACTCGTGTTTGGATAAGTTTTTTGTTGTACTTGCGCTTCACACTCGTCATGTTTGGCGTATTCATATAAGGAGTCAACAAATATTCCCATAAAGGGTACGCGGCATCACCTAATATGTGATACTGTGCCCCACATAACGCTGGAAGATTGTTGCTTATAAAAGAAAGTTGAAATACCGTAGAATCGTGTATTTTACTAGGTGAACCAACAAACACGTCTATAAAGCAATTCTCAGCATCGCAAATTCCTTGAAGAGTTAAAGATACTAGGTCGTGGCGATTGATAATTGATTGAAAAGATCACTCTAAAGAAGTTAGACACTAGTGGAACCTAGGCCACACTCCGACAACGTATCAGCACCTTCATTAAAAATTCCCGTCCCCACCGTTCAACCAAGAATCTCAGAGGAAATCAATCGACCAATTCACAAAAGATTGCACTTGAGTTATGAAGCCGAAACCATGAGAATGCTACCAGAAATATACCGAGGGCCTGCACTGGAATGGCTTCGAATACACCGAGAAAAGTTTAAGACATGGGAACAATACCGTCAAACATTCTTCCGGTATTTTCTGCCCAATCGCTTCATTCATACATTAGAATATGAAATAATGTGGAAAAGACAAAGACTTCGAGAATGTGTAGAGTATTTTACCCGAACTATAGAATACCTCTTCCGACAACACCCAAAAATGACCTTAGATAAGAATGTTGACAGGATTAACGACAGTTTTCGAACTGAATATCGATTATATATTCGCAGGGAAATTTCCAAACGCTCGAAGAACTAACCGAACTCGCTGAACAACTAGAGTTGTTTGGTTAGAAGAACGAAATCAAAGACCTGTTGTAACAACAAACCTGCACCCTCCCACTTGAAAACAAAAAAACCTTGGGAGCGCCAAATCCACGAACTTCCACCAGACATATTTCGACCTCGTATGACCGTTATACTCATTGCTGGCACTGTAAGCAACGAGGACACCAGAAACACCAGTGCAACCGACCATTCCGACTCTTCTGTTCCCCCTGTGAAGAAGATGGCCGCCTAAACATTGACCTTACCATAACAGAGAAGAACTCCACCGAATTGGAATAATCGAACGGCCGCACAGTGGTTGTTCTATATTAAAATTCCTTTTTTTTTGTATGAAAATGTTATTTTTAATAACGCTACAGATTAATCGCAGCCAAGTTACTTCTCTAAATTAGATTCATTATGCTGAAATGGATCACGCAAGTTGGGTGTTTACGTTATTTTTTGAGTGGTTCAATGCGGCTAATTGATGCAATTGCGTTTGTTTTAAGTCTTTTTTTTTGTATTACTACTTTTTTAAATTAAAGTGATGGCTTTAAGAGAACAAGGTATTCAAAATATTTTAAAATAATTTATTATATGAAATAATTCACATACATATGTAAAAACCGTTACTAAAATAAGGTGTTAATGGTCTTTTTTTGTTTTTTGGTTGACTTTTTAAAGTGCATAACTTTTGTTCCTTCTATTTGCCCCTCATAAAATGTACATATTTATTTAGGCGATACTTTCATCTTTTAAGGCGTATACATCATTTTTTGCGAAAGATTGAATAATCTGGCAATAATTGGATCATAAAATACGTTTATTTTTTTCGGAGATTTTTTGCAAGTTCTTCCCTTTCGTCGGAGATAATTGTAGTTAATAACTCAATTAAGAGAGATGTGCTGTTATCATTATAAGAAGAACAAACCCAGTAGGAAATTAACTCCTCCATGAAAAATGCCTTGGTGAAAACATATATGACAGCGGTCATATAGGAGGAATTATCATTGATGTCACTGATGAAAGGTAATGCAGCCGTCCGCCAGGTTGCCATTTCAGTAGCATTTTCTGCTTAGCTCAAGTAAGAATGTAGAGAATAGACAACAAAAAAAAACTTTAATGAATGCACAATCGTTTTTCATATGCATGAATTAAATGCAAAACCGGAGGCAAAGACTTCCTCCATAAACAGATTTTTGACCTGCTACAAAACAAAATAAATGATGCGAAAATGAAATCTTTTTTTTTGGTTTCCCAATTTTTGACAACTCAGACTCTGCTCTGAACTAAAAAACAAAAACGCTTAATAATAGATCATCATCAGTTCAGAATTAGAAGCAAGCATTCGATTATTCAACAAGTGCATAGGATCACTGACGTCATTGAGAAAACTCTTGAAGAAAAGAAAATTTGTTCGGCGGCTTTCCTAGACGTGTCGCAAGCTTTTGATAAGGTGTGGCACGAAGGCCTAAATTTTAAATTAAAACAAATTCTGCCTGAAGCACTTTATACGCTTCTAAAAGCATATCTAGAAAATAGACTTTTTAGAGCAATGGCGTTTTTATTTGGCAATCCGGAATCTGTCTCCGATCCGGAATCCTAGCTGAACACTTTTTTTTATTCTGACGTTTGGTGTGATTGTGTGTGTGAAACGTCAAATGAGGAATGTCAAGTCCACAATTTGTTTATTATTGAAAATTGAACTGGCGAAGTGCAAGGACAAATTGCAAACATGGAAAACAATAATGAATTTGAACTTCTTTGCGATCCAAGCAGAATGATCACCTGTGTTGACAATGAAATATTACTTAAAAATACAAGCAGTAAATAAAAATTTTAAATTGGTAGTAAATCTATAGAACTTTATATTTTACATATATTATTGATCATGAAATTGTGTCGGCTAACTATGGTGAAGTGGCTCATTTGTTTGGTTTGCCAGAAAGAAATGTTGATGTTCCTGCAACTTCAAGAAATGGTAAGTTTTAGGTAAAAAAAATACTAATCAATTTGTAATGAAATCTTACAATTATTGTAGAAATTTCCAAGTGGACAGACGAGCAAACACATTTCATGCTGAATTTATATAGAGTAAACCAATCAAAAGTCGGCCCCTGAAGAAGTTTAGGAATAAGAAAGGAATGTGGCTTTTCTTAGCACAGGAATGCAGCAATGAATTTCAGTTTGGATTGACACTGTTTGCCAACGCTGCTGATGAATCTTTCTCCTCATCGCCAGGGCCAGATGCTGCAATAAACAAAGAACAAATAAGCCGTAATAGCGATTTACAAAGAAAACCACTAAAAATGTTTGAGAATATGCTTGATAAATTAATCAAAGTCAGAGCAGGCCGTCTGAAAGTAAGGGCAGCAAATAAGGAAAGAAGACATCCCGAAAACTTACAATCAATCGCTCAATTAACAAGCGTACTTAGCTCTCTGCTAGAAAGTAACCATACGCAGAACCGACGACATCTCAATAATATATAAAACTGAATACTACGAATTTTTAATGAAGGTGCTGATACGTTGTAGGAGTGTGGCCTAGGTTCCACTAGTGTCTAACTTCTTTAGAGTGATCTTTTCAATCAATTATCAATCGCCACGACAGATACTAGATCTTTAACTCTTCAAGGAATTTGCGATGCTGAGAATCGCTTTATAGACGTGTTTGTTGGTTCACCTAGTAAAATACACGATTCTAGGGTATTTCAACTTTCTTTCATAAGCAACGATCTTCCAGCGTTATGTGGGGCACAGTATCACATATTAGGTGATGCCGCGTACCCTTTATGGGAATATTTGTTGACTCCTTATAGTAATACGCCAAACATGACGAGTTTGAAGCGCAAGTACAACAAAAAACTTATCCAAATACGAGTCAAAATTGAAAATTCGTTTTTTTTTTTTAATAAAAACAAGATTCGGGCAACTGTTGAGACTAGATTTTCACTCAGTTGAAAAAATGAGTAAGTTTATTTTGGAATGTTGTGTCTTACACAACCTATATATAGACAATGGTGACCTTTGGGAAGAAGAAGCAACTGAAAACAATAGTGAAAACCCATCAGGATCAAGCGAGGATCTACTAGAAAGAGATAACGAAATGCACCTTGCTGGACATGTTAAAAGAACAAGAATTACTGATTTGTTTTCGTAATTTATTAAAAAACTGAGAATAAATTCTGGTTAAATATATGTATGTATTTATATGTATTTAATTAATCACATTTTGAGGAATCTTAAGCACTTGTAATACTTATATGGACAAAATAAAAAACTTCATTCATTTTCTTTAAAAAAAAACTTAACTCATTTCTTTTAAAATATAGTTACTTAAAAAAACATAAAAAGTATATAAATAAAAATAATGTAGTATTCAGTTTTATACATTATTGAGATGTCGTCGGTTCTGCGTATGGTTACTTTCTAGCAGAGAGCTAAGTACGCTTGTTAATTGAGCGATTGATTGTAAGTTTTCGGGATGTCTTCTTTCCTTATTTGCTGCCCTTACTTTCAGACGATCTGCTCTGACTTTGATTAATTTATCAAGCAAATTCTCAAACATTTTTAGTGGTTTTCTTTGTAAATCGCTATTACGGCTTATTTGTTCTTTGTTTATTGCAGCATCTGGCCCTGGCGATGAAGAGAAAGATTCATCAGCAGCGTTGGCAAACAGTGTCAATCCAAACTGAAATTCATTGCTGCATTCCTGTGCTAAGAAAAGCCACATTCCTTTCTTATTCCTAAACTTCTTCAGGGGCCGACTTTTGATTGGTTTACTCTATATAAATTCAGCATGAAATGTGTTTGCTCGTCTGTCCACTTGGAAATTTCTACAACAATTGTAAGATTTCATTACAAATTGATTAGTATTTTTTTTACCTAAAACTTACCATTTCTTGAAGTTGCAGGAACATCAACATTTCTTTCTGGCAAACCAAACAAATGAGCCACTTCACCATAGTTAGCCGACACAATTTCATGATCAATAATAATCGAATGCTTGCTTCTAATTCCGAACTGATGATGATCTATTATTAAGCGTTTTTCTTTTTTAGTTCAGAGCAGGGTCTGAGTTGTCAAAAATTGGGAAACCAAAAAAAAAAAGATTTCATTTTCGCATCATTCATTTTTTTTGTAGCAGGTCAAAAATCTGTTTATGGAGGAAGTCTTTGCCTCCGGTCTTGCATTTAATTCATGCATATGAAAAACGATTGTGCATTCATTAAAGTTTTTTTTTTGTTGTCTATTCTCTACATTCTTACTTGAGCTAAGCAGAAAATGCTACTGAAATGGCAACCTGGCGAACGGCTGCATTACCTTTCATCAGTGACATCAATGATAATTCCTCCTATATGACCGCTGTCATATATGTTTTCACCAAGGCATTTTTCATGGAGGAGTTAATTTCCTACTGGGTTTGTTCTTCTTATAATGATAACAGCACATCTCTCTTAATTGAGTTATTAACTACAATTATCTCCGACGAAAGGGAAGGACTTGCAAAAAATCTCCGAAAAAAATAAACGTATTTTATGATCCAATTATTGCCAGATTATTCAATCTTTCGCAAAAAATGATGTATACGCCTTAAAAGATGAAAGTATCGCCTAAATAAATATGTACATTTAATGAGGGGAAATAGGAGCAACAAAAGTTATGCACTTTAAAGAGTCAACCAAAAAACAAAAAAAGACCATTAACACCTTATTTTAGTAACGGTTTTTACATATGTATGTGAATTATTTCATATAATAAATTATTTTAAAATATTTTGAAGCGATTGGGCAGAAAATACCGGAAGAATGTTTGACGGTATTGTTCCCATGTCTTAAACTTTTCTCGGTGTATTCGAAGCCATTCCAGTGCAGGCCCTCGGAATATTTCTGGTTTCGGCTTCAAAACTCAAGTGCAATCTTTTGTGAATTGGTCGATTCATTTCCTCAGAGATTCTGGGTTGAACGGTGGGGACGGGAATTTTTAATGAAGGTGCTGACACGTCGGAGTGTGGCCTAGGTTCCACTAGTGTCTAACTTCTTTAGAGTGATCTTTTCAATCAATTATCAATCGCCACGACCTAGTATCTTTAACTCTTCAAGGAATTTACGATGCTGAGAATCGCTTTATAGACGTGTTTGTTTGTTCATCTAGTAAAATACACGATTCAAGGGTATTTCAACTTTCTTTTATAAGCAACGATCTTCCAGCGTTATATGGGGCACAGTATCACATATTAGGTGATGCCGCGTACCCTTTATGGGAATATTTGTTGACTGCTTATATGAATACGCCAAACATGGCGAGTTTGAAGCGCAAGTACAACAAAAAAACTTATCCAAACACAAGTCAAAATTGAAAATTCGTTGTTTTTTTTAAATAAAACCAAGATTCGGGCAACTGTTGAGACTAGATTTTGACTCAGTTGAAAAAATGAGTAAGTTTATTTTGGAATGTTGTGTCTTACACAACCTATATATAGACAATGGTGACCTTTGGGAAGAAGAAGCAACTGGAAACAATAGTGAAAACCCATCAGGATCAAGCGAGGATCTACTAGAAAGAGATAACGAAATGCAACTTGCTGGACATGCTACAATAACAAGAATACCTAATTTGTTTTCGTAATTTATTAAAAAACTGAGAATAAATTCTGGTTAAATATATGTATGTATATGTATTTAATTAATCACATTTTGAGGAATCTTAAGCACTTTTAATACTTATATGGACAAAATAAAAAACTTCATTCATTTTCTTTAAAAAAAAACTTAACTCATTTCTTTTAAAATATAGTTACTTAAAAAAACATAAAAAGTATATAAATAAAAATAATGTAGTATTCAGTTTTATATATTATTGAGATGTCGTCGGTTCTGCGTATGGTTACTTTCTAGCAGAGAGCTAAGTACGCTTGTTAATTGAGCGATTGATTGTAAGTTTTCGGGATGTCTTCTTTCCTTATTTGCTGCCCTTACTTTCAGACGGCCTGCTCTGACTTTGATTAATTTATCAAGCATATTCTCAAACATTTTTAGTGGTTTTCTTTGTAAATCGCTATTACGGCTTATTTGTTCTTTGTTTATTGCAGCATCTGGCCCTGGCGATGAGGAGAAAGATTCATCAGCAGCGTTGGCAAACAGTGTCAATCCAAACTGAAATTCATTGCTGCATTCCTGTGCTAAGAAAAGCCACATTCCTTTCTTATTCCTAAACTTCTTCAGGGGCCGACTTTTGATTGGTTTACTCTATATAAATTCAGCATGAAATGTGTTTGCTCGTCTGTCCACTTGGAAATTTCTACAATAATTGTAAGATTTCATTACAAATTGATTAGTATTTTTTTTACCTAAAACTTACCATTTCTTGAAGTTGCAGAAACATCAACATTTCTTTCTGGCAAACGGTGGGGAAGGGAATTTTTAATGAAGGTGCTGACACGTCGGAGTGTGGCCTAGGTTCCACTAGTGTCTAACTTCTTTAGAGTGATCTTTTCAATCAATTATCAATCGCCACGACCTAGTATCTTTAACTCTTCAAGGAATTTACGATGCTGAGAATCGCTTTATAGACGTGTTTGTTTGTTCATCTAGTAAAATACACGATTCAAGGGTATTTCAACTTTCTTTTATAAGCAACGATCTTCCAGCGTTATATGGGGCACAGTATCACATATTAGGTGATGCCGCGTACCCTTTATGGGAATATTTGTTGACTGCTTATATGAATACGCCAAACATGGCGAGTTTGAAGCGCAAGTACAACAAAAAAACTTATCCAAACACAAGTCAAAATTGAAAATTCGTTGTTTTTTTTAAATAAAACCAAGATTCGGGCAACTGTTGAGACTAGATTTTGACTCAGTTGAAAAAATGAGTAAGTTTATTTTGGAATGTTGTGTCTTACACAACCTATATATAGACAATGGTGACCTTTGGGAAGAAGAAGCAACTGGAAACAATAGTGAAAACCCATCAGGATCAAGCGAGGATCTACTAGAAAGAGATAACGAAATGCAACTTGCTGGACATGCTACAATAACAAGAATACCTAATTTGTTTTCGTAATTTATTAAAAAACTGAGAATAAATTCTGGTTAAATATATGTATGTATATGTATTTAATTAATCACATTTTGAGGAATCTTAAGCACTTTTAATACTTATATGGACAAAATAAAAAACTTCATTCATTTTCTTTAAAAAAAAACTTAACTCATTTCTTTTAAAATATAGTTACTTAAAAAAACATAAAAAGTATATAAATAAAAATAATGTAGTATTCAGTTTTATATATTATTGAGATGTCGTCGGTTCTGCGTATGGTTACTTTCTAGCAGAGAGCTAAGTACGCTTGTTAATTGAGCGATTGATTGTAAGTTTTCGGGATGTCTTCTTTCCTTATTTGCTGCCCTTACTTTCAGACGGCCTGCTCTGACTTTGATTAATTTATCAAGCATATTCTCAAACATTTTTAGTGGTTTTCTTTGTAAATCGCTATTACGGCTTATTTGTTCTTTGTTTATTGCAGCATCTGGCCCTGGCGATGAGGAGAAAGATTCATCAGCAGCGTTGGCAAACAGTGTCAATCCAAACTGAAATTCATTGCTGCATTCCTGTGCTAAGAAAAGCCACATTCCTTTCTTATTCCTAAACTTCTTCAGGGGCCGACTTTTGATTGGTTTACTCTATATAAATTCAGCATGAAATGTGTTTGCTCGTCTGTCCACTTGGAAATTTCTACAATAATTGTAAGATTTCATTACAAATTGATTAGTATTTTTTTTACCTAAAACTTACCATTTCTTGAAGTTGCAGGAACATCAACATTTCTTTCTGGCAAACCAAACAAATGATCACCTGTGTTGACAATGAAATATTACTTAAAAATACAAGCAGTAAATAAAAATTTTAAATTGGTAGTAAATCTATAGAACTTTATATTTTACATATATTATTGATCATGAAATTGTGTCGGCTAACTATGGTGAAGTGGCTCATTTGTTTGGTTTGCCAGAAAGAAATGTTGATGTTCCTGCAACTTCAAGAAATGGTAAGTTTTAGGTAAAAAAAATACTAATCAATTTGTAATGAAATCTTACAATTATTGTAGAAATTTCCAAGTGGACAGACGAGCAAACACATTTCATGCTGAATTTATATAGAGTAAACCAATCAAAAGTCGGCCCCTGAAGAAGTTTAGGAATAAGAAAGGAATGTGGCTTTTCTTAGCACAGGAATGCAGCAATGAATTTCAGTTTGGATTGACACTGTTTGCCAACGCTGCTGATGAATCTTTTTCCTCATCGCCAGGGCCAGATGCTGCAATAAACAAAGAACAAATAAGCCGTAATAGCGATTTACAAAGAAAACCACTAAAAATGTTTGAGAATATGCTTGATAAATTAATCAAAGTCAGAGCAGGCCGTCTGAAAGTAAGGGCAGCAAATAAGGAAAGAAGACATCCCGAAAACTTACAATCAAGCGCTCAATTAACAAGCGTACTTAGCTCTCTGCTAGAAAGTAACCATACGCAGAACCGACGACATCTCAATAATATATAAAACTGAATACTACATTATTTTTATTTATATACTTTTTATGTTTTTTTAAGTAACTATATTTTAAAAGAAATGAGTTAAGTTTTTTTTTAAAGAAAATGAATGAAGTTTTTTATTTTGTCCATATAAGTATTACAAGTGCTTAAGATTCCTCAAAATGTGATTAATTAAATACATATACATACATATATTTAACCAGAATTTATTCTCAGTTTTTTAATAAATTACGAAAACAAATTAGGTATTCTTGTTATTGTAGCATGTCCAGCAAGTTGCATTTCGTTATCTCTTTCTAGTAGATCCTCGCTTGATCCTGATGGGTTTTCACTATTGTTTCCAGTTGCTTCTTCTTCCCAAAGGTCACCATTGTCTATATATAGGTTGTGTAAGACACAACATTCCAAAATAAACTTACTCATTTTTTCAACTGAGTCAAAATCTAGTCTCAACAGTTGCCCGAATCTTGGTTTTATTTAAAAAAAACAACGAATTTTCAATTTTGACTTGTGTTTGGATAAGTTTTTTGTTGTACTTGCGCTTCAAACTCGCCATGTTTGGCGTATTCATATAAGCAGTCAACAAATATTCCCATAAAGGGTACGCGGCATCACCTAATATGTGATACTGTGCCCCATATAACGCTGGAAGATCGTTGCTTATAAAAGAAAGTTGAAATACCCTTGAATCGTGTATTTTACTAGATGAACAAACAAACACGTCTATAAAGCGATTCTCAGCATCGTAAATTCCTTGAAGAGTTAAAGATACTAGGTCGTGGCGATTGATAATTGATTGAAAAGATCACTCTAAAGAAGTTAGACACTAGTGGAACCTAGGCCACACTCCGACGTGTCAGCACCTTCATTAAAAATTCCCGTCCCCACCGTTCAACCCAGAATCTCTGAGGAAATGAATCGACCAATTCACAAAAGATTGCACTTGAGTTTTGAAGCCGAAACCAGAAATATTCCGAGGGCCTGCACTGGAATGGCTTCGAATACACCGAGAAAAGTTTAAGACATGGGAACAATACCGTCAAACATTCTTCCGGTATTTTCTGCCCAATCGCTTCAAAATATTTTAAAATAATTTATTATATGAAATAATTCACATACATATGTAAAAACCGTTACTAAAATAAGGTGTTAATGGTCTTTTTTTGTTTTTTGGTTGACTCTTTAAAGTGCATAACTTTTGTTGCTCCTATTTCCCCTCATTAAATGTACATATTTATTTAGGCGATACTTTCATCTTTTAAGGCTTATACATCATTTTTTGCGAACGATTGAATAATCTGGCAATAATTGGATCATAAAATACGTTTATTTTTTTCGGAGATTTTTTGCAAGTCCTTCCCTTTCGTCGGAGATAATTGTAGTTAATAACTCAATTAAGAGAGATGTGCTGTTATCATTATAAGAAGAACAAACCCAGTAGGAAATTAACTCCTCCATGAAAAATGCCTTGGTGAAAACATATATGACAGCGGTCATATAGGAGGAATTATCATTGATGTCACTGATGAAAGGTAATGCAGCCGTTCGCCAGGTTGCCATTTCAGTAGCATTTTCTGCTTAGCTCAAGTAAGAATGTAGAGAATAGACAACAAAAAAAAACTTTAATGAATGCACAATCGTTTTTCATATGCATGAATTAAATGCAAGACCGGAGGCAAAGACTTCCTCCATAAACAGATTTTTGACCTGCTACAAAAAAAATGAATGATGCGAAAATGAAATCTTTTTTTTTTGGTTTCCCAATTTTTGACAACTCAGACCCTGCTCTGAACTAAAAAAGAAAAACGCTTAATAATAGATCATCATCAGTTCGGAATTAGAAGCAAGCATTCGATTATTATTGATCATGAAATTGTGTCGGCTAACTATGGTGAAGTGGCTCATTTGTTTGGTTTGCCAGAAAGAAATGTTGATGTTCCTGCAACTTCAAGAAATGGTAAGTTTTAGGTAAAAAAAATACTAATCAATTTGTAATGAAATCTTACAATTGTTGTAGAAATTTCCAAGTGGACAGACGAGCAAACACATTTCATGCTGAATTTATATAGAGTAAATCAATCAAAAGTCGGCCCCAGAAGAAGTTTAGGAATAAGAAAGGAATGTGGCTTTTCTTAGCACAGGAATGCAGCAATGAATTTCAGTTTGGATTGACACTGTTTGCCAACGCTGCTGATGAATCTTTCTCCTCATCGCCAGGGCCAGATGCTGCAATAAACAAAGAACAAATAAGCCGTAATAGCGATTTACAAAGAAAACCACTAAAAATGTTTGAGAATTTGCTTGATAAATTAATCAAAGTCAGAGCAGATCGTCTGAAAGTAAGGGCAGCAAATAAGGAAAGAAGACATCCCGAAAACTTACAATCAATCGCTCAATTAACAAGCGTACTTAGCTCTCTGCTAGAAAGTAACCATACGCAGAACCGACGACATCTCAATAATGTATAAAACTGAATACTACATTATTTTTATTTATATACTTTTTATGTTTTTTTAAGTAACTATATTTTAAAAGAAATGAGTTAAGTTTTTTTTTTAAGAAAATGAATGAAGTTTTTTATTTTGTCCATATAAGTATTACAAGTGCTTAAGATTCCTCAAAATGTGATTAATTAAATACATATAAATACATACATATATTTAACCAGAATTTATTCTCAGTTTTTTAATAAATTACGAAAACAAATCAGTAATTCTTGTTCTTTTAACATGTCCAGCAAGGTGCATTTCGTTATCTCTTTCTAGTAGATCCTCGCTTGATCCTGATGGGTTTTCACTATTGTTTTCAGTTGCTTCTTCTTCCCAAAGGTCACCATTGTCTATATATAGGTTGTGTAAGACACAACATTCCAAAATAAACTTACTCATTTTTTCAACTGAGTGAAAATCTAGTCTCAACAGTTGCCCGAATCTTGTTTTTATTAAAAAAAAAACGAATTTTCAATTTTGACTCGTATTTGGATAAGTTTTCTGTTGTACTTGCGCTTCAAACTCGTCATGTTTGGCGTATTACTATAAGGAGTCAACAAATATTCCCATAAAGGGTACGCGGCATCACCTAATATGTGATACTGTGCCCCACATAACGCTGGAAGATCGTTGCTTATGAAAGAAAGTTGAAATACCCTAGAATCGTGTATTTTACTAGGTGAACCAACAAACACGTCTATAAAGCGATTCTCAGCATCGCAAATTCCTTGAAGAGTTAAAGATCTAGTATCTGTCGTGGCGATTGATAATTGATTGAAAAGATCACTCTAAAGAAGTTAGACACTAGTGGAACCTAGGCCACACTCCGACAACGTATCAGCACCTTCATTAAAAATTCCCGTCCCCACCGTTCAACCCAGAATCTCTGAGGAAATGAATCGACCAATTCACAAAAGATCGCACTTGAGTTATGAAGCCGAAACCATGAGAATGCTACCAGAAATATTTCGAGGACCTGCACTGGAATGGCTTCGAATACACCGAGAAAAGTTCAAGACATGGGAACAATACCGTCAAATATTCTTCCGGTATTTTCTGCCCAATCGCTTCATTCATACATTAGAAGATGAAATAATGTGGAAAAGACAAGGACCTCGAGAATGTGTAAAGTATTTTACCCGAACTATAAAATACCTCTTCCGACAACACCCAAAAATGACTTTAGATAAGAATGTTGACAGGATTAACGACAGTTTTCGAACTGAATATCGATTATATATTCGCAGGGAAATTTCCAAACGCTCGAAGAACTAACCGAACTCGCTGAACAACTAGACTCTGCTCTGAACTAAAAAAGAAAACGCTTAATAATAGATCATCATCAGTTCGGATTTAGAAGCAAGCATTCGATAACTCAACAAGTGCATAGGATCACTGACGTCATTGAGAAAACTGTTGAAGAAAAGAAAATTTGTTCGGCGGTCTTCCTAGACGTGTCGCAAGCTTTTGATAAGGTGTGACACGAAGGCCTAAATTTTAAATTATGCTTCTAAAAGCATATCTAGAAAATAGACTTTTTATAGTAATGGCGTTTTTAGTTGGCAATCCGGAATCTGTCTGCGATCCGGAATCCTAGCTGAACACTTTTTTTTATTATGACGTTTGGTGTGATTGTGTGTGTGTGAAACGTCAAATGAGGAATGTCAAGTCCACAATTTGTTTATTACTGAAAATTGAACTGGCGAAGTGCAAAGACAAATGGCAAACATGGAAAACAATAATGAATTTGAACTTCTTTGCGATCCAATGATCACCTGTGTTGACGATGAAATATTACTTAAAAATACAAGCAGTAAGTAAAAATTTGAAATTGGTAGTAAATCTATAGAACTTTATATTTTACATATATTATAGATCATGAAATTGTGTCGGCTAACTATGGTGAAGTGGCTCATTTGTTTGGTTTGCCAGAAAGAAATGTTGATGTTCCCACAACTTCAAGAAATGGTAAGTTTTAGGTAAAAAAAATACTAATCAATTTGTAATGAAATCTTACAATTATTGTAGAAATTTCCAAGTGGACAGACGAGCAAACACATTTCATGCTGAATGTATATAGAGTAAACCAATCAAAAGTCGGCCCCTGAAGAAGTTTAGGAATACGAAAGGAATGTGGCTTTTCTTAGCACAGGAATGCAGCAATGAATTTCAGTTTGGATTGACACTTTTTGCCATCAACTTCTGGTGCCGAGAACGCTGCAGACGATTCTTTCTCCTCATCGCCAGGGCCAGATGCTGCAATAAACAAAGAACAAATAAGCCGTAATAGCGATTTACAAAGAAAACCACTAAAAATGTTTGAGAATTTGCTTGATAAATTAATCAAAGTCAGAGCAGATCGTCTGAAAGTAAGGGCAGCAAATAAGGAAAGAAGACATCCCGAAAACTTACAATCAATAGCTCAATTAACAAGCGTACTTAGCTCTCTGCTAAAAAGTAACCATACGCAGAACCGACGACATCTCAATAATATATAAAACTGAATACTACATTATTTTTATTTATATACTTTTTATGTTTTTTTAAGTAACTATATTTTAAAAGAAATGAGTTAAGTTTTTTTTTTAAGAAAATGAATGAAGTTTTTTATTTTGTCCATATAAGTATTTCAAGTGCTTAAGATTCCTCAAAATGTGATTAATTAAATACATATACATATATTTAACCAGAATTTATTCTCAGTTTTTTAATAAATTACGAAAACAAATCAGTAATTCTTGTTCTTTTAACATGTCCAGCAAGTTGCATTTCGTTATCTCTTTCTAGTAGATCCTCGCTTGATCCTGAAGGGTTTTCACTATTGTTTTCAGTTGCTTCTTCTTCCCAAAGGTCACCATTGTCTATATATAGGTTGTGTAAGACACAACATTCCAAAATAAACTTACTCATTTTTTCAACTGAGTGAAAATCTAGTCTCAACAGTTGCCCGAATCTTGTTTTTATTTAAAAAAAACGAATTTTCAATTTTGACTCGTGTTTGGATAAGTTTTTTGTTGTACTTGCGCTTCACACTCGTCATGTTTGGCGTATTCATATAAGGAGTCAACAAATATTACCATAAAGGGTACGCGGCATCACCTAATATGTGATACTGTGCCCCACATAACGCTGGAAGATTGTTGCTTATAAAAGAAAGTTGAAATACCGTAGAATCGTGTATTTTACTAGGTGAACCAACAAACACGTCTATAAAGCAATTCTCAGCATCGCAAATTCCTTGAAGAGTTAAAGATACTAGGTCGTGGCGATTGATAATTGATTGAAAAGATCACTCTAAAGAAGTTAGACACTAGTGGAACCTAGGCCACACTCCGACAACGTATCAGCACCTTCATTAAAAATTCCCGTCCCCACCGTTCAACCCAGAATCTCTGAGGAAATCAATCGACCAATTCACAAAAGATTGCACTTGAGTTATGAAGCCGAAACCATGAGAATGCTACCAGAAATATACCGAGGGCCTGCACTGGAATGGCTTCGAATACACCGAGAAAAGTTTAAGACATGGGAACAATACCGTCAAACATTCTTCCGGTATTTTCTGCCCAATCGCTTCATTCATACATTAGAATATGAAATAATGTGGAAAAGACAAAGACTTCGAGAATGTGTAGAGTACTTTACCCGAACTATAGAATACCTCTTCCGACAACACCCAAAAATGACCTTAGATAAGAATGTTGACAGGATTAACGACAGTTTTCGAACTGAATATCGATTATATATTCGCAGGGAAATTTCCAAACGCTCGAAGAACTAACCGAACTCGCTGAACAACTAGAGTTCGTTTGGTTAGAAGAACGAAATCAAAGACCTGTTGTAACAACAAACCTGTACCCTCCCACTTGAAAACAAACAAAAACCTTGGGAGCACCAAATCCACAAACTTCCACCAGACATATTTCGACCTCGTATGACCGTTATACTCATTGCTGGCACTGTAAGCACCGAGGACACCAGAAACACCAGTACAACCGACCATTCCGACTCTTCTGTTCCCCCTGTGGAGAAGATGGCCGCTTAAAGATTGACCTTGCCATAACAGAGAAGAACTCCACCGAATTGGAATAATCGAACGGCCGCACAGTTGTTGCTCTATAGGCCAAAAGGTTAAATCTCAAGGTTAAAATTACTTTTTTTTTGTATGAAAATGTTATCTCTAATAACGGTACAGATTAATCGCAGCCAAGTTATTTCTCTAAATAAGATTCATTATGCTGAAATGGATCACGCAAGTTGGGTGTTTATGTTATTTTTTGGGTGGTTCAATGTGGCTAATTGATGCAATTGCATTTGTTTTAAGTCTTTTTTTGTATTACTACTTTTTTAAATTAAAGTGATGGCTTTAAGAGAACAAGGTATTCAAAATATTTTAAAATAATTTATTATATGAATTAATTCACATACTCGTACATATGTAAAAACCGATACTAAAATAAGTTGTTAATGGTCTTTTTTTGTTTTTTGGTTGTCTTTTTAAAGTGCATAACTTTTGTTGCTCCTATTTGCCCCTCATAAAATGTACATATTTATTTAGGCGATACTTTCATCTTTTAAGGCATATACGTCATTTTTTGCGAAAATTTGCGAAAGATTGAATAATCTGGCAATAATTGGATCATAAAATACGTTTATTTTTTTCGAAGATTTTTTGCAAGTCCTTCCCTTTCTTCGGAGATAATTGTAGTTAATAACTCAATTAAGAGAGACGTGCTGTTATCATTATAAGAAGAACAAACCCAATAGTAAATTTACTCCTCCATGAAAAATGTCTTGGTGAAAACATATATGACAGTGGTCATATAGGTGGAATTATCATTGATGTCACTGCTGAAAGGTAATGCAGCCGTTCACCAGGTTGCCATTTCAGTAGCATTTTCTGCTTAGCTCAAGTAAGAATGTAGAGAATAGACAACAAAAAAAACTTTAATGAATGCACAATCGTTTTTCATATGGATGAATTAAATGCAAAACCGGAGGCAAAGACTTCCTCCATAAACAGATTTTTGACTCAGACTCTGCTCCGAACTAAAAAAGAAAACGCTTAATAATAGATCATCATCAGTTCGGATTTAGAAGCAAGCATTCGATAATTCAACAAGTGCATAGGCTCACTGACGTCATTGAGAAAACTGTTGAAGAAAAGAAAATTTGTTCGGCGGTCTTCCTAGACGTGTCGCAAGCTTTTGATAAGGTGTGACACGAAGGCCTAAATTTTAAATTAAAACAAATTCTGCCTGAAGCAGAATTTGTTTTAATTATGCTTCTAAAAGCATATCTAGAAAATAGACTTTTTATAGTAATGGCGTTTTTAGTTGGCAATCCGGAATCTGTCTGCGATCCGGAATCCTAGCTGAACACTTTTTTTTATTATGACGTTTGGTGTGATTGTGTGTGTGTGAAACGTCAAATGAGGAATGTCAAGTCCACAATTTGTTTATTATTGAAAATTGAACTGGCGAAGTGCAAAGACAAATGGCAAACATGGAAAACAATAATGAATTTGAACTTCTTTGCGATCCAAGCAGAATGATCACCTGTGTTGACGATGAAATATTACTTAAAAATACATGCAGTAAGTAAAAATTTTAAATTGGTAGTAAATCTATAGAACTTTATATTTTACATATATTATAGATCATGAAATTGTGTCGGCTAACCATGGTGAAGTGGCTCATTTGTTTGGTTTGCCAGAAAGAAATGTTGATGTTCCTGCAACTTCAAGAAATGGTAAGTTTTAGGTAAAAAAAATACTAATCAATTTGTAATGAAATCTTACAATTATTGTAGAAATTTCCAAGTGGACAGACGAGCAAACACATTTCATGCTGAATTTATATAGAGTAAACCAATCAAAAGTCGGCCCCTGAAGAAGTTTAGGAATACGAAAGGAATGTGGCTTTTCTTAGCACAGGAATGCAGCAATGAATTTCAGTTTGGATTGACACTTTTTGCCATCAACTTCTGGTGCCGAGAACGCTGCAGACGATTCTTTCTCCTCATCGCCAGGGCCAGATGCTGCAATAAACAAAGAACAAATAAGCCGTAATAGCGATTTACAAAGAAAACCACCAAAAATGTTTGAGAATTTGCTTGATAAATTAATCAAAGTCAGAGCAGATCGTCTGAAAGTAAGGGCAGCAAATAAGGAAAGAAGACATCCCGAAAACTTACAATCAATAGCTCAATTAACAAGCGTACTTAGCTCTCTGCTAGAAAGTAACCATACGCAGAACCGACGACATCTCAATAATATATAAAACTGAATACTACATTATTTTTATTTATATACTTTTTATGTTTTTTTAAGTAACTATATTTTAAAAGAAATGAGTTAAGTTTTTTTTTAAGAAAATGAATGAAGTTTTTTATTTTGTCCATATAAGTATTTCAAGTGCTTAAGATTCCTCAAAATGTGATTAATTAAATACATATACATATATTTAACCAGAATTTATTCTCAGTTTTTTAATAAATTACGAAAACAAATCAGTAATTCTTGTTCTTTTAACATGTCCAGCAAGTTGCATTTCGTTATCTCTTTCTAGTAGATCCTCGCTTGATCCTGAAGGGTTTTCACTATTGTTTTCACTTGCTTCTTCTTCCCAAAGGTCACCATTGTCTATATATAGGTTGTGTAAGACACAACATTCCAAAATAAACTTACTCATTTTTTCAACTGAGTGAAAATCTAGTCTCAACAGTTGCCCGAATCTTGTTTTTATTTAAAAAAAACGAATTTTCAATTTTGACTCGTGTTTGGATAAGTTTTTTGTTGTACTTGCGCTTCACACTCGTCATGTTTGGCGTATTCATATAAGGAGTCAACAAATATTCCCATAAAGGGTACGCGGCATCACCTAATATGTGATACTGTGCCCCACATAACGCTGGAAGATTGTTGCTTATAAAAGAAAGTTGAAATACCGTAGAATCGTGTATTTTACTAGGTGAACCAACAAACACGTCTATAAAGCAATTCTCAGCATCGCAAATTCCTTGAAGAGTTAAAGATACTAGGTCGTGGCGATTGATAATTGATTGAAAAGATCACTCTAAAGAAGTTAGACACTAGTGGAACCTAGGCCACACTCCGACAACGTATCAGCACCTTCATTAAAAATTCCCGTCCCCACCGTTCAACCCAGAATCTCTGAGGAAATCAATCGACCAATTCACAAAAGATTGCACTTGAGTTATGAAGCCAAATCCATGAGAATGCTACCAGAAATATACCGAGGGCCTGCACTGGAATGGCTTCGAATACACCGAGAAAAGTTTAAGACATGGGAACAATACCGTCAAACATTCTTCCGGTATTTTCAGCCCAAACGCTTCATTCATAACGGCCGCACAGTGGTTGCTCTATATTAAAATTACTTTTTTTTTGTATGAAAATGTTATCTCTAATAACGGTACAGATTAATCGCAGCCAAGTTACTTCTCTAAATTAGATTCATTATGCTGAAATGGATCACGCAAGTTGGGTGTTTATGTTATTTTTTGGGTGGTTCAATGCGGCTAATTGATGCAATTGCATTTGTTTTAAGTCTTTTTTTTGTATTACTACTTTTTTAAATTAAAGTGATGGCTTTAAGAGAACAAGGTATTCAAAATATTTTAAAATAATTTATTATATGAAATAATTCACATACATATGTAAAAACCGTTACTAAAATAAGGTGTTAATGGTCTTCTTTTGTTTTTTGGTTGACTTTTTAAAGTGCATAACTTTTGTTGCTCCTATTTGCCCCTCATAAAATGTACATATTTATTTAGGCGATACTTTCATCTTTTAAGGCGTATACATCATTTTTTGCGAAAGATTGAATAATCTGGCAATAATTGGATCATAAAATACGTTTATTTTTTTCGGAGATTTTTTGCAAGTCCTTCCCTTTCGTCGGAGATAATTGTAGTTAATGACTCAATTAAGAGAGATGTGCTGTTATCATTATAAGAAGAACAAGCCCAGTAGGAAATTTACTCCTCCATGAAAAATGCCTTGGTGAAAACATATATGACAGCGGTCATATAGGAAGAATTAGAATTGATGTCACTGATGAAAGGTAATGCAGCCGTTCGCCAGGTTGCCATTTCAGTAGCATTTTCTGCTTAGCTCAAGTAAGAATGTAGAGAATAGACAACAAAAAAAAAACCTTAATGAATGCACAATCGTTTTTCATATGCATGAATTAAATGTAAGACCGGAGGCAAAGACTTCCTCCATAAACAGATTTTTGACCTGCTACAAAAAAAAATAAATGATGCGAAAATGAAATCTTTTTTTTTTTGGTTTTCCAATTTTTGACAACTCAGACTCTGCTCTGAACTAAAAAAGAAAAACGCTTAATAATAGATCATCATCAGTTCGGATTTAGAAGCAAGCATTCGATTATTCAACAAGTGCATAGGATCACTGACGTCATTGAGAAAACTCTTGAAGAAAAGAAAATTTGTTCGGCGACCTTCCTAGACGTGTCGCAAGCTTTTGATAAGGTGTGGCACGAAGGCCTAAATTTTAAATACGCTTCTAAAAGCATATCTAGAAAATAGACTTTTTAGAGTAATGGCGTTTTTATTTGGCAATCCGGAATCTGTCTCCGATCCGGAATCCTAGCTGAACACTTTTTTTTATTCTGACGTTTGGTGTGATTGTGTGTGTGTGAAACGTCAAATGAGGAATGTCAAGTCCACAATTTGTTTATTATTGAAAATTGAACTGGCGAAGTGCAAGGACAAATGGCAAACATGGAAAACAATAATGAATTTGAACTTCTTTGCGATCCAAGCAGAATGATCACCTGTGTTGACGATGAAATATTACTTAAAAATACAAGCAGTAAATAAAAATTTTAAATTGGTAGTAAATCTATAGAACTTTATATTTTACATATATTATTGATCATGAAATTGTGTCGGCTAACTATGGTGAAGTGGCTCATTTGTTTAGTTTGCCAGAAAGAAATGTTGATGTTCCTGCAACTTCAAGAAATGGTAAGTTTTAGGTAAAAAAAATACTAATCAATTTGTAATGAAATCTTACAATTATTGTAGAAATTTCCAAGTGGACAGACGAGCAAACACATTTCATGCTGAATTTATATAGAGTAAACCAATCAAAAGTCGACCCCTGAAGAAGTTTAGGAATAAGAAAGGAATGTGGCTTTTCTTAGCACAGGAATGCAGCAATGAATTTCAGTTTGGATTAACACTGTTTGCCAACGCTGCAGATGAATCTTTCTCCTCATCGCCAGGGCCAGATGCTGCAATAAACAAAGAACAAATAAGCCGTAATAGCGATTTACAAAGAAAACCACTAAAAATGTTTGAGAATTTGCTTGATAAATTAATCAAAGTCAGAGCAGATCGTCTGAAAGTAAGGGCAGCAAATAAGGAAAGAACACATCCCGAAAACTTACAATCAATCGCTCAATTAACAAGCGTACTTAGCTCTCTGCTAGAAAGTAACCATACGCAGAACCGACGACATCTCAATAATATATAAAACTGAATACTACATTATTTTTATTTATATACTTTTTATGTTTTTTTAAGTAACTATATTTTAAAAGAAATGAGTTAAGTTTTTTTTTAAGAAAATTAATGAAATTTTTTATTTTGTCCATATAAGTATTAGAAGTGTTTAAGATTCCTCAAAATGTGATTAATTAAATACATATACATATATTTAACCAGAATTTATTCTCAGTTTTTTAATAAATTACGAAAACAAATTAGTAATTCTTGTTCTTTTAGCATGTCCAGCAAGTTGCATTTCGTTATCTCTTTCTAGTAGATCCTCGCTTGATCCTGATGGGTTTTCACTATTGTTTCCAGTTGCTTCTTCTTCCCAAAGGTCACCATTGTCTATATATAGGTTGTGTAAGACACAACATTCCAAAATCAACTTACTCATTTTTTCAACTGAGTCAAAATCTAGTCTCAACAATTGCCCGAATCTTGTTTTTATTACAAAAAAAAAACGAATTTTCAATTTTGGCTCGTGTTTGGATAAGTTTTTTGTTGTACTTGCGCTTCAAACTCGTCATGTTTGGCGTATTCATATAAGGAGTCAACAAATATTCCCATAAAGGGTACGCGGCATCACCTAATATGTGATACTGTGCCCCACATAACGCTGGAAGATCGTTGCTTATAAAAGAAAGTTGAAATACCCTAGAATCGTGTATTTTACTAGGTGAACAAACAAACACGTCTATAAAGCGATTCTCAGCATCGCAAATTCCTTGAAGAGTTAAAGATACTAGGTCGTAACGATTGATAATTGCTTGAAAAGATCACTCTAAAGAAGTTAGACACTAGTGGAACCTAGGCCACACTCCGACAACGTGTCAGCACCTTCATTAAAAATTCCCGTCCCCACCGTTCAACCCAGAATCTCTGAGGAAATGAATCGACCAATTCACAAAAGATTGCACTTGAGTTTTGAAGCCGAAACCATGAGAATGCTACCAGAAATATTCCGAGGGCCTGCACTGGAATGGCTTCGAATACACCGAGAAAAGTTTAGGACATGGGAACAATACCGTCAAACATTCTTCCGGTATTTTCTGCCCAATCGCTTCATTCATAAATTAGAATATGAAATAATGTGGAAAAGACAAGGACCTCGAGAATGTGTAAAGTATTTTACCCGAACTATAGAATACCTCTTCCGACAACACCCAAAAATGACCTAAGATAAGAATGTTGACAGGATTAACGACAGTTTTCGAACTGAATATCGATTATATATTCGCAGGGAAACTTCCAAACGCTCGAAGAACTAACCGAACTCGCTGAACAACTAGAGTTCGTTTGGTTAGAAGAACGAAATCAAAGACCTGTTGTAACAACAAACCTGCACCCTCCCACTTGAAAACAAAAAAACCTTGGGAGCACCAAATCCACAAACTTCCACCAGACATATTTCGACCTCGTATGACCGTTATACTCATTGCTGGCACTGTAACCAACGATGACACAAGAAACACCAGTGCAACCGACCATTCCGACTCTTCTGTTCCCCCTGTGAAGAAAATGGCCGCCTAAACATTGACCTTGCCATAACAGAGAAGAACTCCACCGAATTGGAATAATCGAACGGCCGCACAGTGGTTGCTCTATATTAAAATTACTTTTTTTTTGTATGAAAATGTTATCTCTAATAACGGTACAGATTAATCGCAGCCAAGTTACTTCTCTAAATTAGATTCATTATGCTGAAATGGATCACGCAAGTTGGGTGTTTATGTTATTTTTTGGGTGGTTCAATGCGGCTAATTGATGCAATTGCATTTGTTTTAAGTCTTTTTTTGTATTACTACTTTTTTAAATTAAAGTGATGGCTTTAAGAGAACAAGGTATTCAAAATATTTTAAAATAATTTATTATATGAAATAATTCACATACATATGTAAAAACCGTTACTAAAATAAGGTGTTAATGGTCTTTTTTTGTTTTTTGGTTGACTTTTTAAAGTGCATAACTTTTGTTGCTCCTATTTGCCCCTCATAAAATGTACATATTTATTTAGGCAATACTTTCATCTTTTAAGGCGTATACATCATTTTTTGCGAAAGATTGAATAATCTGGCAATAATTGGATCATAAAATACGTTTATTTTTTTCGGAGATTTTTTGCAAGTCCTTCCCTTTCGTCGGAGATAATTGTAGTTAATAACTCAATTAAGAGAGATGTGCTGTTATCATTATAAGAAGAACAAGCCCAGTAGGAAATTTACTCCTCCATGAAAAATGCCTTGGTGAAAACATATATGACAGCGGTCATATAGGAGGAGTTAGAATTGATGTCACTGATGAAAGGTAATGCAGCCGTTCGCCAGGTTGCCATTTCAGTAGCATTTTCTGCTTAGCTCAAGTAAGAATGTAGAGAATAGACAACAAAAAAAAAACCTTAATGAATGCACAATCGTTTTTCATATGCATGAATTAAATGCAAGACCGGAGGCAAGGACTTCCTCCATAAACAGATTTTTGACCTGCTACAAAAAAAAATAAATGATGCGAAAATGAAATCTTTTTTTTTTGGTTTTCCAATTTTTGACAACTCAGACTCTGCTCTGAACTAAAAAAGAAAAACGCTTAATAATAGATCATCATCAGTTCGGATTTAGAAGCAAGCATTCGATTATTCAACAAGTACATAGGATCACTGACGTCATTGAGAAAACTCTTGAAGAAAAGAAAATTTGTTCGGCGGCCTTCCTAGACGTGTCGCAAGCTTTTGATAAGGTGTGGCACGAAGGCCTAAATTTTAAATTAAAACAAATTCTGCCTGAAGCACTTTATACGCTTCTAAAAGCATATCTAGAAAATAGACTTTTTAGAGTAATGGCGTTTTTATTTGGCAATCCGGAATCTGTCTCCGATCCGGAATCCTAGCTGAACACTTTTTTTTATTCTGACGTTTGGTGTGATTGTGTGTGTGTGAAACGTCAAATGAGGAATGTCAAGTCCACAATTTGTTTATTATTGAAAATTGAACTGGCGAAGTGCAAGGACAAATGGCAAACATGGAAAACAATAATGAATTTGAACTTCTTTGCGATCCAAGCAGAATGATCGCCTGTGTTGACGATGAAATATTACTTAAAAATACAAGCAGTAAATAAAAATTTTAAATTGGTAGTAAATCTATAGAACTTTATATTTTACATATATTATTGATCATGAAATTGTGTCGGCTAACTATGGTGAAGTGGCTCATTTGTTTAGTTTGCCAGAAAGAAATGTTGATGTTCCTGCAACTTCAAGAAATGGTAAGTTTTAGGTAAAAAAAATACTAATCAATTTGTAATGAAATCTTACAATTATTGTAGAAATTTCCAAGTGGACAGACGAGCAAACACATTTCATGCTGAATTTATATAGAGTAAACCAATCAAAAGTCGACCCCTGAAGAAGTTTAGGAATAAGAAAGGAATGTGGCTTTTCTTAGCACAGGAATGCAGCAATGAATTTCAGTTTGGATTAACACTGTTTGCCAACGCTGCAGATGAATCTTTCTCCTCATCGCCAGGGCCAGATGCTGCAATAAACAAAGAACAAATAAGCCGTAATAGCGATTTACAAAGAAAACCACTAAAAATGTTTGAGAATTTGCTTGATAAATTAATCAAAGTCAGAGCAGATCGTCTGAAAGTAAGGGCAGCAAATAAGGAAAGAACACATCCCGAAAACTTACAATCAATCGCTCAATTAACAAGCGTACTTAGCTCTCTGCTAGAAAGTAACCATACGCAGAACCGACGACATCTCAATAATATATAAAACTGAATACTACATTATTTTTATTTATATACTTTTTATGTTTTTTTAAGTAACTATATTTTAAAAGAAATGAGTTAAGTTTTTTTTAAAGAAAATTAATGAAATTTTTTATTTTGTCCATATAAGTATTAGAAGTGTTTAAGATTCCTCAAAATGTGATTAATTAAATACATATACATATATTTAACCAGAATTTATTCTCAGTTTTTTAATAAATTACGAAAACAAATTAGTAATTCTTGTTCTTTTAGCATGTCCAGCAAGTTGCATTTCGTTATCTCTTTCTAGTAGATCCTCGCTTGATCCTGATGGGTTTTCACTATTGTTTCCAGTTGCTTCTTCTTCCCAAAGGTCACCATTGTCTATATATAGGTTGTGTAAGACACAACATTCCAAAATCAACTTACTCATTTTTTCAACTGAGTCAAAATCTAGTCTCAACAATTGCCCGAATCTTGTTTTTATTACAAAAAAAAACGAATTTTCAATTTTGGCTCGTGTTTGGATAAGTTTTTTGTTGTACTTGCGCTTCAAACTCGTCATGTTTGGCGTATTCATATAAGGAGTCAACAAATATTCCCATAAAGGGTACGCGGCATCACCTAATATGTGATACTGTGCCCCACATAACGCTGGAAGATCGTTGCTTATAAAAGAAAGTTGAAATACCCTAGAATCGTGTATTTTACTAGGTGAACAAACAAACACGTCTATAAAGCGATTCTCAGCATCGCAAATTCCTTGAAGAGTTAAAGATACTAGGTCGTAACGATTGATAATTGCTTGAAAAGATCACTCTAAAGAAGTTAGACACTAGTGGAACCTAGGCCACACTCCGACAACGTGTCAGCACCTTCATTAAAAATTCCCGTTCCCACCGTTCAACCCAGAATCTCTGAGGAAATGAATCGACCAATTCACAAAAGATTGCACTTGAGTTTTGAAGCCGAAACCATGAGAATGCTACCAGAAATATTCCGAGGGCCTGCACTGGAATGGCTTCGAATACACCGAGAAAAGTTTAGGACATGGGAACAATACCGTCAAACATTCTTCCGGTATTTTCTGCCCAATCGCTTCATTCATAAATTAGAATATGAAATAATGTGGAAAAGACAAGGACCTCGAGAATGTGTAAAGTATTTTACCCGAACTATAGAATACCTCTTCCGACAACACCCAAAAATGACCTAAGATAAGAATGTTGACAGGATTAACGACAGTTTTCGAACTGAATATCGATTATATATTCGCAGGGAAACTTCCAAACGCTCGAAGAACTAACCGAACTCGCTGAACAACTAGAGTTCGTTTGATTAGAAGAACGAAATCAAAGACCTGTTGTAACAACAAACCTGCACCCTCCCACTTGAAAACAAAAAAACCTTGGGAGCACCAAATCCACAAACTTCCACCAGACATATTTCGACCTCGTCTGACCGTTATACTCATTGCTGGCACTGTAACCAACGATGACACAAGAAACACCAGTGCAACCGACCATTCCGACTCTTCTGTTCCCCCTGTGAAGAAAATGGCCGCCTAAACATTGACCTTGCCATAACAGAGAAGAACTCCACCGAATTGGAATAATCGAACGGCCGCACAGTGGTTGCTCTATATTAAAATTACTTTTTTTTTGTATGAAAATGTTATCTCTAATAACGGTACAGATTAATCGCAGCCAAGTTACTTCTCTAAATTAGATTCATTATGCTGAAATGGATCACGCAAGTTGGGTGTTTATGTTATTTTTTGGGTGGTTCAATGCGGCTAATTGATGCAATTGCATTTGTTTTAAGTCTTTTTTTTGTATTACTACTTTTTTAAATTAAAGTGATGGCTTTAAGAGAACAAGGTATTCAAAATATTTTAAAATAATTTAATATATGAAATAATTCACATACATATGTAAAAACCGTTACTAAAATAAGGTGTTAATGGTCTTTTTTTGTTTTTTGGTTGACTTTTTAAAGTGCATAACTTTTGTTGCTCCTATTTGCCCCTCATAAAATGTACATATTTATTTAGGCAATACTTTCATCTTTTAAGGCGTATACATCATTTTTTGCGAAAGATTGAATAATCTGGCAATAATTGGATCATAAAATACGTTTATTTTTTTCGGAGATTTTTTGCAAGTCCTTCCCTTTCGTCGGAGATAATTGTAGTTAATGACTCAATTAAGAGAGATGTGCTGTTATCATTATAAGAAGAACAAGCCCAGTAGGAAATTTACTCCTCCATGAAAAATGCCTTGGTGAAAACATATATGACAGCGGTCATATAGGAAGAATTAGAATTGATGTCACTGATGAAAGGTAATGCAGCCGTTCGCCAGGTTGCCATTTCAGTAGCATTTTCTGCTTAGCTCAAGTAAGAATGTAGAGAATAGACAACAAAAAAAAAACCTTAATGAATGCACAATCGTTTTTCATATGCATGAATTAAATGCAAGACCGGAGGCAAGGACTTCCTCCATAAACAGATTTTTGACCTGCTACAAAAAAAAATAAATGATGCGAAAATGAAATCTTTTTTTTTTGGTTTTCCAATTTTTGACAACTCAGACTCTGCTCTGAACTAAAAAAGAAAAACGCTTAATAATAGATCATCATCAGTTCGGATTTAGAAGCAAGCATTCGATTATTCAACAAGTACATAGGATCACTGACGTCATTGAGAAAACTCTTGAAGAAAAGAAAATTTGTTCGGCGGCCTTCCTAGACGTGTCGCAAGCTTTTGATAAGGTGTGGCACGAAGGCCTAAATTTTAAATTAAAACAAATTCTGCCTGAAGCACTTTATACGCTTCTAAAAGCATATCTAGAAAATAGACTTTTTAGAGTAATGGCGTTTTTATTTGGCAATCCGGAATCTGTCTCCGATCCGGAATCCTAGCTGAACACTTTTTTTTATTCTGACGTTTGGTGTGATTGTGTGTGTGTGAAACGTCAAATGAGGAATGTCAAGTCCACAATTTGTTTATTATTGAAAATTGAACTGGCGAAGTGCAAGGACAAATGGCAAACATGGAAAACAATAATGAATTTGAACTTCTTTGCGATCCAAGCAGAATGATCGCCTGTGTTGACGATGAAATATTACTTAAAAATACAAGCAGTAAATAAAAATTTTAAATTGGTAGTAAATCTATAGAACTTTATATTTTACATATATTATTGATCATGAAATTGTGTCGGCTAACTATGGTGAAGTGGCTCATTTGTTTAGTTTGCCAGAAAGAAATGTTGATGTTCCTGCAACTTCAAGAAATGGTAAGTTTTAGGTAAAAAAAATACTAATCAATTTGTAATGAAATCTTACAATTATTGTAGAAATTTCCAAGTGGACAGACGAGCAAACACATTTCATGCTGAATTTATATAGAGTAAACCAATCAAAAGTCGACCCCTGAAGAAGTTTAGGAATAAGAAAGGAATGTGGCTTTTCTTAGCACAGGAATGCAGCAATGAATTTCAGTTTGGATTAACACTGTTTGCCAACGCTGCAGATGAATCTTTCTCCTCATCGCCAGGGCCAGATGCTGCAATAAACAAAGAACAAATAAGCCGTAATAGCGATTTACAAAGAAAACCACTAAAAATGTTTGAGAATTTGCTTGATAAATTAATCAAAGTCAGAGCAGATCGTCTGAAAGTAAGGGCAGCAAATAAGGAAAGAACACATCCCGAAAACTTACAATCAATCGCTCAATTAACAAGCGTACTTAGCTCTCTGCTAGAAAGTAACCATACGCAGAACCGACGACATCTCAATAATATATAAAACTGAATACTACATTATTTTTATTTATATACTTTTTATGTTTTTTTAAGTAACTATATTTTAAAAGAAATGAGTTAAGTTTTTTTTAAAGAAAATTAATGAAATTTTTTATTTTGTCCATATAAGTATTAGAAGTGTTTAAGATTCCTCAAAATGTGATTAATTAAATACATATACATATATTTAACCAGAATTTATTCTCAGTTTTTTAATAAATTACGAAAACAAATTAGTAATTCTTGTTCTTTTAGCATGTCCAGCAAGTTGCATTTCGTTATCTCTTTCTAGTAGATCCTCGCTTGATCCTGATGGGTTTTCACTATTGTTTCCAGTTGCTTCTTCTTCCCAAAGGTCACCATTGTCTATATATAGGTTGTGTAAGACACAACATTCCAAAATCAACTTACTCATTTTTTCAACTGAGTCAAAATCTAGTCTCAACAATTGCCCGAATCTTGTTTTTATTACAAAAAAAAACGAATTTTCAATTTTGGCTCGTGTTTGGATAAGTTTTTTGTTGTACTTGCGCTTCAAACTCGTCATGTTTGGCGTATTCATATAAGGAGTCAACAAATATTCCCATAAAGGGTACGCGGCATCACCTAATATGTGATACTGTGCCCCACATAACGCTGGAAGATCGTTGCTTATAAAAGAAAGTTGAAATACCCTAGAATCGTGTATTTTACTAGGTGAACAAACAAACACGTCTATAAAGCGATTCTCAGCATCGCAAATTCCTTGAAGAGTTAAAGATACTAGGTCGTAACGATTGATAATTGCTTGAAAAGATCACTCTAAAGAAGTTAGACACTAGTGGAACCTAGGCCACACTCCGACAACGTGTCAGCACCTTCATTAAAAATTCCCGTCCCCACCGTTCAACCCAGAATCTCTGAGGAAATGAATCGACCAATTCACAAAAGATTGCACTTGAGTTTTGAAGCCGAAACCATGAGAATGCTACCAGAAATATTCCGAGGGCCTGCACTGGAATGGCTTCGAATACACCGAGAAAAGTTTAGGACATGGGAACAATACCGTCAAACATTCTTCCGGTATTTTCTGCCCAATCGCTTCATTCATAAATTAGAATATGAAATAATGTGGAAAAGACAAGGACCTCGAGAATGTGTAAAGTATTTTACCCGAACTATAGAATACCTCTTCCGACAACACCCAAAAATGACCTAAGATAAGAATGTTGACAGGATTAACGACAGTTTTCGAACTGAATATCGATTATATATTCGCAGGGAAACTTCCAAACGCTCGAAGAACTAACCGAACTCGCTGAACAACTAGAGTTCGTTTGATTAGAAGAACGAAATCAAAGACCTGTTGTAACAACAAACCTGCACCCTCCCACTTGAAAACAAAAAAACCTTGGGAGCACCAAATCCACAAACTTCCACCAGACATATTTCGACCTCGTATGACCGTTATACTCATTGCTGGCACTGTAACCAACGATGACACAAGAAACACCAGTGCAACCGACCATTCCGACTCTTCTGTTCCCCCTGTGAAGAAAATGGCCGCCTAAACATTGACCTTGCCATAACAGAGAAGAACTCCACCGAATTGGAATAATCGAACGGCCGCACAGTGGTTGCTCTATATTAAAATTACTTTTTTTTTGTATGAAAATGTTATCTCTAATAACGGTACAGATTAATCGCAGCCAAGTTACTTCTCTAAATTAGATTCATTATGCTGAAATGGATCACGCAAGTTGGGTGTTTATGTTATTTTTTGGGTGGTTCAATGCGGCTAATTGATGCAATTGCATTTGTTTTAAGTCTTTTTTTTGTATTACTACTTTTTTAAATTAAAGTGATGGCTTTAAGAGAACAAGGTATTCAAAATATTTTAAAATAATTTAATATATGAAATAATTCACATACATATGTAAAAACCGTTACTAAAATAAGGTGTTAATGGTCTTTTTTTGTTTTTTGGTTGACTTTTTAAAGTGCATAACTTTTGTTGCTCCTATTTGCCCCTCATAAAATGTACATATTTATTTAGGCAATACTTTCATCTTTTAAGGCGTATACATCATTTTTTGCGAAAGATTGAATAATCTGGCAATAATTGGATCATAAAATACGTTTATTTTTTTCGGAGATTTTTTGCAAGTCCTTCCCTTTCGTCGGAGATAATTGTAGTTAATGACTCAATTAAGAGAGATGTGCTGTTATCATTATAAGAAGAACAAGCCCAGTAGGAAATTTACTCCTCCATGAAAAATGCCTTGGTGAAAACATATATGACAGCGGTCATATAGGAAGAATTAGAATTGATGTCACTGATGAAAGGTAATGCAGCCGTTCGCCAGGTTGCCATTTCAGTAGCATTTTCTGCTTAGCTCAAGTAAGAATGTAGAGAATAGACAACAAAAAAAAAACCTTAATGAATGCACAATCGTTTTTCATATGCATGAATTAAATGTAAGACCGGAGGCAAAGACTTCCTCCATAAACAAAAAAAAACAAATGATGCGAAAATGAAATCTTTTTTTTTTGGTTTTCCAATTTTTGACAACTCAGACTCTGCTCTGAACTAAAAAAGAAAAACGCTTAATAATAGATCATCATCAGTTCGGATTTAGAAGCAAGCATTCGATTATTCAACAAGTGCATAGGATCACTGACGTCATTGAGAAAACTCTTGAAGAAAAGAAAATTTGTTCGGCGGCCTTCCTAGACGTGTCGCAAGCTTTTGATAAGGTGTGGCACGAAGGCCTAAATTTTAAATACGCTTCTAAAAGCATATCTAGAAAATAGACTTTTTAGAGTAATGGCGTTTTTATTTGGCAATCCGGAATCTGTCTCCGATCCGGAATCCTAGCTGAACACTTTTTTTTATTCTGACGTTTGGTGTGATTGTGTGTGTGTGAAACGTCAAATGAGGAATGTCAAGTCCACAATTTGTTTATTATTGAAAATTGAACTGGCGAAGTGCAAGGACAAATGGCAAACATGGAAAACAATAATGAATTTGAACTTCTTTGCGATCCAAGCAGAATGATCGCCTGTGTTGACGATGAAATATTACTTAAAAATACAAGCAGTAAATAAAAATTTTAAATTGGTAGTAAATCTATAGAACTTTATATTTTACATATATTATTGATCATGAAATTGTGTCGGCTAACTATGGTGAAGTGGCTCATTTGTTTAGTTTGCCAGAAAGAAATGTTGATGTTCCTGCAACTTCAAGAAATGGTAAGTTTTAGGTAAAAAAAATACTAATCAATTTGTAATGAAATCTTACAATTATTGTAGAAATTTCCAAGTGGACAGACGAGCAAACACATTTCATGCTGAATTTATATAGAGTAAACCAATCAAAAGTCGACCCCTGAAGAAGTTTAGGAATAAGAAAGGAATGTGGCTTTTCTTAGCACAGGAATGCAGCAATGAATTTCAGTTTGGATTAACACTGTTTGCCAACGCTGCAGATGAATCTTTCTCCTCATCGCCAGGGCCAGATGCTGCAATAAACAAAGAACAAATAAGCCGTAATAGCGATTTACAAAGAAAACCACTAAAAATGTTTGAGAATTTGCTTGATAAATTAATCAAAGTCAGAGCAGATCGTCTGAAAGTAAGGGCAGCAAATAAGGAAAGAACACATCCCGAAAACTTACAATCAATCGCTCAATTAACAAGCGTACTTAGCTCTCTGCTAGAAAGTAACCATACGCAGAACCGACGACATCTCAATAATATATAAAACTGAATACTACATTATTTTTATTTATATACTTTTTATGTTTTTTTAAGTAACTATATTTTAAAAGAAATGAGTTAAGTTTTTTTTTAAGAAAATTAATGAAATTTTTTATTTTGTCCATATAAGTGTTAGAAGTGTTTAAGATTCCTCAAAATGTGATTAATTAAATACATATACATATATTTAACCAGAATTTATTCTCAGTTTTTTAATAAATTACGAAAACAAATTAGTAATTCTTGTTCTTTTAGCATGTCCAGCAAGTTGCATTTCGTTATCTCTTTCTAGTAGATCCTCGCTTGATCCTGATGGGTTTTCACTATTGTTTCCAGTTGCTTCTTCTTCCCAAAGGTCACCATTGTCTATATATAGGTTGTGTAAGACACAACATTCCAAAATCAACTTACTCATTTTTTCAACTGAGTCAAAATCTAGTCTCAACAATTGCCCGAATCTTGTTTTTATTACAAAAAAAAAACGAATTTTCAATTTTGGCTCGTGTTTGGATAAGTTTTTTGTTGTACTTGCGCTTCAAACTCGTCATGTTTGGCGTATTCATATAAGGAGTCAACAAATATTCCCATAAAGGGTACGCGGCATCACCTAATATGTGATACTGTGCCCCACATAACGCTGGAAGATCGTTGCTTATAAAAGAAAGTTGAAATACCCTAGAATCGTGTATTTTACTAGGTGAACAAACAAACACGTCTATAAAGCGATTCTCAGCATCGCAAATTCCTTGAAGAGTTAAAGATACTAGGTCGTAACGATTGATAATTGCTTGAAAAGAACACTCTAAAGAAGTTAGACACTAGTGGAACCTAGGCCACACTCCGACAACGTGTCAGCACCTTCATTAAAAATTCCCGTCCCCACCGTTCAACCCAGAATCTCTGAGGAAATGAATCGACCAATTCACAAAAGATTGCACTTGAGTTTTGAAGCCGAAACCATGAGAATGCTACCAGAAATATTCCGAGGGCCTGCACTGGAATGGCTTCGAATACACCGAGAAAAGTTTAGGACATGGGAACAATACCGTCAAACATTCTTCCGGTATTTTCTGCCCAATCGCTTCATTCATAAATTAGAATATGAAATAATGTGGAAAAGACAAGGACCTCGAGAATGTGTAAAGTATTTTACCCGAACTATAGAATACCTCTTCCGACAACACCCAAAAATGACCTAAGATAAGAATGTTGACAGGATTAACGACAGTTTTCGAACTGAATATCGATTATATATTCGCAGGGAAACTTCCAAACGCTCGAAGAACTAACCGAACTCGCTGAACAACTAGAGTTCGTTTGGTTAGAAGAACGAAATCAAAGACCTGTTGTAACAACAAACCTGCACCCTCCCACTTGAAAACAAAAAAACCTTGGGAGCACCAAATCCACAAACTTCCACCAGACATATTTCGACCTCGTATGACCGTTATACTCATTGCTGGCACTGTAACCAACGATGACACAAGAAACACCAGTGCAACCGACCATTCCGACTCTTCTGTTCCCCCTGTGAAGAAAATGGCCGCCTAAACATTGACCTTGCCATAACAGAGAAGAACTCCACCGAATTGGAATAATCGAACGGCCGCACAGTGGTTGCTCTATATTAAAATTACTTTTTTTTTGTATGAAAATGTTATCTCTAATAACGGTACAGATTAATCGCAGCCAAGTTACTTCTCTAAATTAGATTCATTATGCTGAAATGGATCACGCAAGTTGGGTGTTTATGTTATTTTTTGGGTGGTTCAATGCGGCTAATTGATGCAATTGCATTTGTTTTAAGTCTTTTTTTTTTGTATTACTACTTTTTTAAATTTAAGAGAACAAGGTATTCAAAATATTTTAAAATAATTTATTATATGAAATAATTCACATACATATGTAAAAACCGTTACTAAAATAAGGTGTTAATGGTCTTTTTTTGTTTTTTGGTTGACTTTTTAAAGTGCATAACTTTTGTTGCTCCTATTTGCCCCTCATAAAATGTACATATTTATTTAGGCAATACTTTCATCTTTTAAGGCGTATACATCATTTTTTGCGAAAGATTGAATAATCTGGCAATAATTGGATCATAAAATACGTTTATTTTTTTCGGAGATTTTTTGCAAGTCCTTCCCTTTCGTCGGAGATAATTGTAGTTAATAACTCAATTAAGAGAGATGTGCTGTTATCATTATAAGAAGAACAAGCCCAGTAGGAAATTTACTCCTCCATGAAAAATGCCTTGGTGAAAACATATATGACAGCGGTCATATAGGAGGAGTTAGAATTGATGTCACTGATGAAAGGTAATGCAGCCGTTCGCCAGGTTGCCATTTCAGTAGCATTTTCTGCTTAGCTCAAGTAAGAATGTAGAGAATAGACAACAAAAAAAAACCTTAATGAATGCACAATCGTTTTTCATATGCATGAATTAAATGCAAGACCGGAGGCAAGGACTTCCTCCATAAACAGATTTTTGACCTGCTACAAAAAAAAATAAATGATGCGAAAATGAAATCTTTTTTTTTTTTGGTTTTCCAATTTTTGACAACTCAGACTCTGCTCTGAACTAAAAAAGAAAAACGCTTAATAATAGATCATCATCAGTTCGGATTTAGAAGCAAGCATTCGATTATTCAACAAGTGCATAGGATCACTGACGTCATTGAGAAAACTCTTGAAGAAAAGAAAATTTGTTCGGCGGCCTTCCTAGACGTGTCGCAAGCTTTTGATAAGGTGTGGCACGAAGGCCTAAATTTTAAATTAAAACAAATTCTGCCTGAAGCACTTTATACGCTTCTAAAAGCATATCTAGAAAATAGACTTTTTAGAGTAATGGCGTTTTTATTTGGCAATCCGGAATCTGTCTCCGATCCGGAATCCTAGCTGAACACTTTTTTTTATTCTGACGTTTGGTGTGATTGTGTGTGTGTGAAACGTCAAATGAGGAATGTCAAGTCCACAATTTGTTTATTATTGAAAATTGAACTGGCGAAGTGCAAGGACAAATGGCAAACATGGAAAACAATAATGAATTTGAACTTCTTTGCGATCCAAGCAGAATGATCACCTGTGTTGACGATGAAATATTACTTAAAAATACAAGCAGTAAATAAAAATTTTAAATTGGTAGTAAATCTATAGAACTTTATATTTTACATATATTATTGATCATGAAATTGTGTCGGCTAACTATGGTGAAGTGGCTCATTTGTTTAGTTTGCCAGAAAGAAATGTTGATGTTCCTGCAACTTCAAGAAATGGTAAGTTTTAGGTAAAAAAAATACTAATCAATTTGTAATGAAATCTTACAATTATTGTAGAAATTTCCAAGTGGACAGACGAGCAAACACATTTCATGCTGAATTTATATAGAGTAAACCAATCAAAAGTCGACCCCTGAAGAAGTTTAGGAATAAGAAAGGAATGTGGCTTTTCTTAGCACAGGAATGCAGCAATGAATTTCAGTTTGGATTAACACTGTTTGCCAACGCTGCAGATGAATCTTTCTCCTCATCGCCAGGGCCAGATGCTGCAATAAACAAAGAACAAATAAGCCGTAATAGCGATTTACAAAGAAAACCACTAAAAATGTTTGAGAATTTGCTTGATAAATTAATCAAAGTCAGAGCAGATCGTCTGAAAGTAAGGGCAGCAAATAAGGAAAGAACACATCCCGAAAACTTACAATCAATCGCTCAATTAACAAGCGTACTTAGCTCTCTGCTAGAAAGTAACCATACGCAGAACCGACGACATCTCAATAATATATAAAACTGAATACTACATTATTTTTATTTATATACTTTTTATGTTTTTTTAAGTAACTATATTTTAAAAGAAATGAGTTAAGTTTTTTTTAAAGAAAATTAATGAAATTTTTTATTTTGTCCATATAAGTATTAGAAGTGTTTAAGATTCCTCAAAATGTGATTAATTAAATACATATACATATATTTAACCAGAATTTATTCTCAGTTTTTTAATAAATTACGAAAACAAATTAGTAATTCTTGTTCTTTTAGCATGTCCAGCAAGTTGCATTTCGTTATCTCTTTCTAGTAGATCCTCGCTTGATCCTGATGGGTTTTCACTATTGTTTCCAGTTGCTTCTTCTTCCCAAAGGTCACCATTGTCTATATATAGGTTGTGTAAGACACAACATTCCAAAATCAACTTACTCATTTTTTCAACTGAGTCAAAATCTAGTCTCAACAATTGCCCGAATCTTGTTTTTATTACAAAAAAAACGAATTTTCAATTTTGGCTCGTGTTTGGATAAGTTTTTTGTTGTACTTGCGCTTCAAACTCGTCATGTTTGGCGTATTCATATAAGGAGTCAACAAATATTCCCATAAAGGGTACGCGGCATCACCTAATATGTGATACTGTGCCCCACATAACGCTGGAAGATCGTTGCTTATAAAAGAAAGTTGAAATACCCTAGAATCGTGTATTTTACTAGGTGAACAAACAAACACGTCTATAAAGCGATTCTCAGCATCGCAAATTCCTTGAAGAGTTAAAGATACTAGGTCGTAACGATTGATAATTGCTTGAAAAGATCACTCTAAAGAAGTTAGACACTAGTGGAACCTAGGCCACACTCCGACAACGTGTCAGCACCTTCATTAAAAATTCCCGTCCCCACCGTTCAACCCAGAATCTCTGAGGAAATGAATCGACCAATTCACAAAAGATTGCACTTGAGTTTTGAAGCCGAAACCATGAGAATGCTACCAGAAATATTCCGAGGGCCTGCACTGGAATGGCTTCGAATACACCGAGAAAAGTTTAGGACATGGGAACAATACCGTCAAACATTCTTCCGGTATTTTCTGCCCAATCGCTTCATTCATAAATTAGAATATGAAATAATGTGGAAAAGACAAGGACCTCGAGAATGTGTAAAATATTTTACCCGAACTATAGAATACCTCTTCCGACAACACCCAAAAATGACCTAAGATAAGAATGTTGACAGGATTAACGACAGTTTTCGAACTGAATATCGATTATATATTCGCAGGGAAACTTCCAAACGCTCGAAGAACTAACCGAACTCGCTGAACAACTAGAGTTCGTTTGGTTAGAAGAACGAAATCAAAGACCTGTTGTAACAACAAACCTGCACCCTCCCACTTGAAAACAAAAAAACCTTGGGAGCACCAAATCCACAAACTTCCACCAGACATATTTCGACCTCGTATGACCGTTATACTCATTGCTGGCACTGTAACCAACGATGACACAAGAAACACCAGTGCAACCGACCATTCCGACTCTTCTGTTCCCCCTGTGAAGAAAATGGCCGCCTAAACATTGACCTTGCCATAACAGAGAAGAACTCCACCGAATTGGAATAATCGAACGGCCGCACAGTGGTTGCTCTATATTAAAATTACTTTTTTTTTTTATGAAAATGTTATCTCTAATAACGGTACAGATTAATCGCAGCCAAGTTACTTCTCTAAATTAGATTCATTATGCTGAAATGGATCACGCAAGTTGGGTGTTTATGTTATTTTTTGGGTGGTTCAATGCAGCTAATTGATGCAATTGCATTTGTTTTAAGTCTTTTTTTTGTATTACTACTTTTTTAAATTAAAGTGATGGCTTTAAGAGAACAAGGTATTCAAAATATTTTAAAATAATTTATTATATGAAATAATTCACATACATATGTAAAAACCCTTACTAAAATAAGGTGTTAATGGTCTTTTTTTGTTTTTTGGTTGACTTTTTAAAGTGCATAACTTTTGTTGCTCCTATTTGCCCCTCATAAAATGTACATATTTATTTAGGCAATACTTTCATCTTTTAAGGCGTATACATCATTTTTTGCGAAAGATTGAATAATCTGGCAATAATTGGATCATAAAATACGTTTATTTTTTTCGGAGATTTTTTGCAAGTCCTTCCCTTTCGTCGGAGATAATTGTAGTTAATAACTCAATTAAGAGAGATGTGCTGTTATCATTATAAGAAGAACAAGCCCAGTAGGAAATTTACTCCTCCATGAAAAATGCCTTGGTGAAAACATATATGACAGCGGTCATATAGGAGGAATTAGAATTGATGTCACTGATGAAAGGTAATGCAGCCATTCGCCAGGTTGCCATTTCAGTAGCATTTTCTGCTTAGCTCAAGTAAGAATGTAGAGAATAGACAACAAAAAAAAAACCTTAATGAATGCACAATCGTTTTTCATATGCATGAATTAAATGCAAGACCGGAGGCAAAGACTTCCTCCATAAACAGATTTTTGACCTGCTACAAAAAAAAAATAAATGATGCGAAAATGAAATCTTTTTTTTTTTTGGTTTTCCAATTTTTGACAACTCAGACTCTGCTCTGAACTAAAAAAGAAAAACGCTTAATAATAGATCATCATCAGTTCGGATTTAGAAGCAAGCATTCGATTATTCAACAAGTGCATAGGATCACTGACGTCATTGAGAAAACTCTTGAAGAAAAGAAAATTTGTTCGGCGGCCTTCCTAGACGTGTCGCAAGCTTTTGATAAGGTGTGGCACGAAGGCCTAAATTTTAAATTAAAACAAATTCTGCCTGAAGCACTTTATACGCTTCTAAAAGCATATCTAGAAAATAGACTTTTTAGAGTAATGGCGTTTTTATTTGGCAATCCGGAATCTGTCTCCGATCCGGAATCCTAGCTGAACACTTTTTTTTATTCTGACGTTTGGTGTGATTGTGTGTGTGTGAAACGTCAAATGAGGAATGTCAAGTCCACAATTTGTTTCTTATTGAAAATTGAGCTGGCGAAGTGCAAGGACAAATGGCAAACATGGAAAACAATAATGAATTTGAACTTCTTTGCGATCCAAGCAGAAAGATCACCTGTGTTGACGATGAAATATTACTTAAAAATACAAGCAGTAAATACAAATTTTAAATTGGTAGTAAATCTATAGAACTTTATATTTTAAATATATTATTGATCATGAAATTGTGTCGGCTAACTATGGTGAAGTGGCTCATTTGTTTAGTTTGCCAGAAAGAAATGTTGATGTTCCTGCAACTTCAAGAAATGGTAAGTTTTAGGTAAAAAAAATACTAATCAATTTGTAATGAAATCTTACAATTATTGTAGAAATTTCCAAGTGGACAGACGAGCAAACACATTTCATGCTGAATTTATATAGAGTAAACCAATCAAAAGTCGGCCCCTGAAGAAGTTTAGGAATACGAAAGGAATGTGGCTTTTTTTAGCACAGGAATGCAGCAATGAATTTCAGTTTGGATTGACAACACTGTTTGCCAACGCTGCAGATGAATCTTTCTCCTCATCGCCAGGGCCAGATGCTGCAATAAACAAAGAACAAATAAGCCGTAATAGCGATTTACAAAGAAAACCACTAAAAATGTTTGAGAATTTGGTTGATAAATTAATCAAAGTCAGAGCAGATCGTCTGAAAGTAAGGGCAGCAAATAAGGAAAGAACACATCCCGAAAACTTACAATCAATCGCTCAATTAACAAGCGTACTTAGCTCTCTGCTAGAAAGTAACCATACGCAGAACCGACGACATCTCAATAATATATAAAACTGAATACTACATTATTTTTATTTATATACTTTTTATGTTTTTTTAAGTAACTATATTTTAAAAGAAATGAGTTAAGTTTTTTTTTTAAAGAAAATGAATGAAGTTTTTTATTTTGTCCATATAAGTATTACAAGTGCTTAAGATTCCTCAAAATGTGATTAATTAAATACATATAAATACATACATATATTTAACCAGAATTTATTCTCAGTTTTTTAATAAATTACGAAAACAAATCAGTAATTCTTGTTCTTTTAACATGTCCAGCAAGTTGCATTTCGTTATCTCTTTCTAGTAGATCCTCGCTTGATCCTGATGGGTTTTCACTATTGTTTTCAGTTGCTTCTTCTTCCCAACGGTCACCATTGTCTATATATAGGTTGTGTAAGACACAACATTCCAAAATAAACTTACTCATTTTTTCAACTGAGTGAAAATCTAGTCTCACCAGTTGCCCGAATCTTGTTTTTATTTACAAAAAAACGAATTTTCAATTTTGACTCGTGTTTGGATAAGTTTTTTGTTGTACTTGCGCTTCACACTCGTCATGTTTGGCGTATTCATATAAGGAGTTAACAAATATTCCCATAAAGGGTATGCGGCATCACCTAATATGTGATACTGTGCCCCACAACGCTGGAAGATCGTTGCTTATAAAAGAAAGTTGAAATACCGTAGAATCGTGTATTTTACTAGGTGAACCAACAAACACGTCTATAAAGCAATTCTCAGCATCGCAAATTCCTTGAAGAGTTAAAGATACTAGGTCGTGGCGATTGATAATTGATTGAAAAGATCACTCTAAAGAAGTTAGACACTAGTGGAACCTAGGCCACACTCCGACAACGTATCAGCAACTTCATTAAAAATTCCCGTCCCCACCGTTCAACCCAGAATCTCTGAGGAAATGAATCGACCAATTCACAAAAGATTGCACTTGAGTTATGAAGCCGAAACCATGAGAATGCTACCAGAAATATTCCGAGGGCCTGCACTGGAATGGCTTCGAATACACCGAGAAAAGATTAAGACATGGGAACAATACCGTCAAACTTTCTTCCGGTATTTTCTGCCCAATCGCTTCATTCATACATTAGAAGATGAAATAATGTGGAAAAGACAAGGACCTCGAGAATGTGTAAAGTATTTTACCCGAACTATAGAATACCTCTTCCGACAACACCCAAAAATGACCTTAGATAAGAATGTTGACAGGATTAACGACAGTTTTCGAACTGAATATCGATTATATATTCGCAGGGAAATTTCCAAACGCTTGAAGAACTAACCGAACTCGCTGAACAACTAGAGTTCGTTTGGTTAGAAGAACGAAATCAAAGACCTGTTGTAACAACAAACCTGCACCCTCCCACTTGAAAACAAAAAAAAAACCTTGGGAGCACCAAATCCACAAACTTCCACCAGACATATTTCGACCTCGTATGAGCGTAATACTCATTGCTGGCACTGTAAGCACCGAGGACACCAGAAACACCAGTACAACCGACCATTCCGACTTTTCTGTTCCCCCTGTGGAGAAGATGGCCGCCTAAAGATTGACCTTGCCATAACAGAGAAGAACTCCACCGAATTGGAATAATCGAACGGCCGCACAGTGGTTGCTCTATAGGCCAAAAGGTTAAATCTCAAGGTTAAAATTACTTTTTTTTGTATGAAAATGTTATCTCTAATAACGGTACAGATTAATCGCAGCCAAGTTACTTCTCTAAATTAGATTCATTATGCTGAAATGGATCACGCAAGTTGGGTGTTTATGTTATTTTTTGGGTGGTTCAATGCGGCTAATTGATGCAATTGCATTTGTTTTAAGTCTTTTTTTTTGTATTACTACTTTTTTAAATTAAAGTGATGGCTTTAAGAGAACAAGGTATTCAAAATATTTTAAAATAATTTATTATATGAAATAATTCACATACTCGTACATATGTAAAAACCGTTACTAAAATAGGGTGTTAATGGTCTTTTTTTGTTTTTTGGTTGTCTTTTTAAAGTGCATAACTTTTGTTGCTCCTATTTGCCCCTCATAAAATGTACATATTTATTTAGGCGATACTTTCATCTTTAAAGCGTATACGTCATTTTTTGCGAAAATTTGCGAAAGATTGAATAATCTGGCAATAATTGGATCATAAAATACGTTTATTTTTTTCGAAGATTTTTTGCAAGTCCTTCCCTTTCTTCGGAGATAATTGTAGTTAATAACTCAATTAAGAGAAACGTGCTGTTATCATTATAAGAGGAACAAACCCAATAGCAAATTTACTCCTCCATGAAAAATGTCTTGGTGAAAACATATATGACAGCGGTCATATAGGCGGAATTATCATTGATGTCACTGATGAAAGGTAATGCAGCCGTTCACCAGGTTGCCATTTCAGTAGCATTTTCTGCTTAGCTCAAGTAAGAATGTAGAGAATAGACAACAAAAAAAAACTTTAATGAATGCACAATCGTTTTTCATATGCATGAATTAAATGCAAAACCGGAGGCAAAGACTTCCTCCATAAACAGATTTTTGACTCAGACTCTGCTCTGAACTAAAAAAGAAAACGCTTAATAATAGATCATCATCAGTTCGGATTTAGAAGCAAGCATTCGATAATTCAACAAGTGCATAGGATCACTGACGTCATTGAGAAAACTGTTAAAGAAAAGAAAATTTGTTCGGCGGTCTTCCTAGACGTGTCGCAAGCTTTTGATAAGGTGTGACACGAAGGCCTAAATTTTAAATTAAAACAAATTCTGCCTGAAGCAGAATTTGTTTTAATTATGCTTCTAAAAGCATATCTAGAAAATAGACTTTTTATAGTAATGGCGTTTTTAGTTGGCAATCCGGAATCTGTCTGCGATCCGGAATCCTAGCTGAACACTTTTTTTTATTATGACGTTTGGTGTGATTGTGTGTGTGTGAAACGTCAAATGAGGAATGTCAAGTCCACAATTTGTTTATTATTGAAAATTGAACTGGCGAAGTGCAAAGACAAATGGCAAACAGGGAAAACAATAATGAATTTGAACTTCTTTGCGATCCAAGCGGAATGATCACCTGTGTTGACGATGAAATATTACTTAAAAATACAAGCCGTAAGTAAAAATTTTAAATTGGTAGTAAATCTATAGAACTTTATATTTTACATATATTATAGATCATGAAATTGTGTCGGCTAACTATGGTGAAGTGGCTCATTTGTTTGGTTTGCCAGAAAGAAATGTTGATGTTCCTGCAACTTCAAGAAATGGTAAGTTTTAGGTAAAAAAAATACTAATCAATTTGTAATGAAATCTTACAATTATTGTAGAAATTTCCAAGTGGACAGACGAGCAAACACATTTCATGCTGAATTTATATAGAGTAAGCCAATCAAAAGTCGGCCCCTGAAGAAGTTTCGGAATACGAAAGGAATGTGGCTTTTCTTAGCACAGGAATGCAGCAATGAATTTCAGTTTGGATTGACACTTTTTGCCATCAACTTCTGGTGCCGAGAACGCTGCAGACGATTCTTTCTCCTCATCGCCAGGGCCAGATGCTGCAATAAACAAAGAACAAATAAGCCGTAATAGCGATTTACAAAGAAAACCACTAAAAATGTTTGAGAATTTGCTTGATAAATTAATCAAAGTCAGAGCAGATCGTCTGAAAGTAAGGGCAGCAAATAAGGAAAGAAGACATCCCGAAAACTTACAATCAATAGCTCAATTAACAAGCGTACTTAGCTCTCTGCTAGAAAGTAACCATACGCAGAACCGACGACATCTCAATAATATATAAAACTGAATACTACATTATTTTATTTATATACTTTTTATGTTTTTTTAAGTAACTATATTTTAAAAGAAATGAGTTAAGTTTTTTTTTAAGAAAATGAATGAAGTTTTTTATTTTGTCCATATAAGTATTTCAAGTGCTTAAGATTCCTCAAAATGCGATTAATTAAATACATATACATATATTTAACCAGAATTTATTCTCAGTTTTTTAATAAATTACGAAAACAAATTAGTAATTCTTGTTCTTTTAGCATGTCCAGCAAGTTGCATTTCGTTATCTCTTTCTAGTAGATCCTCGCTTGATCCTGATGGGTTTTCACTATTGTTTTCAGTTGCTTCTTCTTCCCAAAGGTCACCATTGTCTATATATAGGTTGTGTAAGACACAACATTCCAAAATAAACTTACTCATTTTTTCAACTGAGTGAAAATCTAGTCTCAACAGTTGCCCGAATCTTGTTTTTATTTTAAAAAAAACGAATTTTCAATTTTGACTCGTGTTTGGATAAGTTTTTTGTTGTACTTGCGCTTCACACTCGTCATGTTTGGCGTATTCATATAAGGAGTCAACAAATATTCCCATAAAGGGTACGCGGCATCACCTAATATGTGATACTGTGCCCCACATAACGCTGGAAGATTGTTGCTTATAAAAGAAAGTTGAAATACCGTAGAATCGTGTATTTTACTAGGTGAACCAACAAACACGTCTATAAAGCAATTCTCAGCATCGCAAATTCCTTGAAGAGTTAAAGATACTAGGTCGTGGCGATTGATAATTGATTGAAAAGATCACTCTCAAGAAGTTAGACACTAGTGGAACCTAGGCCATACTCCGACAACGTATCAGCACCTTCATTAAAAATTCCCGTCCCCACCGTTCAACCCAGAATCTCTGAGGAAATCAATCGACCAATTCACAAAAGATTGCACTTGAGTTATGAAGCCGAAACCATGAGAATGCTACCAGAAATATATCGAGGGCCTGCACTGGAATGGCTTCGAATACACCGAGAAAAGTTTAAGACATGGGAACAATACCGTCAAACATTCTTCCGGTATTTTCAGCCCAAACGCTTCATTCGTACATTAGAAGATGAAATAATGTGGAAAAGACAAGGACCTCGAGAATGTGTAAAGTATTTTACCCGAACTATAGAATACCTCTTCCGACAACACCCAAAAATGACCTTAGATAAGAATGTTGACAGGATTAACGACAGTTTTCGAACTGAATATCGATTATATATTCGCAGGGAAATTTCCAAACGCTCGAAGAACTAACCGAACTCGCTGAACAACTAGAGTTGTTTGGTTAGAAGAACGAAATCAAAGACCTGTTGTAACAACAAACCTGCACCCTCCCACTTGAAAACAAAAAAACCTTGGGAGCGCCAAATCCACGAACTTCCACCAGACATATTTCGACCTCGTATGACCGTTATACTCATTGCTGGCACTGTAAGCAACGAGGACACCAGAAACACCAGTGCAACCGACCATTCCGACTCTTCTGTTCCCCCTGTGAAGAAGATGGCCGCCTAAACATTGACCTTACCATAACAGAGAAGAACTCCACCGAATTGGAATAATCGAACGGCCGCACAGTGGTTGTTCTATATTAAAATTCCTTTTTTTTTGTATGAAAATGTTATCTCTAATAACGGTACAGATTAATCGCAGCCAAGTTACTTCTCTAAATTAGATTCATTATGCTGAAATGGATCACGCAAGTTGGGTGTTTATGTTATTTTTTGGGTGGTTCAATGCGGCTAATTGATGCAACTGCATTTGTTTTAAGTCTTTTTTTTGTATTACTACTTTTTTAAATTAAAGTGATGGCTTTAAGAGAACAAGGTATTCAAAATATTTTAAAATAATTTATTATATGAAATAATTCACATACTCGTACATATGTAAAAACCGTTACTAAAATAAGGTGTTAATGGTCTTTTTTTGTTTTTTGGTTGTCTTTTTAAAGTGCATAACTTTTGTTGCTCCTATTTGCCCCTCATAAAATGTACATACTTATTTAGGCGATACTTTCATCTTTTAAAGCGTATACGTAATTTTTTGCGAAAATTTGCGAAAGATTGAATAATCTGGCAATAATTGGATCATAAAATACGTTTATTTTTTTCGAAGATTTTTTGCAAGTCCTTCCCTTTCTTCGGAGATAATTGTAGTTAATAACTCAATTAAGAGAAACGTGCTGTTATCATTATAAGAAGAACAACTCCAATAGCAAATTTACTCCTCCATGAAAAATGTCTTGGTGAAAACATATATGACAGCGGTCATATAGGCGGAATTATCATTGATGTCACTGATGAAAGGTAATGCAGCCGTTCACCAGGTTGCCATTTCAGTAGCATTTTCTGCTTAGCTCAAGTAAGAATGTAGAGAATAGACAACAAAAAAAAACTTTAATGAATGCACAATCGTTTTTCATATGCATGAATTAAATGCAAAACCGGAGGCAAAGACTTCCTCCATAAACAGATTTTTGACTCAGACTCTGCTCTGAACTAAAAAAGAAAACGCTTAATAATAGATCATCATCAGTTCGGATTTAGAAGCAAGCATTCGATAATTCAACAAGTGCATAGGATCACTGACGTCATTGAGAAAACTGTTAAAGAAAAGAAAATTTGTTCGGCGGTCTTCCTAGACGTGTCGCAAGCTTTTGACAAGGTGTGACACGAAGGCCTAAATTTTAAATTAAAACAAATTCTGCCTGAAGCAGAATTTGTTTTAATTATGCTTCTAAAAGCATATCTAGAAAATAGACTTTTTATAGTAATGGCGTTTTTAGTTGGCAATCCGGAATCTGTCTGCGATCCGGAATCCTAGCTGAACACTTTTTTTTATTATGACGTTTGGTGTGATTGTGTGTGTGTGAAACGTCAAATGAGGAATGTCAAGTCCACAATTTGTTTATTATTGAAAATTGAACTGGCGAAGTGCAAAGACAAATGGCAAACAGGGAAAACAATAATGAATTTGAACTTCTTTGCGATCCAAGCGGAATGATCACCTGTGTTGACGATGAAATATTACTTAAAAATACAAGCCGTAAGTAAAAATTTTAAATTGGTAGTAAATCTATAGAACTTTATATTTTACATATATTATAGATCATGAAATTGTGTCGGCTAACTATGGTGAAGTGGCTCATTTGTTTGGTTTGCCAGAAAGAAATGTTGATGTTCCTGCAACTTCAAGAAATGGTAAGTTTTAGGTAAAAAAAATACTAATCAATTTGTAATGAAATCTTACAATTATTGTAGAAATTTCCAAGTGGACAGACGAGCAAACACATTTCATGCTGAATTTATATAGAGTAAGCCAATCAAAAGTCGGCCCCTGAAGAAGTTTCGGAATACGAAAGGAATGTGGCTTTTCTTAGCACAGGAATGCAGCAATGAATTTCAGTTTGGATTGACACTTTTTGCCATCAACTTCTGGTGCCGAGAACGCTGCAGACGATTCTTTCTCCTCATCGCCAGGGCCAGATGCTGCAATAAACAAAGAACAAATAAGCCGTAATAGCGATTTACAAAGAAAACCACTAAAAATGTTTGAGAATTTGCTTGATAAATTAATCAAAGTCAGAGCAGATCGTCTGAAAGTAAGGGCAGCAAATAAGGAAAGAAGACATCCCGAAAACTTACAATCAATAGCTCAATTAACAAGCGTACTTAGCTCTCTGCTAGAAAGTAACCATACGCAGAACCGACGACATCTCAATAATATATAAAACTGAATACTACATTATTTTATTTATATACTTTTTATGTTTTTTTAAGTAACTATATTTTAAAAGAAATGAGTTAAGTTTTTTTTTAAGAAAATGAATGAAGTTTTTTATTTTGTCCATATAAGTATTTCAAGTGCTTAAGATTCCTCAAAATGCGATTAATTAAATACATATACATATATTTAACCAGAATTTATTCTCAGTTTTTTAATAAATTACGAAAACAAATTAGTAATTCTTGTTCTTTTAGCATGTCCAGCAAGTTGCATTTCGTTATCTCTTTCTAGTAGATCCTCGCTTGATCCTGATGGGTTTTCACTATTGTTTTCACTCACTTCTTCTTCCCAAAGGTCACCATTGTCTATATATAGGTTGTGTAAGACACAACATTCCAAAATAAACTTACTCATTTTTTCAACTGAGTGAAAATCTAGTCTCAACAGTTGCCCGAATCTTGTTTTTATTTTTAAAAAAACGAATTTTCAATTTTGACTCGTGTTTGGATAAGTTTTTTGTTGTACTTGCGCTTCACACTCGTCATGTTTGGCGTATTCATATAAGGAGTCAACAAATATTCCCATAAAGGGTACGCGGCATCACCTAATATGTGATACTGTGCCCCACATAACGCTGGAAGATTGTTGCTTATAAAAGAAAGTTGAAATACCGTAGAATCGTGTATTTTACTAGGTGAACCAACAAACATGTCTATAAAGCAATTCTCAGCATCGCAAATTCCTTGAAGAGTTAAAGATACTAGGTCGTGGCGATTGATAATTGATTGAAAAGATCACTCTAAAGAAGTTAGACACTAGTGGAACCTAGGCCACACTCCGACAACGTATCAGCACCTTCATTAAAAATTCCCGTCCCCACCGTTCAACCCAGAATCTCTGAGGAAATCAATCGACCAATTCACAAAAGATTGCACTTGAGTTATGAAGCCGAAACCATGAGAATGCTACCAGAAATATATCGAGGGCCTGCACTGGAATGGCTTCGAATACACCGAGAAAAGTTTAAGACATGGGAACAATACCGTCAAACATTCTTCCGGTATTTTCAGCCCAAACGCTTCATTCGTACATTAGAAGATGAAATAATGTGGAAAAGACAAGGACCTCGAGAATGTGTAAAGTATTTTACCCGAACTATAGAATACCTCTTCCGACAACACCCAAAAATGACCTTAGATAAGAATGTTGACAGGATTAACGACAGTTTTCGAACTGAATATCGATTATATATTCGCAGGGAAATTTCCAAACGCTCGAAGAACTAACCGAACTCGCTGAACAACTAGAGTTCGTTTGGTTAGAAGAACGAAATCAAAGACCTGTTGTAACAACAAACCTGCACCCTCCCACTTGAAAACAAAAAAAACCTTGGGAGCACCAAATCCACAAACTTCCACCAGACATATTTCGACCTCGTATGGCCGTTATACTCATTGCTGGCACTGTAAGCACCGAGGACACCAGAAACACCAGTACAACCGACCATTCCGACTCTTCTGTTCCCCCTGTGGAGAAGATGGCCGCCTAAAGATTGACCTTGCCATAACAGAGAAGAACTCCACCGAATTGGAATAATCGAACGGCCGCACAGTGGTTGCTCTATAGGCCAAAAGGTTAAATCTCAAGGTTAAAATTACTTTTTTTTTGTATGAAACTGTTATCTCTAATAACGGTACAGATTAATCGCAGCCAAGTTACTTCTCTAAATTAGATTCATTATGCTGAAATGGATCACGCAAGTTGGGTGTTGATGTTATTTTTTGGGTGGTTCAATGCGGCTAATTGATGCAATTGCATTTGTTTTAAGTCTTTTTTTTGTATTACTACTTTTTTAAATTAAAGTGATGGCTTTAAGAGAACAAGGTATTCAAAATATTTTAAAATAATTTATTATATGAAATAATTCACATACTCGTACATATGTAAAAACCGTTACTAAAATAAGGTGTTAATGGTCTTTTTTTGTTTTTTGGTTGTCTTTTTAAAGTGCATAACTTTTGTTGCTCCTATTTGCCCCTCATAAAATGTACATATTTATTTAGGCGATACTTTCATCTTTTAAAGCGTATACGTAATTTTTTGCGAAAATTTGCGAAAGATTGAATAATCTGGCAATAATTGGATCATAAAATACGTTTATTTTTTTCGAAGATTTTTTGCAAGTCCTTCCCTTTCTTCGGAGATAATTGTAGTTAATAACTCAATTAAGAGAAACGTGCTGTTATCATTATAAGAAGAACAACTCCAATAGCAAATTTACTCCTCCATGAAAAATGTCTTGGTGAAAACATATATGACAGCGGTCATATAGGCGGAATTATCATTGATGTCACTGATGAAAGGTAATGCAGCCGTTCACCATGTTGCCATTTCAGTAGCATTTTCTGCTTAGCTCAAGTAAGAATGTAGAGAATAGACAACAAAAAAAAACTTTAATGAATGCACAATCGTTTTTCATATGCATGAATTAAATGCAAAACCGGAGGCAGACTTCCTCCATAAACAGATTTTTGACTCAGAATCTGCTCTGAACTAAAAAAGAAAACGCTGAATAATAGATCATCATCAGTTCGGATTTAGAAGCAAGCATTCGATAATTCAACAAGTGCATAGGATCACTGACGTCATTGAGAAAACTGTTGAAGAAAAGAAAATTTGTTCGGCGGTCTTCCTAGACGTGTCGCAAGCTTTTGATAAGGTGTGACACGAAGGCCTAAATTTTAAATTAAAACAAATTCTGCCTGAAGCACTTTATACACTTCTAAAAGCATATCTAGAAAATAGACTTTTTAGAGTAATGGCGTTTTTATTTGGCAATCCGGAATCTGTCTGCGATCCGGAATCCTAGCTGAACACTTTTTTGTATTATGACGTTTGGTGTTATTGTGTGTGTGTGAAACGTCAAATGAGGAATGTCAACTCCACAATTTGTTTATTATTGAAAATTGAACTGGCGAAGTGCAAAGACAAATGGCAAACATGGAAAACAATAATGAATTTGAACTTCTTTGCGATCCGAGCAGAATGATCACCTGTGTTGACGATGAAATATTACTTAAAAATACAAGCAGTAAGTAAAAATTTTAAATTGGTAGTAAATCTATAGAACTTTATATTTTACATATATTATAGATCATGAAATTGTGTCGACTAACTTTGGTGAAGTGGCTCATTTGTTTGGTTTGCCAGAAAGAAATGTTGATGTTCCTGCAACTTCAGGAAATGGTAAGTTTTAGGTAAAAAAAATACTAATCAATTTGTAATGAAATCTTACAATTATTGTAGAAATTTCCAAGTGGACAGACGAGCAAACACATTTCATGCTGAATTTATATATAGTAAACCAATCAAAAGTCGGCCCCTGAAGAAGTTTAGGAATAAGAAAGGAATGTGGCTTTTCTTAGCACGGGAATGCAGCAATGAATTTCAGTTTGGATTGACACTTTTTGCCATCAACTTCTGGTGCCGAGAACGCTGCAGATGAATCTTTCTCCTCATCGCCAGGGCCAGATTCTGCAATAAACAAAGAACAAATAAGCCGTAATAGCGATTTACAAAGAAGCCAATTGAATGAATTTGTGACCTTTAGTCCATAATGCGTTTCGCCCAGGTACTACAGCTGGGCTCATCAGTTATATCCGTAATCTCTTCCATATCCATTAGTGATAAGGTATCCGGCACAACGTTGAGGGAACCTTTTCTGTGCTCTGTAATGAAATTATAACCTTGGAGTTCTAAGCTACATCTGGCCAATCGTCCAGATAACTCCTTCATCGACATTAACCACTTTACGCTAGAGTGGTCGAGTCTATTGAGGGATGCTACAGCAGAGGTAACGCTCGAAAGTTCTATCAAATGGTGAAACGATCTACCCAAGGATTCCAGCCCAGAATAGAAGACTGCCGTGATAAAAATGGTAATGTCGTAGGAGATACGCAGACGGTGCTGAGAATTTGGAAGGAACACTTTTCCAAGCTGCTAAGCGGCGAAGACTGCCAACCATCCGTTGCTATGCAGAACAACCCATTCAACTTGGACGATGATGGTCAAAATATCCGTCTTCCTGACCTAGAAGAAGTAAGAACGGCGATATCCAAACTTAAGTCGCACAAGGCCGCGGGTTCAGATGGCCTGACAGCTGAACTGTTTAAGGCAGCGGCAGATGACTTGGTCAGGAGCATACACCAACTCATTTCTAGAATCTGGTCGGAGGAAAGTATGCCCAATGAATGGAAGCTCGGCATAGTGTGCCCTATCCACAAAAAAGGAGATGCTCTGAACTGCGCCAACTACAGAGGTATAAGTCTCCTCAACATCGCATACAAAATTATGTCGGCTATTTTGTGTATCTGCGTAGAACCTTTTACCAACGACCTGATCGGATTTTATCAGTGTGGCTTTAGGCGAGGAAAATCGACTAACGATCAGATTTTCACACTCCGGCAGATCCTGGAAAAAACCCAAGAATTCCAAGTCGATACGCACCATCTCTTCATCCACTTTAAAACCGCCTATGATAGCGTTGACAGAGACGAGTTATACAGAGCCTTGTGACATCTCGGCATCCCTGCCAAACTTGTCCACTTGTGCAGAATGACAATGAAGCAATCTCGCTGCTCCGTCAGAGTCGGTAAGAACTTCACCGATGACTTTGATGTCGAGAAAGGTTTGAGACAGGGTGATGCGCTATCATGCAATCTCTTTAACATCGTGCTGGAAGCAATTGTGAGCAACTCAAATGTCAACACCAGAGGCACAATATTTCAAAAGTCCGTTCAACTGCTTGCTTATGCTGATGACATTGACATCATATGCAGAACAAAGCGAGCTGTCAGTGGAGCATTTACAAGTATTGAAGCGGAAGTGGCGAAGATGGGTTTGACTGTTAACGAGACGAAAACTAAGTATATGCTGTCATCGAGAAGAGAAGTCCAGCACCATCGACTGGGGCAAAACGTCACGATTGGCGGTTATAACTTCGAAGTTATCAGAGACTTTGTTTACCTGGGATCCACTATTACATCGCACAACAATATCAGTGCAGAGATCAAACGAAGAATCACACTTGCAAATCGCTGTTTCTTCGGGCTTAGAAAGCATTTGAGTAGTAAAGCCCTCTCTCAAAGAACCATAAATACCCTATATAAAACTTTAATCATCCCAGTCCTGCTGTATGTGGCAGAGGCATGGACACTGACAAAATCGGATGAAAACCAGCTGGGTTGCTTTGAGAGAAAGATTCCTCGAGTTATGTTTGGCCAAGTGTGCATCGGTGGTAAGTGGAGAAGAAGATTTAACGACCAACTTTACGGGCTCTACAGCGATATCAACCTAGTCAAAAAGCTAAAAATACAGCGACTGAGATGGCTAGGTCACGTGGAGCGCATGCACATCGACGCACCAGCCCGACGAGTCTTCGTATCCAACCCCGGTGGACAACGCGACAGAGGAAGGCCTTATCTTAGGTGGCGGGATCAAGTGGTGAACGACCTCAACTAACTTGGTGTGTGTAACTGGTGGCAGCTATCTAGGGAACGGGCTAGCTGGAGAGGTTTGCTGGTTGAGGCCGTGATCCATCTTGGATTGTAAGCGCCATCTAAAGTAAAATAAAGTAAGTAAGCTAGAGTGATCTGTTATCACTTTAAAATTGGCTCCATCAACGTATGGCCGGAATTTACGAATGCTCAGGACAGCGGCTAGACATTCTTGCTCAGTAACTGTATAATTCTTTTGTGCCTTATTTAACTTCTTCCACATATAGGCAATAGGTTTCTCGATGTGATCCTCATCCAGCTGAAAAATGACAATCACAAATTATTTCTTAAAATCAGGTTGTGCTAGGACTGGAGCCGAGGAAAGTGCAACCTTTAGCTTAGTAAAACTATCCGGATCTGTTTTTAAGGTTTCTTGACCTACTATATACCCAAGATATTTAATCTGACGTATACATAACTTACTTTTGCCCAGGTTTATGGTGAGGTTCGCTCTGCGTAGACACGCAGCCACTTCGTTAAGCATGTGCATATGGGATTCAAAATCCGCTGTAAAAATCAGTAAGTCATCAAGGTAGACAAACACATTATCAGGGAGATGACTTGGAACTACTTGATCTATTACCCTCGACATCGTCTGACCCGCATAGCACAACCCGAATGGCATAACTTTAAATTGGTAGAGGGGTCTACCTGGTACTGCAAATGCTGTCTTTTCTCTTGATTTTTGATCAAGAGGTATTTGCTTATAACCATCCTTCAAGTCGATTCCCGTGATAAAGTGTGTGTCACCGATGCGACTAAGTAGACCCTCAACATGTGGCAAAGGATACGCATCCTTAACAGTAACTGCGTTGACTTTGCGAAAGTCTAGACACAGTCGAACTTTACAGGGTTTCCTCGCCAAAACTACTGGACAACACCAAGGGGAGTTACTCACTTCAATAACTCCCAGAGCTAGCAAGCGGTCTAATTCTTTGTATGCCTCTTCTTGACGCACTGGAGACATTGGGTAATGACGTGATTTGATCGGCATGGCATCATCTGGGCGCAAAACATCGAGTGTAGCTTCGGCTGTGTGGCACGTAGCGCCGTCCTGTTGAAACCAAATATTGCCAATATCCTCCTCTTCAATTTTTGTGAACAAAAATTCGTTCAACATGGCCCGTAACGATCGCCATTGACTGTAACGGCCACTCCTTGCTCATTTTCGAATTATGCCTCTGGACCAAAATCCGCACCAAACAGTGACTCGTTTTGGGTGTATCGGCTTTTCAATGTATGCATGCGGGTTTCCTGTGCCCCAAATGCGACAATTTTGCTTGTTTACATATCCGCCAAGATCAAAATGAGCTTCATCTGAAAAGATTGTTCAAGCGTATACACAACCATATTCGTTCAGCGGAAGGATAAAACGAACTATCTGTCAAATCAGACATGAGCTAAGTGTTACCATTCACGAAATAAGCACTAGTTGAAAAAAAAAACGTTAGATGGCAGACCCGTTATGTTCAAATAGGCAACTTTTGGTTTGTATTTGGCTTTTTTATCTTTATTTAAATGTCCAACTCTGCCAATTTGTCTTTAAGAAATTCAAAATTAATCTGTTTTATTTCTTTTGCCAAGGAACCACTATCCTGTCCGGAGTATAAAATTGCAGTGATTTTTAAAAATGTTATTTGAACCTACCTACTGGTAACTGAACTTTGTTTTTGCACATACCCTATGTGTTATTACATATTTAATTGTATGCAATAGCAACCGCAATTAGTTTTTTAAGTGTTTACAAATATGAATCTCAACAATTAATATAGGCATAAACCTAGCAACATTTTTTTGCAAAAATCTACTACATTCCTACCCCTACCTTATCTACTTAATTTCATCGAGCTGTCAAAGTGGTCTTGCTCGTGTTTGCCGTCGGTCAGTATTTGATATTATTTTTATTATTATAATTATATTCGAACAATAGTTAATTTTTTTAAAAATAATATTTCATTCGCGTGTTACAGGGCTTTGTGTCTTTCAGATAGTGTATAAATATCTGAAATATGCAAATAAACCCACGGAAATATCATTCGATCGAAAGGTGGTAGTGCAACTTGAATGGTTATAAAAAAAATATAAGACGCTCAACATTCAAGTAATTGTGAATTGTTTGTCTAACCAAAGTGATCAATTTTATAGCAAAACACCGATATTGAAAGAAATTAAATTTTCGTTGCAAAATAAATGTAACCATAAAAATTCAAATAAACAAAAAAAATAAAAAAATGTCCATATAACCTCAAAACAAAACATAAGTTCGTCCCGTCCAGTCGGTGTGAACAGGATGGTATGATGAATTCTTCTCCTCTAATGAACTAGGGCGACACAATTGAATACATCAACGTACCAAGTAAAGTTCCTTTTTTTTCTTTATACGAATGTGCTTACATACAAATGTACATACATGGCTAAATCATATAAACAAACCAATTTTGTTGTGCCGTCGCAAAATGAAATTTGTTTTCCTTCCTTTTTTCCTTTTTTTTTGTTTTGGCGGTCGAAGCAATGTACTAGTTAGACATGATTGTACCTTTGTTTATTTAAAATATTAAATTGGTAAAAAAAATGTTTTGGAGGTTTATTACCATATTAAAACGAACGAAAATCTTCAACAACTACCAACGTTGGCCGCGAACCTATTTATTTAGCTGGGCAATCGCCAATGTCAGATAAGTTAAAAATAAATTATCTAAAATTTAAACTAGATACTTTGTCGTTGTTTTCTTTTCTTTTAAGGCCCTATTGCCGCATATCTTTGGCGTGGAAAATGCCTATCGGTTTTCCGGCTCGGGTTTCGAGCTCATACATGCAGTTACTCTTTTTACTCGGGATTTTTTAGAGGAGTTTAGCGTTAGTGCGCGAAATTGCTTTGAGCAAAATTCCTGTAGAACACTTCTTGACCTTCTCGGTAAGTGAGTGGCATAGACCTTATATTATATGTGTTTCTGAACTTAACGTGTGCCCTGAATAAGTTCTGCGATAACTTCTGCCGGGCAAGCATTAGCTTTACAGCTTTGGGCAAAGCTAACATTTCCGAATCACCTAAAGCTTTTAAGCCGCGCAACAAACGATACGTAGAGGCATTAGTTACCATGTTCCGACCAAAAAGAGCGAAGTACGGTTGGCAACCTATAGATTCATGCACATCTGAACGAAGGGTGCATGCTATGTATGACAGCTGATCATCCCAATCGTTTTGCTCTTTTGATATCAATATCCTAAGCTTACTAAATATACTACGGTTAACGTGCTCGGAATTGTTAGCTTGCTGTGAGTACAAAGCTGTACGTACCTGATTAACACCGTAATCTGCCAAGAACTTTTTAAAATCATTCGATACGAACGGGCGGCCGTTATCGGAGTGAACATATTCAGGGGTGCCGAAAGTTTGAAATATATCGTTTACCAGAAATTTTATTATTCTTAAAGCGGTTGCTTTGGCATTGTTTTAAGAAAAACGAATTTAGAAAAGTGATCTACGACAATAAAATCGAATGCATTTCCTTGTTTTGTGCGTGGACATGGTCCTAAAGAGTCGATGTATAATCTTTGTATAGACCTTTCGGACACAATTTGCTTAGTAATGGGTGGTCGAAGAATCGCGCTCGGAGCCTTTACCACTTTGCAAATTTCACACTCACTTTTTATTTCTTTGACCATTTTTGGCCAGAGTACCTTTCACTTATTCGGCTATAGGTTTTTGCGAAACCACTATGACAACTTAATGTTGCGTTATGTGCCGACTCAATACATTTGTAAGTGAGTGTTTCTGGCAACCAAAGGCGCCAAAGCGAATCTTCCTCGTCCACTCCGCCCGTCCTGAACCTTACCCTTTTGTATAAGTATTTGTCGGATACAACGAGGTCAAGCAAAGCAGATTGATTGGAAATAATGTCATCTCTCAGCTGAGAGTATTGTAACGAATCGAATTCAGCGGAATCTAAATCTACCTCTTCGCCAACTGATATCGGAGAAGCGTTATCATCTACAGTTTTCGTTGCCGTTATCTCTTCCATATCCATTAGTGATAAGGTATCAGGCACAACGTTGAGGGAACCCTTTCTGTGCTCTATAATGAAATTATAACCTTGGAGTTCTAAGCTCCATCTGGCCAATCATCCAGATAACTCCTTCATCGACATTAACCACTTTAAGCTAGAGTGATCTGTTATCACTTTAAAATTGGCTCCATCAACGTATGGCCGGAATTTACGAATGCTCAGGACAGCGGCTAGACATTCTTGTTCAGTAACTGTATAATTCTTTTGTGCCTTATTTAACTTCATCCAGCTGAAAAATGACACCACCTACAGCATCTGTTAGTGGTGCAGCTAGATCGGCCTAGTTCTTAATGAAGCGTCGGTACCAACCAGTTAAACCTAAGAATCTTCTAACTTGCCTCATGGTGTTAGAAACAGGAAAGTTGATCATTACCTCCACTTTGTCCGGATCTGTTTTTAAGGTTCAAGTCGATTCCCGTGATAAAGTGTGTGTCACCGTTGCGACTAAGTAGACCATCAACATGTGGCAATGGATACGCATCCTTAACAGTAACTGCGTTGACTTTGCGAAAGTCTAGACACAGTCGAACTTTACCGGGTTTCCTCGTCAAAACTACTGGACAACACCAAGGGGAGTTACTCACTTCAATAACTCCTAGAGCTAGCAATCGGTCTAATTCTTTATAGGCCTCTTCTTGACGCACTGGAGACATTGGGTAATGACGTGATTTGATCGGCATGGCATCATCTGGGCGCAAAATATCGAGTGTAGCTTCGGCTGTGTGGTACGTAGCGCCGTCCTGTTGAAACCAAATATTGCCAATATCCTCCTCTTCAATTTTTGTGAACAAAAATACGTTCAACATGGCCCGTAACGATCGCCATTGACTGTAACGGCCACTCCTTGCTCATTTTCGAATTATGCCTCTGGACCAAAATCCGCACCAAACAGTGACTCGTTTTGAGTGTATCGGCTTTTCAATGAATGCATGCGGGTTTCCTGTGCCCCAAATGCGACAATTTTGCTTGTTTACATACCCGCCAAGATCAAAATGAGCTTCATCTGAAAAGATGATTTTTTTGGCAAAATCGGCATCTTCTCTAAGTCGATTGCAGGCCCACTTAGCGAGCGTTGTTCAAGCGTATACACAACCATATTCGTTCAGCGGAAGGATAAAACCAATTATCTGTCAAATCAGACATGAGCTAAGTGTTACCATTCACGAAATAAGCATGGCGGACCCGTTATGTTCAAATAGGCAACTTTTGGTTTGTATTTGACTTTTTTATCTTTATTTAAATGTCCAACTGTGCCAATTTCTTTGTTTTTTTTTTTGGTTAGTTATTTTGATTTAAAAAAATGAACTTTTTTGTCTTTAAGAAATTCAAAATTAATCTGTTTTATTTCTTTTGCCAAGGAACCACTATCCTGTCCGGAGTATAAAATTGCAGTGATTTAAAAAAATGTTATTTGAACCTACCTACTGGTAACTGAACTTTGTTGTTGCACATACCCTATGTGTTATTACATATTTAATTGTATGCAATAGCAACCGCAATTAGTTTTTCAAGTGTTTACAAACTTGAATCTCAACAATTAATATAGGCTTAAAACTAGCAACATTTTTTTGCAAAAATCTACTACATTCCTACCCCTACCTTATCTACTTAATTTTATCGAACTGTCAAAGTGGTCTTGCTCGTGTTTGCCGGCGGTCAGTATTTGATATTATTTTTATTATTATAATTAGATTCGAACGATAGTTATTTTTTTTTTTAATAATATTTCATTCGAGTGTTACAGGGCTTTGCTTCTTTCAGATAGTATATAAATATCTGAAATATGCAAATAAACCCACGGAAATATCATTCGATCGGAAGGTGGTGGTGCAACTTGAATGGTTATAAAAAAAATATAAGACAATCAACATTCAAGTAATTGTGAATTGTTTGTCTAACCAAAGTGATCAATTTTATAGCAAAACACCGATATTGAAAGAAATTAAAGTTTCGTTGCAAAATAAGTGTAACCATAAAAATTCAAATAAACAAAAAAATAAAAAAATGAAAAAAAAAATGTCCATATAACCTCAAAACAAAACATAAGTTCGTCCCGTCCAGTCGGTGTAAACAGGATGGTATGATGAATTCTTCTCGTCTAATGAACTAGGGCGACACAATTGAATACATCAACGTACCAAGTAAAGTTCCTTTTTTTTTCTTTATACGAATGTGCTTAAATACCAATGTACATACATGGCTAAATCATATAAACAAACCAATTTTGTTGTGCCGTCGCGAAATGAAATTTGTTTTCCTTCCTTTTTTTTGTTTTGACGGTCGAAGCAATGTACTAGTTAGACATGATTGTACCTTTGTTTATTTAAAATATTAAATTGGTAAAAAAAAAATGTTTGAGAGGTTTATTACCATATTAAAACGAAAGAAAATCTTCAACAACTACCAACGTGGGTCGCGAACCCATTTATATAGCTGGCCAATCGTCAATGTCAGATAAGTTAAAAATAAATTATCTAAAATTTAAACTAGATACTTTGTCGTTGTGTTTTCCTTTCTTTTAAGGTCCTATTGCCGCATATCTTTGGCGTGGAATATGCCTATCGGTTTTCCGGCTCGGGTTTCGAGCTAATACATGCAGTTACCGATTACTCTTTTTACTCGGGATTCTTTGAATTTTGGGAGGAGTTTAGCGTTAGTGCGCGAAATTGCTTTGAGCAAAATTCCTGTAGAACACTTCTTGACCTTCTCGGTAAGTGACTGGCATAGATCTTATATTATATGTGTTTTTTGAACTTAACGTGTGCCCTGAATAAGTTCTCTGATAACTTCTGCCAGGCAAGCGTTAGCTTTACTGCTTTGGGCAAAGCAAACATTTCCGGATCGCCTAAAGCTTTTAAGCCGCGCAACAAACGATACGTAGAGCCATGAGTTACCATGTTCCGACCAAAAAGAGCGAAGTACGGTTGGCAACCTATAGATTTATGCACATCTGAACGAAGGGTGCATGCTATGTATGACAGCTGATCATCCCAATCGATTTGCTCTTTTGATATCAATATCCTAAGCTTACTTAATATACTACGGTTTACGTGCTCGGAATTGTTAGCTTGCGATGAGTACAAAGCTGTACGTACGTGATTAACACCGTAATCTGCCAAGAACTTTTTAAAATCATTCGATACGAACGGGCGGGGCCGTTATCGGAGTGAACATATTCAGGGGTGCCGAAAGTTTAAAATATATCGTTTTCGAGAAATTTTATTATTCTTAAAGCGGTTGCTTTTGACATTGCTTTAAGAAAAACGAATTTAGAAAAGTGATCTACGACAATAAAATCGAATGCATTTCCTTGTTTTGTGCGTGGATATGGTCCTAAAAAGCCGATGTATAATCTTTGCATAGGCCTTTCGGACACAATTTGCTTAGTAATGGGTGGTCGAAGAATCGCGCTCAGAGCCTTTACCATTTTGCAAATTTCACACTCACTAACAATTTTTTTTATTTCTTTGACCATTTTTGGCCAGTAGTACCTTTCAATTATTCGGCTGTAGGTTTTCGCGAAACCACTATGACAACTTAAGTTTGCGTTATGTGCCGACTCAATACATTTGTAAGTGAGTGTTTCTGGCAACCAAAGGCGCTAAAGCGAATCTTCCTCGTCCACTCCGTCCGTCCTGAACCTTAGCCTTTTGTATATGTATTTGTCGGATACAACGAGGTCAAGCAAAGCAGATTGATTGGAAATAATGTCATCTCTCAGCTGAGAGTATTGTAACGAATCGAATTCAGCGGAATCTAAATCTACCTCTTCGCCAACTAATATCGGAGAAGCGTTATCATCTACAGTTTTCGTTGCCGTTATCTCTTCCATATCCATTAGTGATAAGGTATCACAACGTTGAGGGAACCCTTTCTGTGCTCTATAATGAAATTATAACCTTGGAGTTCTAAGCTCAATCTGGCCAATCATCCAGATAACTCCTTCATCGACATTAACCACTTTAAGCTAGAGTGATCTGTTATCACTTTAAAATTGGCTCCATCAACGTATGGCCGGAATTTACGAATGCTCAAGACAGCGGCTAGACATTCTTGCTCAGTAACTGTATAATTGTTTTGTGCCTTATTTAACTTCATCCAGCTGAAAAATGACACCACCTACAGCATCTGTTAGTGGTGCAGCTAGATCGGCCTAGTTCTTAATGAAGCGTCGGTACCAACCAGTTAAACCTAAGAATCTTCTAACTTGCCTCATGGTGTTAGGAACAGGAAAGTTGATCATTACCTCCACTTTGTCCGGATCTGTTTTTAAGGTTCCTTGACCTACTATATACCCAAGATATTTAATCTGACGTATACATAACTTACTTTTGTCCAGGTTTATGGTGAGGTTCGCTCTGCGTAGACATGCAGCCACTTCGTTAAGGATGTGCATACGGGATTAAAAATCCGCTGTACAAATCAGTAAGTCATCAAGGTAGACAAACACATTATCACGGAGATGACTTGGAACTACTTGATCTATTACCCTCGACATCGTCTGACCCGCATTGCACAACCCGAATGGCATAACTTTAAATTGGTAGAGAGGTCTACCTGGTACTGCAAATGCTGTCTTTTCTCTTGATTTTTGATCAAGAGGTATTTGCTAATATCCATCCTTCAAGTCGATTCCCGTGATAAAGTGTGTGTCACCGTTGCGACTAAGTAGACCCTCAACATGTGGCAATGGATACGCATCCTTAACAGTAACTGCGTTGACTTTGCGAAAGTCTAGACACAGTCGAACTTTACCGGGTTTCCTCGCCAAAACTACTGGACAACACCAAGGGGAGTTACTCACTTCAATAACTCCTAGAGCTAGCAATCGGTCTAATTCTTTATAGGCCTCTTCTTGACGCACTGGAGACATTGGGTAATGACGTGATTTGATCGGCATGGCATCATCTGGGCGCAAAATATCGAGTGTAGCTTCGGCTGTGTGGCACGTAGCGCCGTCCTGTTGAAACCAAATATTGCCAATATCCTCCTCTTCAATTTTTGTGAACAAAAATACGTTCAACATGGCCCGTAACGATCGCCATTGACTGTAACGGCCACTCCTTGCTCATTTTCGAATTATGCCTCTGGACCAAAATCCGCACCAAACAGTGACTCGTTTTGAGTGTATCGGCTTTTCAATGAATGCATGCGGGTTTCCTGTGCCCCAAATGCGACAATTTTGCTTGTTTACATACCCGCCAAGATCAAAATGAGCTTCATCTGAAAAGATGATTTTTTTGGCAAAATCGGCATCTTCTCTAAGTCGATTGCAGGCCCACTTAGCGAGCGTTGTTCAAGCGTATACACAACCATATTCGTTCAGCGGAAGGATAAAACCAATTATCTGTCAAATCAGACATGAGCTAAGTGTTACCATTCACGAAATAAGCATGGCGGACCCGTTATGTTCAAATAGGCAACTTTTGGTTTGTATTTGACTTTTTTATCTTTATTTAAATGTCCAACTGTGCCAATTTCTTTGTTTTTTTTTTTGGTTAGTTATTTTGATTTAAAAAAATGAACTTTTTTGTCTTTAAGAAATTCAAAATTAATCTGTTTTATTTCTTTTGCCAAGGAACCACTATCCTGTCCGGAGTATAAAATTGCAGTGATTTAAAAAAATGTTATTTGAACCTACCTACTGGTAACTGAACTTTGTTGTTGCACATACCCTATGTGTTATTACATATTTAATTGTATGCAATAGCAACCGCAATTAGTTTTTCAAGTGTTTACAAACTTGAATCTCAACAATTAATATAGGCTTAAAACTAGCAACATTTTTTTGCAAAAATCTACTACATTCCTACCCCTACCTTATCTACTTAATTTTATCGAACTGTCAAAGTGGTCTTGCTCGTGTTTGCCGGCGGTCAGTATTTGATATTATTTTTATTATTATAATTAGATTCGAACGATAGTTATTTTTTTTTTTAATAATATTTCATTCGAGTGTTACAGGGCTTTGCTTCTTTCAGATAGTATATAAATATCTGAAATATGCAAATAAACCCACGGAAATATCATTCGATCGGAAGGTGGTGGTGCAACTTGAATGGTTATAAAAAAAATATAAGACAATCAACATTCAAGTAATTGTGAATTGTTTGTCTAACCAAAGTGATCAATTTTATAGCAAAACACCGATATTGAAAGAAATTAAAGTTTCGTTGCAAAATAAGTGTAACCATAAAAATTCAAATAAACAAAAAAATAAAAAAATGAAAAAAAAAATGTCCATATAACCTCAAAACAAAACATAAGTTCGTCCCGTCCAGTCGGTGTAAACAGGATGGTATGATGAATTCTTCTCGTCTAATGAACTAGGGCGACACAATTGAATACATCAACGTACCAAGTAAAGTTCCTTTTTTTTTCTTTATACGAATGTGCTTAAATACCAATGTACATACATGGCTAAATCATATAAACAAACCAATTTTGTTGTGCCGTCGCGAAATGAAATTTGTTTTCCTTCCTTTTTTTTGTTTTGACGGTCGAAGCAATGTACTAGTTAGACATGATTGTACCTTTGTTTATTTAAAATATTAAATTGGTAAAAAAAAAATGTTTGAGAGGTTTATTACCATATTAAAACGAAAGAAAATCTTCAACAACTACCAACGTGGGTCGCGAACCCATTTATATAGCTGGCCAATCGTCAATGTCAGATAAGTTAAAAATAAATTATCTAAAATTTAAACTAGATACTTTGTCGTTGTGTTTTCCTTTCTTTTAAGGTCCTATTGCCGCATATCTTTGGCGTGGAATATGCCTATCGGTTTTCCGGCTCGGGTTTCGAGCTAATACATGCAGTTACCGATTACTCTTTTTACTCGGGATTCTTTGAATTTTGGGAGGAGTTTAGCGTTAGTGCGCGAAATTGCTTTGAGCAAAATTCCTGTAGAACACTTCTTGACCTTCTCGGTAAGTGACTGGCATAGATCTTATATTATATGTGTTTTTTGAACTTAACGTGTGCCCTGAATAAGTTCTCTGATAACTTCTGCCAGGCAAGCGTTAGCTTTACTGCTTTGGGCAAAGCAAACATTTCCGGATCGCCTAAAGCTTTTAAGCCGCGCAACAAACGATACGTAGAGCCATGAGTTACCATGTTCCGACCAAAAAGAGCGAAGTACGGTTGGCAACCTATAGATTTATGCACATCTGAACGAAGGGTGCATGCTATGTATGACAGCTGATCATCCCAATCGATTTGCTCTTTTGATATCAATATCCTAAGCTTACTTAATATACTACGGTTTACGTGCTCGGAATTGTTAGCTTGCGATGAGTACAAAGCTGTACGTACGTGATTAACACCGTAATCTGCCAAGAACTTTTTAAAATCATTCGATACGAACGGGCGGGGCCGTTATCGGAGTGAACATATTCAGCGGTGCCGAAAGTTTAAAATATATCGTTTTCGAGAAATTTTATTATTCTTAAAGCGGTTGCTTTTGACATTGCTTTAAGAAAAACGAATTTAGAAAAGTGATCTACGACAATAAAATCGAATGCATTTCCTTGTTTTGTGCGTGGATATGGTCCTAAAAAGCCGATGTATAATCTTTGCATAGGCCTTTCGGACACAATTTGCTTAGTAATGGGTGGTCGAAGAATCGCGCTCAGAGCCTTTACCATTTTGCAAATTTCACACTCACTAACAATTTTTTTTATTTCTTTGACCATTTTTGGCCAGTAGTACCTTTCAATTATTCGGCTGTAGGTTTTCGCGAAACCACTATGACAACTTAAGTTTGCGTTATGTGCCGACTCAATACATTTGTAAGTGAGTGTTTCTGGCAACCAAAGGCGCTAAAGCGAATCTTCCTCGTCCACTCCGTCCGTCCTGAACCTTAGCCTTTTGTATATGTATTTGTCGGATACAACGAGGTCAAGCAAAGCAGATTGATTGGAAATAATGTCATCTCTCAGCTGAGAGTATTGTAACGAATCGAATTCAGCGGAATCTAAATCTACCTCTTCGCCAACTAATATCGGAGAAGCGTTATCATCTACAGTTTTCGTTGCCGTTATCTCTTCCATATCCATTAGTGATAAGGTATCACAACGTTGAGGGAACCCTTTCTGTGCTCTATAATGAAATTATAACCTTGGAGTTCTAAGCTCAATCTGGCCAATCATCCAGATAACTCCTTCATCGACATTAACCACTTTAAGCTAGAGTGATCTGTTATCACTTTAAAATTGGCTCCATCAACGTATGGCCGGAATTTACGAATGCTCAAGACAGCGGCTAGACATTCTTGCTCAGTAACTGTATAATTGTTTTGTGCCTTATTTAACTTCATCCAGCTGAAAAATGACACCACCTACAGCATCTGTTAGTGGTGCAGCTAGATCGGCCTAGTTCTTAATGAAGCGTCGGTACCAACCAGTTAAACCTAAGAATCTTCTAACTTGCCTCATGGTGTTAGGAACAGGAAAGTTGATCATTACCTCCACTTTGTCCGGATCTGTTTTTAAGGTTCCTTGACCTACTATATACCCAAGATATTTAATCTGACGTATACATAACTTACTTTTGTCCAGGTTTATGGTGAGGTTCGCTCTGCGTAGACATGCAGCCACTTCGTTAAGGATGTGCATACGGGATTAAAAATCCGCTGTACAAATCAGTAAGTCATCAAGGTAGACAAACACATTATCACGCAGATGACTTGGAACTACTTGATCTATTACCCTCGACATCGTCTGACCCGCATTGCACAACCCGAATGGCATAACTTTAAATTGGTAGAGAGGTCTACCTGGTACTGCAAATGCTGTCTTTTCTCTTGATTTTTGATCAAGAGGTATTTGCTAATATCCATCCTTCAAGTCGATTCCCGTGATAAAGTGTGTGTCACCGTTGCGACTAAGTAGACCCTCAACATGTGGCAATGGATACGCATCCTTAACAGTAACTGCGTTGACTTTGCGAAAGTCTAGACACAGTCGAACTTTACCGGGTTTCCTCGCCAAAACTACTGGACAACACCAAGGGGAGTTACTCACTTCAATAACTCCTAGAGCTAGCAATCGGTCTAATTCTTTATAGGCCTCTTCTTGACGCACTGGAGACATTGGGTAATGACGTGATTTGATCGGCATGGCATCATCTGGGCGCAAAATATCGAGTGTAGCTTCGGCTGTGTGGCACGTAGCGCCGTCCTGTTGAAACCAAATATTGCCAATATCCTCCTCTTCAATTTTTGTGAACAAAAATACGTTCAACATGGCCCGTAACGATCGCCATTGACTGTAACGGCCACTCCTTGCTCATTTTCGAATTATGCCTCTGGACCAAAATCCGCACCAAACAGTGACTCGTTTTGGGTGTATCGGCTTTTCAATGAATGCATGCGGGTTTCCTGTGCCCCAAATGCGACAATTTTGCTTGTTTACATACCCGCCAAGATCAAAATGAGCTTCATCTGAAAAGATGATTTTTTTGGCAAAATCGGCATCTTCTCTAAGTCGATCGCAGGCCCACTTAGCGAGCGTTGTTCAAGCGTATACACAACCATATTCGTTCAGCGGAAGGATAAAACCAATTATCTGTCAAATCAGACATGAGCTAAGTGTTACCATTCACGAAATAAGCACTAGTTGAAAAAAAACCGTTAGATGGCGGACCCGTTATGTTCAAATAGGCAACTTTTGGTTTGTATTTGACTTTTTTATCTTTATTTAAATGTCCAACTGTGCCAATTTCTTTGTTTTTTTTTTGGTTAGTTATTTTGATTTAAAAAAATGAACTTTTTTGTCTTTAAGAAATTCAAAATTAATCTGTTTTATTTCTTTTGCCAAGGAACCACTATCCTGTCCGGAGTATAAAATTGCAGTGATTTTAAAAAATGTTATTTGAACCTACCTACTGGTAACTGAACTTTGTTGTTGCACATACCATATGTGTTATTACATATTTAATTGTATGCAATAGCAACCGCAATTAGTTTTTCAAGTGTTTACAAACTTGAATCTCAACAATTAATATAGGCTTAAAACTAGCAACATTTTTTTGCAAAAATCTACTACATTCCTACCCCTACCTTATCTACTTAATTTTATCGAGCTGTCAAAGTGGTCTTGCTCGTGTTTGCCGGCGGTCAGTATTTGATATTATTTTTATTATTATAATTAGATTCGAACGATAGTTATTTTTTTTTTAAATAATATTTTATTCGAGTGTTACAGGGCTTTGCTTCTTTCAGATAGTATATAAATATCTGAAATATGCAAATAAACCCACGGAAATATCATTCGATCGGAAGGTGGTGGTGCAACTTGAATGGTTATAAAAAAAATATAAGACAATCAACATTCAAGTAATTGTGAATTGTTTGTCTAACCAAAGTGATCAATTTTATAGCAAAACACCGATATTGAAAGAAATTAAAGTTTCGTTGCAAAATAAGTGTAACCATAAAAATTCAAATAAACAAAAAAATAAAAAAATGAAAAAAAAAATGTCCATATAACCTCAAAACAAAACATAAGTTCGTCCCGTCCAGTCGGTGTAAACAGGATGGTATGATGAATTCTTCTCGTCTAATGAACTAGGGCGACACAATTGAATACATCAACGTACCAAGTAAAGTTCCTTTTTTTTTCTTTATACGAATGTGCTTAAATACCAATGTACATACATGGCTAAATCATATAAACAAACCAATTTTGTTGTGCCGTCGCGAAATGAAATTTGTTTTCCTTCCTTTTTTTTTTGTTTTGACGGTCGAAGCAATGTACTAGTTAGACATGATTGTAACTTTGTTTATTTAAAATATTAAATTGGTAAAAAAAAATGTTTTAGAGGTTTATTACCATATTAAAACGAAAGAAAATCTTCAACAACTACCAACGTGGGTCGCGAACCCATTTATATAGCTGGCCAATCGTCAATGTCAGATAAGTTAAAAATAAATTATCTAAAATTTAAACTAGATACTTTGTCGTTGTGTTTTCTTTTCTTTTAAGGTCCTATTGCCGCATATCTTTGGCGTGGAATATGCATATTGGTTTTCCGGCTCGGGTTTCGAGCTCATACATGCAGTTACCGATTACTCTTTTTACTCGGGATTCTTTGAATTTTGGGAGGAGTTTAGCGTTAGTGCGCGAAATTGCTTTGAGCAAAATTCCTGTAGAACACTTCTTGACCTTCTCGGTAAGTGACTGGCATAGATCTTATATTATATGTGTTTTTTGAACTTAACGTGTGCCCTGAATAAGTTCTCCGATAACTTCTGCCAGGCAAGCGTTAGCTTTACTGCTTTGGGCAAAGCAAACATTTCCGGATCGCCTAAAGCTTTTAAGCCGCGCAACAAACGATACGTAGAGCCATGAGTTACCATGTTCCGACCAAAAAGAGCGAAGTACGGTTGGCAACCTATAGATTTATGCACATCTGAACGAAGGGTGCATGCTATGTATGACAGCTGATCATCCCAATCGATTTGCTCTTTTGATATCAATATCCTAAGCTTACTCAATATACTACGGTTTACGTGCTCGGAATTGTTAGCTTGCGATGAGTACAAAGCTGTACGTACGTGATTAACACCGTAATCTGCCAAGAACTTTTTAAAATCATTCGATACGAACGGGCGGGGCCGTTATCGGAGTGAACATATTCAGGGGTGCCGAAAGTTTAAAATATATCGTTTTCGAGAAATTTTATTATTCTTAAAGCGGTTGCTTTTGGCATTGCTTTAAGAAAAACGAATTTAGAAAAGTGATCTACGACAATAAAATCGAATGCATTTCCTTGTTTTGTGCGTGGATATGGTCCTAAAAAGCCGATGTATAATCTTTGCATAGGCCTTTCGGACACAATTTGCTTAGTAATGGGTGGTCGAAGAATCGCGCTCAGAGCCTTTACCATTTTGCAAATTTCACACTCACTAACAATTTTTTTTATTTCTTTGACCATTTTTGGCCAGTAGTACCTTTCAATTATTCGGCTGTAGGTTTTCGCGAAACCACTATGACAACTTAAGTTTGCGTTATGTGCCGACTCAATACATTTGTAAGTGAGTGTTTCTGGCAACCAAAGGCGCTAAAGCGAATCTTCCTCGTCCACTCCGTCCGTACTGAACCTTAGCCTTTTGTATATGTATTTGTCGGATACAACGAGGTCAGGAAAAGCAGATTGATTGGAAATGGTGTCATCTCTCAGCTGAGAGTATTGTAACGAATCGAATTCAGCGGAATCTAAATCTACCTCTTCGCCAACTAATATCGGAGAAGCCTTATCATCTACAGTTTTCGTTGCCATTATCTCTTCCATATCCATTAGTGATAAGGTATCCGGCACAACGTTGAGGGAACCTTTTCTGTGCTCTATAATGAAATTATAACCTTTGAGTTCTAAGCTACATCTGGCCAATCGTCCAGATAACTCTTTCATCGACATTAACCACTTTAAGCTAGACTGGTCGAGTCTATTGAGGGATGCTACAGCAGAGGTAACGCTCGAAAGTTCTATCAAATGGTGAAACGATCTACCCAAGGATTCCAGCCCAGAATAAAAGACTGCCGTGATAAAAATGGTAATGTCGTAGGAGATACGCAGACGGTGCTGAGAATTTGGAAGGAACACTTTTCCAAGCTGCTAAGCGGCGAAGACTGCCAACCATCCGTTGCTATGCAGAACAACCCATTCAACTTGGACGATGATGGTCAAAATATCCGTCCTCCTGACCTAGAAGAAGTAAGAACGGCGATATCCAAACTTAAGTCGCACAAGGCCGCGGGTTCAGATGGCCTGACAGCTGAACTGTTTAAGGCAGCGGCAGATGACTTGGTCAGGAGCATACACCAACTCATTTCTAGAATCTGGTCGGAGGAAAGTATGCCCAATGAATGGAAGCTCGGCATAGTGTGCCCTATCCACAAAAAAGGAGATGCTCTGAACTGCGCCAACTACAGAGGTCTAAGTCTCCTCAACATCGCATACAAAATTATGTCGGCTATTTTGTGTATCCGCCTAGAACCTTTTACCAACGACCTGATCGGATTTTATCAGTGTGGCTTTAGGCGAGGAAAATCGACTAACGATCACATTTTCACACTCCCGCAGATCCTGAAAAAAACCCAAGAATTCCAAGTCGATACGCACCATCTCTTCATCGACTTTAAAACCGCCTATGATAGTGTTGATAGAGACGAGTTATACAGAGCCTTGTCACATCTCGGCATCCCTGCCAAACTTGTCCGTCAGAGTCGGTAAGAACTTCACCGACGACTTTGATGTCGAGAAAGGTTTGAGACAGGGTGATGCGCTACCATGCAATCTCTTTAACATCGTGCTGGAAGCAATTGTGCGCAGCTCAAATGTCAACACCAGAGGCACAATTTTTCAAAAGTCCGTTCAACTCATTGCTTATGCTGATGACATTGACATCATAGGCAGAACAAAGCGAGCTGTCAGTGGAGCATTTGCAAGTATTGAAGCGGAAGCGGCGAAGATAGGTTTGACTGTTAACGAGACGAAAACTAAGTATATGCTGTCATTGAGAAGAGAAGTCCAGCACCATCGACTGGGGCAAAACGTCACGATTGGCGGTTATAACTTCGAAGTAATCAGAGACTTTGTTTACCTGGGATCCACTATTACATCGCACAACAATATCAGTGCAGAGATCAAACGAAGAATCACACTTGCAAATCGCTGTTTCTTCGGGCTTAGAAAGCATTTGAGTAGTAAAGCCCTCTCTCAAAGAACCAAAAAGACTCTATATAAAACTTTAATCATCCCAGTCCTGCTGTATGGGGCAGAGGAATGGACACTGACAAAATCGTATGAAAACCAGCTGGGTTGCTTTGAGAGAAAGATTCTTCAAGTTATGTTTGGCCCAGTGTGCATCGGTGGTGAGTGGAGAAGAAGATTTAACGACGAACTTTACGGGCTCTACAGCGATATCAACCTAGTCAATAAGCTAAAAATACAGCGACTGAGATGGCTAGGTCACGTGGAGCGCATGCACATCGACGCACCAGCCCGACGAGTCTTCGTATCCAATCCCGGTGGACAACACGACAGAGGAAGGCCTTATCTTAGGTGGCGCGATCAAGTGATGAACGACCTCAACCAACTTGGTGTGTGTAACTGGTGGCAGCTATCTAGGGAACGGGCTAGCTGGAGAGGTTTGCTGGTTGAGGCCGTGATCCATCCTGGATTGTAAGCGCCATCTAAAGTAAAATAAAGTAAGTAAGCTAGAGTGATCTGTTATCACTTTAAAATTGGCTCCATCAACGTATGGCCGGAATTTACGAATGCTCTGGACAGCGGCTAGACATTCTTGCTCAGTAACTGTATAATTCTTTGTGCCTTATTTAACTTCTTCCACATATAGGCAATAGGTTTCTCGTTGTGATCCTCATCCAGCTGAAAAATGACACCACCTACAGCATCTGATGACGCAATACATTGGATCACAAATTATTTCTTAAAATCAGGTTGTGCTAGGACTGGAGCCGAGGAAAGTGCGACCATTAGTTTAGTAAAATTATCTAATGCTACAGGGGTAAGCTCAAATTTCCTTTGCTTCTTTAAGCAATCTGTTAGCGGTGCAGCTAGATCGGCATAGTTCTTAATGAAGCGTCGGTACCAACCTGTTAAACCTAAGAATCTTCTAACTTTCCTCATTGTGTTAGGAACAGGAAAGTTGATCATTGCCTCCACTTTGTCCGGATCTGTTTTTAAGGTTCCTTGACCTACTATATACCCAAGATATTTAATCTGACGCATACATAACTTACTTTTGTCCGGGTTTATGGTGAGGTTCGCTCTGCGGAGGCATGCAGCCACTTTGTTAAGGATGTGCATATGGGATTCAAAATCCGCTGTACAAATCAGTAAGTCATCAAGGTAGACAAACACATTATCACGGAGATGACTTGGAACTACTTGATCTATTACCCTCGACATCGTCTGACCCGCATTGCACAACCCGAATGGCATAACTTTAAATTGGTAGAGAGGTCTACCTGGTACTGAAAATGCTGTCTTTTCTCTTGATTTTTGATCAAGGGGTATTTGCTAATATACATCCTTCAAGTCGATTCCCATGATAAAGTGTGTGTCACCGATGCGACTAAGTAGACCCTCAACATGTGGCAAAGGATACGCATCCTTAACAGTAACTGCGCTGACTTTGCGAAACTCTAGACACAGTCGAACTTTACCGGGTTTCCTCGCCAAAACTACTGGACAACACCAAGGGGAGTTACTCACTTCAATAACTCCCAGAGCTAGCAAGCGGTCTAATTCTTTGTAGGCCTCTTCTTGACGCACTGGAGACATTGGGTAATGACGTGATTTGATCGGCATGGCATCTCCCGTGTCGATCACGTGGCAAGCAGAACTTGTCTTGCCCAGCCCTAGGACAACAAAATTTAGAAAAAGTCTTTTTACAGTTTCAAGTTGAAACTTTTGTTCGGGCGAGTTTTATTAATTCCGCTTCGTCTTTAAAAATGCCTTCTTTTTCATTTGAGGGAAAATCGGGTTTTATTTCATTAATTTCCGGCATCAAGTGAAATGCACGCCAGAAGTTCATACCTAGATAGAGTTTTTGAGAAAGGTTGGGAATCAGGTAAAAGGTAATTGGTTTATTGATGCCGTTATATTAGGTTGGGATTTCACAATACCCTACTATGTCATGCGATTTACCGTCAGCAGTACGCACAAAATTCGAATTGGATTTCACTTAAACACCAATATCCTTTACCCAACACTTTCTACCTAACACCGAAATGGATGCACCATTATCAAAGAGACCGAAAACAGGTTCGTTATTTAGCTCGATGTTTAAATACATTCGCCCATCTGTTTCTAACGATATTATCGACTCAATAATCTGTTTCCGAATATGTATTCGGTTACGAAAACGACGTCGGCATCTTAAAAACGCTTTAGTAGGTGTTCGTAGGCTCTGATTGAATAGGGTGGGAACTGGAAGGCTCTATTTCTCGTTCTAGAATCTTGATCGGAATTATGTGCGAGTTGTTTATTGCCTGGTTGTCTAATTGTTTGAGTGGTCGATCTTGTTCTTTAGGGAACAACCTGCTCCACTCTTCTGTTCGTCCTCACAAAGTTTCACGTGTGTTTACCACACTCGACAGTATTGACGCCTTTCGCACCACACAAGAAACAAAATAAATTTCTCACCAGCGAAGGGCAAAAGTGGTAGACATGACCTTTTTTGTCACAATTGCAGCAAACATAGTTTGCTGTTGAAACCGGTCTACCCTTTGAAGTTATGGCAGCCACTTTTTCTTCACCCGTAAGTACATCTATCTCATCATCTGAAGCTATAGAATAGAATAGGATAGAACTGCGTTTACTCAAAAACCTTTCAGCTTCCCTAGCCTTGTTTCTCAAGTCTTCCAACTTTGTCAGTCCGGCTGAAAGTACAATTTCTCCTATTTTATCCTTAACATTGTTTCGGATGATATCTACCAATTTCTGTTCAGCGAACGGTTCTTTTAATTGGTCATTAAGAGAGCATACCGAGTTATAAAAATCGTCAAAGCTTTCTTTGACACCCTGTTTTCTCGTCATAAGACGCATATATAGCTCAACATCACTTTCCAAACCAGCAAACTGTTTTTTCATTGACAGCTTAACTTCTACCAGTCTAGGCTTTGGGTTTTTCTTAAGGAAAGCCCAAAACCTCTTATTAGGCGTGCCACTCAACAACGTATGGAAGTGAGCGGTGATTTGTTCATCGGTGTAAGCAGATACAGCTTGTATCTAATCAACTTTAAAAAGGAATTCGTTCACGTCGTCAGAGCCATCATATTTAATGTTCCACCTATCAAGTCGGCAGGTTTCAGATAGGCTAAAACCCGCTGAATGAAATGAACTCCTAGGTCTATGTGGCGGAGAATAATCATAAGCAAATCCCGTTTGAATTCCAGAGACTTGCGGAGTATCCCTATTCACCGCTGGTTGTGGTGCTAAGCCCAAGCTACCTAAATTTTGCAGAACGTTAGTCATAAAAACATCCATATGCTGGAACATTCTAACTTGATTGTCTATCATCGTTTTCTCTAACCTCCGAGCTAGTTCTGCCGTCGACTCGGATGTGACCTGATTCTGAGCCTGACTGGAATCCCTATTACTAGGTTCATTTTGGACTGTAGTTTGTAAAACTCCTTCGTTTACACCGTTGTCCATCATATTCCCCGTTGAGTTTCTCACTACTGAGTTTAAATTATCAAAAAAACTGAACGACTGATTGAGGTTAAAACGTGAAATCGTATTACTAAATTGATGATAGAACTCTTCAAATCTAGCATCGGAATATAATTGAATCATACCCAGATCGTTATCGGGTAGTGAACAACGACGCTCTCCGTTCATACTACGAAAACGAGTTGCATTGAAAATTTTGCTAATCAGCAAAACTTGAAGAATTATTTCAGTGAAATTAATCTAAAAAAAAAATTAAAAAAAATATAGATAAAACAAATCTCAAATAGGCATTAAATCTCCTTAGAATTATCAGGTCGAAATATTACCAAAACCAATTCATTCAAAAATCAAAAACTTACTGTTCACCAATAGTTTTCTCTTTATATATATATATTCGTATATGTACATATATCAAAACGATAAAAAGAAATTAAATTTCAAAAAAAAATATCAAAAAGATTCAAAATAATAAAAAAAATATTTATTTTATTTGTTATCAAATTCAATCTCACCTGAAAGATTTATTGAACTTATCAAAAAAACAAAAAAAATCGATTGTAAAACAATCATTAAACTCAAGAAGGACGAAAGGGCTTTAGAAAGGTCTGAAAAATCATTGGAAGGAAATCTATTTCATAAGTCAAAACATAGAGAGCAAATATTAAAATAAGCTAAGAAAAGATTTACTTTAAGAAAGGACTTTAAAAAAATGTATTCTCCTTAGAACATCAAAGACTATTGTCGTCAGTGAAGACATATGAAACCCTTGGAGAATGTAAAAATAATATGTGCTGGAAGGACCTCCGAAGACGCCTTTCACATCGACGGGTCTCTTCGGAACATTAGCGTAAGCTAAGAAAGTGTGTACTATCTTGCTTGCCCATTTGATCGGTGTTCACTAACCGAAGCAAGGACTCAAACTGTTTAGTACATACTTTATTGCATTAAAATTTTAGTAATCGCATTCTGCAGTGGCAACGCGGTACCAGATACTTTACACCTAATCACCGGGACTCACTAAAAAAATGCAATTACTGTTTTGAAGAATATTTAAAAAAAAATTAGATATTCTGTAGGTAAAAAAAAAATGTTTAAAAAAAAGAAAAATTTTAAATCAAAAGAAAAGTTTTGACTTATAAATTCTAGCCGCACCATTTTCAGTGGGCTAACACGTTGGGCGCCATTATAACGGGGTAGTTGTCTTCGTTGGGTCTTGCTGGCAAAATTGAACCGACCAGCTCAGCCAAAAGTAGTGATTCTTTGACCCTTACCTCATTACAAAAATTTACTTTTTTCCAGCCTGAGCATCTAGGTGTTGTCGACGCTGCGAAACTATTATCTTGACCCACCCTACCATAGTTGCTTTTTCGACAAAACAACCCCAAAAATTAGCTTCCCTTTCTTAAAATTTCATCCTTTTTTATCCCCCTCCCATCCTTCTCTTAAAAAAATTTACTCCATCTTGAAATAATAAAATATCTTTCATCTATTCAGATTAAAATATAACATTTTATTTTTAATTCAAATTTTGATATAAAATTACTATTATTAAAAAGGCAAATTAATCGAATTTGAGTTTAACGAATTACCCAACAAAAATTTACAACGTCTTCGATTTTATGAACAAGTGGGGATCTTTAATCCTCTTTTGTCTATAAAACGATTAATGTATGCTTTGATCCCCTGTTTTTTGTAAATCCCACTTACCGTTTTATTTGCCGTTACTTTTTTTTTTTTTTTTTATTAACCACCTTGAATATTAATCAAATGGTAAAAAAAATTAACTCACCCTTATTAATCCCTGCGGAAGTGGCCACTGCTGCTGGAGGGGGTAATTTTGGATAAATGTAATCCAAATACACTATTTTGTTCTTTGACTACCAATTATATATAGTCTTAGTTTTTCAAAGTCAAATTTTCCCGCGTGATTCAAAAAATTGTATTTCCTGTTTTCACTTTTTATATACGGTTCGCGTTGCAATTTCCTTTACGCCACTCGTTAATTCCAAAAATACTATTGCTATCAATTATTTTAATTATTCAATGATTCTAATTGTTTAACTATTTTAATTTTGATTTAATAGGAAATAATATATATATGTATATGTATTTACCCAAAACGAAAGAAAATTGTACGTTAAGGTATTTTCAAAAAATGGACTTAATGCTACGAATTGTCCATATAAACTTTATCAAAAGATATAAAAAAATTTGAATGATGTTGGTTATTTATAGGTATTACCTCTATCCCACTGAATTCTGCTTCTGAAGATTTATTCCGATGACCTTAAGCGATCCGATCCTTAGCTAGGTTTTCCGCTTTTCTGTCACCTTGGTCTCAATCTGGCTGATAATTAATTACTAGCTTCCCTTTTTTATTGGATTTTTTTTTTGTTTTATGAACTATGTTCAAGTAGGCAACTTTTGGTTTGTATTTGGCTTTTTTATCTTTATTTAAATGTCCAACTGTGCCAATTTCTTTGTTTTTTTTTGGTTAGTTATTTTGATTTAAAAAAAGGAACTTTTTTGTCTTTAAGAAATTCAAAATTAATCTGTTTTATTTCTTTTGCCAAGGAACCACTATCCTGTCCGGAGTATAAAATTGCAGTGATTTTTAAAAATGTTATTGGAACCTACTTACTGGTAACTGAACTTTGTTTTTGCACATACCCTATGTGTTATTACATATTTAATTGTATGCAATAGCAACCGCAATTAGTTTTTCAAGTGTTTACAAACTTGAATCTCAACAATTAATATAGGCAACATTTTTTTGCAAAAATCTACTACATTCCTACCCCTACCTTATCTACTTAATTTTATCGAGCTGTCAAAGTGGTCTTGTTCGTGTTTGCCGGCGGTCAGTATTTGATATTATTTTTATTATTATAATAAGATTCGAACGATAGTTCATTTTTTTTTAATAATATTTCATTCGCGTATTACAACTACCGACGTGAAAACATCAAAATTCTACATCATCATAAGCATTTGCAAAAATTTAAAAATTATTTAAAAACCAAACTGCAAATTGTGGGAGTTAACGCCACACAAAGTCTACGATGCTACTGGTCATTTGACCCCTCCCACAATTCTATGTTTTTTTTTGTGTGTATGTACCTATGCACATTTAATAGTCAAATACGATGCTGGATCAGTCGATCTCGTACTGTGGAGGTGTTAACACGTTTTCGGCTTCCCAGTTTTTTCCAAATTAAATTTCGTGTGTGCGTTTAAGTATAACATTAAATCAAGATTTCTTAAGTGGTGTAGTAGCACAAAGGTAGAGTGGCCAACCGAGAATCCGAGGGTCGCCAGTTCGATTCCCAGCCGGGCATCAGAACTTTGCAAGCTTTTTCACAACCGTGAAGTGGAAAACTTTATTGGTTGGGAAAACGAGCAAAGGAGGAGGAGTTTAAGCACCGGGACATCGAAAGGTATCCTAGGGCCAATGAGGCCAACGATGGCATCAGCTGAGGGAACATCGAAAGATGTTCCACTTACAAGCAGTGATTCCGCAGGAACAACATCAACAGCAATAACAAAAACGGCAACATCATCCGATGCTAACCAGAAGCGCAGAAAGAGGGTCAAGTGCGCACCAAATTTGGTGAAGAGGAGATCTACGGCCACCTCAGCAAAGCTGCCAGCTGGGGTGAATACGTCCGATATAGACGAGACGTCAGAGGCAGCAAGACAAACCCCGCTAGACACTTTTCCCGAAGAGGGTATTGAATATATGTCTGAGGAAGAAGAAGGGCACTTCACGACGGGCGATAGTACTGCCTTCGTGAACCTCTCCACATCAGAGGCGTCATCTGAGGAGGACGAGGAACAAATAATGGTCGCCCAAATAGAAGCATTGGAGGCACAAATCCAGAAGTTGAAAAACAAAGTTAAGGCCAGCCAAGAAGCGCGCCGAGCGAAACAACTAAAAGAACTCGACGAACAAGAACAACAACAGCAAAAAGAACAAATACAAAAACAACAGCCACAGCAGCAGTCAAAATAACAACAGCAGGAGACACAAGCCCAGAAAAAACCGCAACAAAAACAGCAGCAGCAGAATCAAAGGCAGCAGCAGAAAAGTCAGTCTCAGCAGCAGCAGCTACAGCCGCCGATTACGAAAAAAGAAAAGGTGCCACCCATAAATACTTATAAAATGGAGTTACAGGATACCGTAAATCTATGTAAGTTGGCCATAGGTAAACATTTTACAGTAAAAAGATTAAATAACAATAGGCATGCTATCCACTGCTTCACACTGGAACAGCACAAAAAAATTAAAGCGTTGCTAAAAGAAATCACTACTGAATTCTTTAGTTTCACCCCTAAGACCGAAAAATTTCAAACGGTCCTTTTGAAGGATATAGATTCCTGCACGGAACCACAGGTGCTCTTAAGTGAACTCCGCCAAAAAGCGAATGACGATCTCGACTTTATCGGTGTCAAGCCGTTCGCTACAGTTAGAGCTAGGCGGGAGAAGCGGAGTCTTCCCTTCTTCCTTGTTCAACTCTCACCCAGCAGCAAACTGGATAGTTTGAGGAGTATCCCCGTCCTCAACTACCAGGTTGTAACTTTGGACAAATTAAAAAGGCGCGGCGACATGCTTCAATGCATGCGCTGCCAAAGGTTCGGCCACGCCGCAGCAAACTGCGAAATGCAGTCACGCTGCGTTAAGTGTGGAGAGAACCACAATGCAGATGAATGCAAGTTAGGAAGGGAACGGGTCGAAAATAGGACCCAGCTTAAATGTGTACTCTGCCGAGGCGGCTGACACCCCGCTAATTATCGGGGATGCCCGACGTTTCAGCTTATAAAGAACAATAAAGCAGCAAAGCAAACAGTGGTAGAAAAGCGTCCAACAGTGCGCCCTCCTACAACAACGCCCGTCAACCACTAAATTTCTTACGCCCAAATGGCGTCAGGAAGGGGAAGCACGGTACAGCCTACACCAAAGGTCGCCCAACAGGCCCCCGTGCCTAAGGCGCCGGCGGCACAGGCGGATATTATGGGCATTCTGCTGGCCATCCAGGGCCAGTTGACTGGCCTCCAAAACCAGATCAGGGAGCAGGCGACTAGGGTGGATTATCTCTACTCTGTTTTGCCGAGCTTAACGCAACTTAGAGGTTAAGGGCGCGCTGCCGGAGAGTCCCTTGAAGATCCTAGCTGTGAGTGTAAATTCACTGATTGGGACCGAACGTAGAGCGAATTTATTCCAATTGCTGAAAGACATAAGTCCAGATGTGTTTATGGCTAGCGAAACTAAGCTTAACCAGAAACATAAATTGACTAACAACAATTACAATATCGTAAGAAGAGACCGACCCAACACCACTCAAGAAGGAGGCGTCGCAATCTTTATACGTAAAGGCATTAGTCATAAGGTAATATATAATAGTGATGTGCGAAAATTTCGGACGTTAGAGGAATGCATCATATGCATTCATCTCCAACAGGGGAAGCGAATGTATGTGATCGCTGCCTATGCACCGGAAGGACCTCAGCCCACCCAGTTTATAACAGAGCTTGAAAAGCTTTTTGAATGCTTAAGATTGAGCTCGGAAGAAAACTTTTACATATTAGCCGGTGATTTAAACGCCAAACACATAGATTGGTGAAATCAAATACATAATCCTCGAGGTAACCATTTTTATAATTGGATGGGTCGATACAACTTTGAGTATCGTCTCGATCTTCTAGCCACAGAGAGGCCATCGTTTCCAAGAAGCGGTGCCTATCTGGATCTATTGCTGAAAGACGCAAGACTAACAATTACTGACACTGTGGGTCAACGACCAAGAAATTGTTTACGAAAGATCGAGTACGACAGTGACCACTGCGGATTCGCCGCCGTTATACAACTTCCGAACGAGCTTATGGAGTTGGATGAGTATGTGCCTGTGCACACTTACAATTACAGTAAGGTGCGCTGGCCACGCTTCTCCAATGCCTTATTGAGTGAATTACGTTCAAATGGTATATCCCCACCAAATGACAGGAACCTAACAAATACTGAAATCGACAGTGTACAAGGTGAATGCTAGCATTCGCCCGAATCATGACCTGGAGAACAGAGCTCTGCTTCATCACTTATGGCTCCGGAACGATATAACCGAATGGCGATCTGAGAACCTTGGTTTTACCGGGTTAAATGATGAAGATTTGGCAAACGCCATAATCAATTAATTTCGAAGAATGAGCTCCAGCTCATCTTCGATTCATTAAAGAAAAAGAAGTCAGCAGGAGTCGATGGTATATCCAACGTTGTACTACGACATTTGCCTCAAGAAGCAGTTGACATTTATTCCACACTGTTTAACAACGCGCTGAATAATGCATATTATCCAGTGCGGTGGAAGACAGCTGTGGTGCACCCTCTCCAAAAAAGGGAAAGGACAACTCCAATCCGGCGAATCTCCGGTCGATAAGTCTTCTTCCGAGTATCAGCAAAGTATTTGAAAAGGTTATTAATAGAGCACTGTTCAAGTGGGCGGAGGACAAAAATATCATCCCGGATAATCAGTTCGGTTTTAAGGCGGGACATGACACAATTCATGCCGCGTCTAAGCTAGTTTCTGATATCCAATGGAACAAAACTAAAAAGCAGTGTACGGGTGCCTGTCTGGTTGATTTGGAGAAGGCCTTCGACACAGTATGGTTAGAAGGTCTCTATCTTAAGCTAACCAGACTAGGTATAAGTAAACCTCTATTGTATATGCTTTATGACATGCTAAATGGTAGAAAGTTTGTTGTCAAGAGTGGAAATGTAACTTCTACCGCAATTTTTAATATTAATAATGGTCTTCAGCAGGGAGCGGTTAACTCGCCGATTCTATTCAGCATTTACACCAGCGATCTGATAGGTAGTCTAACTCAGGCAATTGCGTACGCCGACGATCTAATTGCGTACAGAACAACTAATACAGTTTAGGTCATCAAAATTCTCTTGCAGAGTGACTTCGACAAGATTCAGCGATATTGTGATGTCTGGAAATTGAAAATCAACTTCCAGAAATCAGAAACTATTTTGTTTAGGACTTCGTTGTCTAGCGCCTCAAGGGATACGAGTAAGAACTGGCGCAAGCTGGTGATCGTAGGGCCACATGGACATCCACTGGCGAGTAAAAGTGTAGTAAAGTACCTTGGCATCTGGTTGGATCCGTACCTGTATTTCGACAGACATATAGGTGCTGCTTTGGCCAGGGCTAGGGGAGCCTTTGCCTTGACAAAACGACTGTTTTATAGCAGCCGTCTTGACAGCAGGGTGAATGTGATTTGCTACATGGCCCTCATCAGGCCGATGATTGCCTACGTATGCCCGGTGTGGTTCAACGTTGCCCCATCTCAAATGGAAAAGATTCGGGTGTTTGAGAGGCAATGTCTTAGACGTTGCCTTGGATTACACAGAACACCAGAGTCGGAGTATACAAGATATTTTTCCAACCAAGTTCTATACAACGGAGCTAACATAAACAGAATAGATAATTTTTTGTTTAAGCTGATTCGGGGTCACACTGCAAGAGCGATGTCCTCAAACAACAGCTTAATTTTTGGGGCTAACTACCCCAATAATGAATATTTTGAGAGTGCGCGGTTAAGTGGCTACATCCCTCGCGAAGTAATCCTCTATTTAGACAGTCGAGGGCTGATACAGGATTGAATGGCGGTTCCGCTTATTTACCACGTCAGCCGTAAAACTGTAGATAGGCGACTCCTGTATGGTCGAGACGTCATCGCTCAAGGTGAAGAGGAGAGCCTTCGGTTTAGTAGGACTGTGTCCGATCGGGACCGAAGGGATAGGGCGAAACAGGAGAACCAGTTCTGGTGGCTCTCTGAACAGCATCGTGATATTTAAAGTCGATTAAGATATGTCTTGGCCGACTTACAGGGGAATTAGGTATAGGGAACAGTCGGGGTGGCACCAAAAAAAAATTAAAAATATGTATGTATGCGGGGGCATAGGTGCATGTATCTGCGTGTTTGTACCTGTATGTGCGTACGTATATGTATGTGCATACGTATATGTATGTGCGTATGTACATGTATGGGTGGGTTGCATGTAGTTGTGTGTCTGCATGTATATAACAAAATAAAGAAAAAAAAATTAAAAAACGAAAAGTATTTGAAAAGGTTATTAATAGAGCACTGTTCAAGTGGGCGGAGGACAAAAATATCATCCCGGATAATCAGTTCGGTTTTAAGGCGGGACATGACACAATTCATGCCGCGTCTAAGCTAGTTTCTGATATCCAATGGAACAAAACTAAAAAGCAGTGTACGGGTGCCTGTCTGGTTGATTTGGAGAAGGCCTTCGACACAGTATGGTTAGAAGGTCTCTATCTTAAGCTAACCAGAGTAGGTATAAGTAAACCTTTATTGTATATGCTTTATGACATGCTAAATGGTAGAAAGTTTGTTGTCAAGAGTGGCAATGTAACTTCTACCGCAATTTTTAATATTAATAATGGTCTTCAGCAGGGAGCGGTTAACTCGCCGATTCTATTCAGCATTTACACCAGCGATCTGATAGGTAGTCTAACTCAGGCAATTGCGTACGCCGACGATCTAATTGCGTACAGAACAACTAATACAGTTGAGGTCATCAAAATTCTCTTGCAGAGTGACTTCGACAAGATTCAGCGATATTGTGATGTCTGGAAATTGAAAATCAACTTCCAGAAATCAGAAACTATTTTGTTTAGGACTTCGTTGTCTAGCGCCTCAAGGGATACGAGTAAGAACTGGCGCAAGCTGGTGATCGTAGGGCCACATGGACATCCACTGGCGAGTAAAAGTGTAGTAAAGTACCTTGGCATCTGGTTGGATCCGTACCTGTATTTCGACAGACATATAGGTGCTGCTTTGGCCAGGGCTAGGGGAGCCTTTGCCTTAACAAAACGACTGTTTTATAGCAGCCGTCTTGACAGCAGGGTGAATGTGATTTGCTACATGGCCCTCATCAGGCCGATGATTGCCTACGTATGCCCGGTGTGGTTCAACGTTGCCCCATCTCAAATGGAAAAGATTCGGGTGTTTGAGAGGAATTGTCTTAGACGTTGCCTTGGATTACACAGAACACCAGAGTCGGAGTACACAAGATATTTTTCCAACCAAGTTCTATACAACGGAGCTAACATAAACAGAATAGATAATTTTTTGTTTAAGCTGATTCGGGGTCACACTGCAAGAGCGATGTCCTCAAACAACAGCTTAATTTTTGGGGCTAACTACCCCAATAATGAATATTTTGAGAGTGCGCGGTTAAGTGGCTACATCCCTCGCGAAGTATTCCTCTATTTAGACAGTCGAGGGCTGATACAGGATTGAATGGCGGTTCCGCTTATTTACCACGTCAGCCGTAAAACTGTAGATAGGCGACTCCTGTATGGTCGAGACGTCATCGCTCAAGGTGAAGAGGAGAGCCTTCGGTTTAGTAGGACTGTGTCCGATCGGAACCGAAGGGATAGGGCGAAACAGGAGAACCAGTTCTGGTGGCTCTCTGAACAGCATCGTGATATTTAAAGTCGATTAAGATATGTCTTGCCCGACTGACAGGGGAATTAGGTATAGGGAACAGTCGGGGTGGCACCAAAAAAAAAATTAAAAATATGTATGTATGCGGGGGCATAGGTGCATGTATCTGCGTGTCTGTACCTGTATGTGCGTACGTATATGTATGTGCATACGTATATGTATGTGCGTATGTACATGTATGGGTGGGTTGCATGTAGTTGTGTGTCTGCATGCATATAACAAAATAAAGAAAAAAAAATTAAAAAACGAAAAAAATGCTGCTGGGGCTGTTCTAGTTTTTAAGTAGTTTTAAGTGGTTTTGGGTATTATTAGGTATCTTAAGTAGTTTAAGTTATTTTTAGTTAGTATAAGTTAGTTGTATACAGTTTTAATTATTTTTAGTCTAGCTTTAGGTAGTTTATAAGAAAATATTAAATATATGATATGATACCGAGTTTTTTTAAAATATGTTTTCTTGGTAAAATAAAAATAAAATAATTAGAATTAATTACAATAGATTTAAGGTCGAAAGACATTAGTAATCAGAGATATAGTTTAGTTTAGAGCCCCCGTAAAGGGCCAGTTAATTAGTTGTAAGTTATTGATAATTAGGCTTGTTTTAAACATTTTTGTCTAGCTTTAAGATAGTTATAAGTTAAGATAACATAAAAATCAATTTAAAAAAAAAAACGATGCTGGATGATGAAGCTGATGATGAGGTAAAGGGCTGACGCATTCTATTCGAAGATGATCCGTAATACCAATGCTGGTCAATGGACTCAGAGTAACCAACAGAGCGATCAGCTGGGTGACGCTACACAGACGTTGCATGTAGTAGACAATGATGATGTATATTTACTCCACTTTTTACAGCCGTGTAGGAACGTTTACAATTTAATAAAGTTTTTTGCTGATTTTAAAATACTTGGAAGGAATAATGAAGCCTTTTTATTTAAATAAAACAAAGAATCCTTTTGGAATATTGCGCAAACATATTTAGTGCGTACAATCGTTTATTTTTTGTTGGGTGCGGTAGAGCTTTCCCGTGCTCTGCCTACATTAAGATCCCGACGGCAATCTTTAGTTAATTTTATTTTCGCGACAATTTGACCACGGAAGTTAAAATCTTTCTATTCTTTTTTTTATGCTAGTATCCGATACACCGACTTCGCCGCCTCTCCAACTGGTTTGATTAAAGATTAAATTTCTCTTCATGTGGTACCACAATGGACCTATCTAAGGTCTAAGTGTGTCAGTTGTTTTCCTGACGGCAACTTCAACCTAAGCTAACCAGGGTAGGGTACAACAACCGAGCACAATTTCAACAGGACGGTGCCAATCGGCACACAACTAGGCTGTCGGTGGAAAGGATAAGGACAGTTTTTCTGAATAAACTGATCAGCAAGTACGAAGACATTCCACGGCAGCGTCGCGGCGGAAGCCAGACCTCATACCTAGCGATTTATTTTTAAGGGGATACCTCAATCAAAGGTTTACAATAACAATCCCCGAACAATTGAGGCCCTACACGAAAATATTCCCATGAAATTCAAAGCATTACTCCAAAGCTTTGCCTCCGCGTAATCGCAAATGTAAGGGTCCGATTGCAAGAGTGCATTCAAAAAAACGGCAATTAATTGGATGATATGGTTTTTAAAACTGATGACCTATCTATTTTAACCCCAGGACATTTTTTAAATGGGTCTTCGCTCAATTCTGTACCTGAAAAGGATAAAACGAAATAAAGGATAACTATTTGAACAGATGGCAGCTCATGCAGAATATTCAACCAAACATCTGGTGAAAATGGAAATCCAAATACTTGGCCCGGCTACAACAACGCCCAAAAGGGCTTACACCAAATTCTGAACTCAAAGTTGGACATCTAGTGCTCTTAACCGACGAACAAACACCTCCCACTCTCTGGCGATTAGGCAGAATCACCGAAATGCATCCTGGACCTGATGGAAAAGTTCGTGTTGTAACAATTTAAACTGCAACTTCCTCGTTTAAACGCCCTAAAACAAAACTCTGCTTTTTAGCCATGCTAAACGAATCGAACACACAAAAAGGCACACAAACACTTTAAACCCTATTCGCATCTTTAAACGACTACTAACCTAAATATTTAAACTTAATTTATATTGAATTTAATAGATATCATAATCTAATCTAATTTTTTAGCTTTAACCGATTCTTGCCACACCCCATTCACGCAACCTTCCTTTTCTATTCTTTCATGTATACAACAATCACACATCGGAGAGTCACCGCCTTACCAAAATTACACTGGATTTCTCGGCCTATAAGTTTTAGCTAACCATGGCTTCGTTTTCTTTTCCGGAGGCCCGGCAGGATGTTACACCGCAACATGCAACAAAACCTAAAATAGAAAATATCACAACCGACGCCGGCAAATCATATCAACAAAGCAAAACTACCGACCGGAAATCATCAAAATTCTACATCATCATAAACATTTGCAAAAATTGTGAGATCATAATATGATACCCATCTCTTCTTCTCTTATTTAATAACCAAACCGGCAAATTGTGTGAGTTAACGCCACACAGTCTACGATGCTACGGGTCATTTGACATCTCCCACAATTGTATGTTTTTTTGTGTGTATGTACATATACACACCTAATAGTCAAATACGATGCTGGATAATGAAGATGATGGTGAGGTAAAGGGCTGACGCATTCTATTCGAAGATAATCCGTAATACCAATGAAGGTCAATGGACTCAGAGTAACCAACGGAACGATGGAGCTATCTAAGGTCTAGGTGTTTCAGTTGTTTTCCTGACGGCCACTTCAACCTAACCTAACCAGGGTAGGGTACAACATATATTAAATCTATATAAAAACACAACAGATATTTTTTTATATAGTTACATAGTTAATTATGTAAATATAAAAAATATTTTCTCATGTAAGTCTAAATTCAAAAATGTTTAAGAGTGTAAATTGTTATTATTGTGTTTTTATATAGATAAACTACCCCTGATGAAATCGAGGAAGACCGACGAAACGTAAGGAAAAATTATGAAAAAAATTATTAAGTACAATAAGAAACACCTTATTGAGCACAAACGATTAGAAAAATTAAATACTAAGAAGAAAAATTTGTATTACATTTTAATTTTATTGAAATTTGAATGCACATATTGGGTTCTTCATCAGTAAAAGAACTACAGTCGATCTCGTACTGTGGAAGTGTTAAGACGTTTTCGGCTTCCCAGTTTTTCCAATTAAAATTCGTGTGTGAGCTTAAGTTCTAAATTAAATCAAGATTTCATAAGTGGTGCAGTAGCACAATAGTAGAGTGGCCGACCGAGAATCCGAGGATCGCCAGTTCGATTCCCAGGAGGGCATCAGAACTTTATCAGCTTTTTTTCACAACCGTGAAGTCGTTAACTTTATTGGTTGGGAAAACCAACAAAGGAGGAGGAGTTTAAGCACCGGGGCATCGAAAGGTGTCCTAGGGCCAATGAGGCCAGCGATGGCATCAGCTGAGGGAACATCGAAAGATGTTCCAACTACAAGCAGTGATTCTGCAGCAACAACATCAAGAGCAATAACAACAACGGCAACATCATCCGATGTTAATCAAAAGCGCAGAAAGAGGATCAAGTGCGCACCAAATTTGGTAAGAAGGAGATCCACGGCCACCTTAGCAAAGCTGCCAGCTGGGGTGCATACGTCCGATATAGACGATACGTCAGAGGCAGCAAGACAAACCGAGCTAGACACTTCACCCGAAGAGGGTATAGCATATATGTCTGAAGAAGGAGAAGGGCACTTTACGACGGGCGATAGTACTGCCTTCGTGAACCTCTCCACATCAGAGGCGTCAGCTGAGGAGGACGAGGAACAGAGAATGGTCGCCCAAATTGAAGCTTTGGAGGCAGAAATTGAAAAGATAAAATGCAAAGTTAAGGCCAGCCAAGAAGCGCGCCGAGCGAGGCAACTAAAAGAACTCGAAGAAAAAGAACAACAGCAGAAAAAAGAACAAATACAAAAACAACAGCCACAGCAGCAGCCAAAACAACAACGGCAAAAACAACAACAACAACAGCAACAGCAGCAGACACAAGTCCAGAAACAACCGCAAGAAAAACAGCAGCAGCAGATTCAAAAGCAGCAGAATCAACAGCCGCAGAAAAATCAGTCTCAGCAGCAGCAGCCACAGCCGCCGATCATGAAAAAAGAAAAGGTGCCACCCATTAATACTTATAAAATGGAGTTACAGGATACCATAAATCTATGTAAGTTGACCATAGGTCATAATTTTACTATTAAAAGATTAAATAACGATAGGCATGCTATCCAGTGCTTCACACTGGAACAGCACAAAAAAATTAAAGAGTTGCTAAAGGGGTGAAACTAAAACCGAAAAATTTCAAACGGTCCTTTTGAAGGGCATAGATTCCTGCACGGAACCACAGGTGCTCTTAAATGAACTCCGCCAACAAGCGAATGACGATCTCGACTTTATCGGGGTCAAGCCGTTCGCTACAGTTAGAGCTAGGCGGGAGAAGCGGAGTCTTCCCTTCTTCCTTGTTCAACTCTCACCCAGCAGCAAACTGGATAGTTTGAGGAGTATATCCGTCCTCAACTGCCAGGTTGTAACTTGGGACAAATTAAAAAGGCGCGGCGACATGCTTCAATGCATGCGCTGCCAAAGGTTCGGCCACGCCGCAGCAAACTGCGAAATGCAGTCACGCTGCGTTAAGTGTGGAGAGAACCACAATGCAGATGAATGCAAGTTAGGAAAGGAACGGGTCGAAGAGAGGACCCAGCTTAAATGTGTACTCTGCCGAGGCGGCTGACACCCCGCTAATTATCGGGGATGCCCGACGTTTCAGCTTATAAAGAACAATAAAGCAGCAAAGCAAACAGTGGTAGAAAAGCGTCCAACTGTGCGCCCTCCTACAACAACGCCCGTCAACCCCCAAATTTCTTACGCCCAAATGGCGTCAGGAAGGGGAAGCACGGTACAGCCTACACCAAAGGTCGCCCAACAGGCCCCCGTGCCTAAGGCGCCGGCGGCACAGGCGGATATTATGGGCGTTCTACTGGCCATCCAGGGCCAGTTGAACGGCCTCCAAAACCAGATCAGGGAGCAGGCGACTAGGGTGGATTATCTCTACTCTGTTTTGCCGAGCTTAACGCAACTTAGAGGTTAAGGGCGCGCTGCCGGAGGCCCTTTAAGATCCTAGCTGTGAATGTAAATTCATTGATTAGGACCGAACGTAGATCGAATTTATTCCAATTGCTTAAAGACATAAGTCCAGATGTGTTTATGGCTAGCGAAACTAAGCTTAACCAGAAACATAAATTGACTAACAACAATTACAATATCGTAAGAAGAGACCGACCCAACTCCACGCAAGGAGGAGGCGTCGCAATCTTTATACGTAAAGGCATTAGTCATAAGGTAATATATAATAGTGATGTGCGAAAATTTCGGACGTTAGAGGCATGCATCATATGCATTCATCTCCAACAGGGGAAGCGAATGTATGTGATCGCTACCTATGCACCGGAAACACCTCAGCCCACACAGTTTATAACAGAGCTTGAAAAGCTTTTTGAATGCTTAAGATTGAGCTCGGAAGAGAATTACTATATATTGGCGGGTGATTTAAACGCCAAGCACACAGATTGGGGAAATCAAATACAAAATCCTCGAGGTAACCATCTATTTAATTGGATGGGTCGATACAACTTTGAGTATCGCATCGATCTTCTAGCCACAGACAGTCCATCGTTCCCAAGAAGCGGTGCCTATCTGGATCTATTGCTTAAAGACGCAAGACTAACAATTACTGACGCTGTGGGTCAACGGCCAAGAAATTGTTTACGAACGATCGAGTACGACAGTGACCACTGCGGACTCGCCGCCGTAATACAACTTCCGAACCAGCTTATGGAGTTGGAGGAGTATGTGCCTGTGCATACTTACAATTACAGTAAGGTGCACTGGCCACGTTTCTCTAATGCCTTATTGAGTGAATTACGTTCAAATGGTATATCCCCACCAAATGACAGGAACCTAACAAATACTGAAATCGACAGATACTTAGAACAAATTGACGAAACGATTCTACGAACAATGAACAGAACAATACCGAAATACAAAGAACGTAACGCAACTGACATGTACCGTAACGCGACAATTGACGCACTTCACAGACAAGAAAGTGGACTACTGACAAGACTAAAACGCTTGTACAGGCGGCTTACTGATACACGAGACCTGGAGATTAGGACACTGAAGTCGTCCATCAAAAACATCAACCAATTGATCAAAGAAAATTATAGATTGGCTATTAATTCGTTCTGGGACAATAAAATTCGTGCCGTTAACTCCAGCAACCCAAGTATGTTCCCAAAAATTAATAAGGTTTTTAGAAGAAAGGATCAAAACGATCTTCCCTGTCTTAAGCTCCAGAGGACGACAGAGAACAGAGACGTACTTCTGACAGCAGGCATAGACCCAGAGGATGCCGTATTGGACGATGACCTCTATATAATCGAAGATCCGCAGGAGAGAGTGGAGGCTGTGGGGGCTGCTTTCCAGCAAGTGTACAAGGTGAATGCTAGCATTCGCCCGAATCATGACCTGGAGAACAGAGCTCTGCTTCATCACTTATGGCTCCGGAACGATATAACCGAATGGCGATCTGAGAACCTTGGTTTTACCAGGTTTAATGATGAAGATTTGGCAAATGCCATAATCGCCGACCGAAATGGGCCCAGCCACCTGTTAATTTCGAAGAATGAGCTCCAGCTCATCTTCGATTCATTAAAGAAAAAGAAGTCTGCAGGAGTCGATGGTATATCCAACGTTGTACTACGACATTTGCCTCAAGAAGCAGTTGACATTTATACCACACTGTTTAACAACGCGCTGAATAATGCATATTATCCAGTGCGGTGGAAGACAGCTGTGGTGCACCCTCTCCCAAAAAAGGGAAAGGACAACTCCAATCCGGCGAATCTCCGGTCGATAAGTCTTCTTCCGAGTATCAGCAAAGTATTTGAAAAGGTTATTAATAGAGCCCTGTTCAAGTGGGCGGAGGACAAAAATATCATCCCGGATAATCAGTTCGGTTTTAGGGCGGGACATGACACAATTCATGCCGCGTCTAAACTTGTTTCTGATATCCAATGGAACAAAACTAAAAAGCAGTGTACGGGTGCCTGTCTGGTTGATTTGGAGAAGGCCTTCGACACCGTATGGTTAGAAGGTCTCTATCTAAAGCTAACCAGACTAGGTATAAGTAAACCTCTATTGTATATGCTTTATGACATGCTAAATGGTAGAAATTTTGTTGTCAAGAGTGGCAATGTAACTTCTACTGCAATTTTTAATATTAATAATGGTCTTCAGCAGGGAGCGGTTAACTCGCCGATTCTATTCAACATTTACACCAGCGATCTGATAGGTAGTCTAACTCAGGCAATTGCGTACGCCGACGATCTAATTGCGTACAGAACAGCTCATACAGTTGAGGTCATCAAAAGTCTCTTGCAGAGTGACTTCGACAAGATTCAGCGATATTGTGATGACTGGAAGTTGAAAATCAACTTCCAGAAATCAGAAACTATTTTGTTTAGGACTCCGTTGTCTAGCGCCTCAAGGGATACGAGAAAGAACTGGCGCAAGCTGGTGATCGTAGGGCCACATGGACATCCACTGGCGAGTAAAAGTGTAGTAAAGTACCTTGGCATCTGGTTGGATCAGTACCTGTATTTCGACAGACATATAGGTGCTGCTTTGGCCAGGGCTAGGGGAGCCTTAGCCTTGACAAAACGACTGTTTTATAGCAGCCGTCTTGACAGCAGGGTGAAGGTGATTTGCTACATGGCCCTCATCAGGCCGATGATTGCCTACGGATGCCCGGTGTGGTTCAACGTTGCCCCATCTCAAATGGAAAAGATTCGGGTGTTTGAGAGGCAATGTCTTAGACGTTGCCTTGGATTACACAGAACACCAGAGTCGGAGTACACAAGATATTATTCCAACCAGGTTCTATACAACGGAGCCAACATAAACAGAATAGATAATTTTTTGTTCAAGCTGATTCGGGGTCACGTTGCAAGAGCGATGTCCTCAACTAACAGCTTAATTTTTGGGGCTTATTACCCCAATAACGAATATTTTGAGAGTGCGCGGTTAAGTGGTTACATCCCTCCTGAGGCATTCCTCTATTTAGACAGTCGAGGGCTGATACAGGATGGAGGGGCGGTTCCGCTCATCTACCACGTCAGCCGGAAAACTGTGGATAGGCGACTCCTGTATAATCGAGACGTCATCGCTCAAGGTGGAGAAGAGCGCCTTCGGTTCAGTAGGACTGTGTCCGATCGGGACCGGAGGGATAGGGCGAAACAGGAGAACCAGTTCTGGTGGCTCTCTGAACAGCATCGTGATATTTAAAGTCGATGAAGATGATATATCTTGGCCGACTTACATAGATTTAGGGCATTAGGTATAGGGAACAGTCAGGTTGGCACCAAAAAAAAAATTAAAAATATGTATGTATGCGGGGGCATACGTGCATGTATCTGCGTGTCTACATGTATGTGCGTACGTATATGTATGTGCGCATGTACATGTGTGGGTGGGTTGCATGCTGGTGGGTGTCTGCATGCATATAAAAAATAAACAAAAAAAAAATTTAAAAAACGAAAAAAATGCTGCTGTGGCTGTTCTAGTTTTTAAGTAGTTATAAGTATTATTAGGTAATTTAAGTAGCTTAAGTTATTTTTAGTTAGTATAAGTTAGTTTTATTTAGTTTTAATTATTTTTAATATATATATTTAGGTTTAGTTTATAGGTAAAAAAAAAAAAAAAAAAAAAAAAAAAAATTATCAGATACCAAGTTTTCTGTATAAAAGTTTCTTGAATATAAAATAAATAAAAAAAAATTAGATTTAATTAAAATAGTTTTTAGGTCGAAAGACATTAGTTGTAAGAGTTATTGTTTAATTTAGAGCGCCCGTAAAGGGCCAGTAAATTAGTTGTAAGTTATTGATAATTAGGCTAGTTTTAAACATTTTTGTCTAGCTTTAAGATAGTTATAAGTTAATATGAAATAAAAATGAATTTAAAAAAAAAAAAAAAAAAAATCAGTAAAAGAACGAAGAAAGAAAGCAAAGTAACAATCAAAACATTTAACAAGGATGACAATATTGCCATTATCACTATTCATGGTGTTGTTGTTTTTGTGGATATCATATGCATCAAGTCGTCGGTGGTTTGTGACGAGCTTTACATTTTCCAGGCTCACGTTGAAATGCTTGTTGGTGAGGACGTGTGCAGCGACGGAGGATTTTTCGGATCTGTTGAACTTGATGTGATTCGAGTGTTAATTGAAACGGACATCAATGCTACTCTTTGTCTGGCCGATGTAAACAGAGTTACAGGCTCCACATTTAATTTCATATATCCCAGTTTTGTTAATAACTCTGGATTTGTCTTTGGTTGAACCTAGCATATTTTTTATTTTACCATTACTCGAGAAAACGCATTCTATATTTTGTTGTTTTAATTTTGTGTGTATTTGGTTAGTTATCGGTGGGAAATACATCACCGAAGCTCTTTCTGGGTTGGTGTTTTCGTGAAGTTTTTTGTTTTGTCTGTATATAGTGGTTAATTCTGATTTTTAAAGTTGTTTGATGTGTTTGTTTATATGATGGTCAATTAGATGGGTTGTATCCATTGATCGCAGTAATATCTTTTAGAAGGTTGTATTCCGTGGCTTTGTTGGCGATTGAAAGTGGGAGTTTACAGAGGCGATGAACCATTGAATGAAAGGCAGCGAGCTTATGTTGAATTGGGCTGTAAGATTCGTTTGTGATGTATCGCTTGGTTGTTGTTGGTTTCCTATTTCAAATTCAATTTTTCGTTTTTTCTGGACATGGTTAAGTCCAAGAAATTCAGCATCTGATTTTCTTCCGGTTCATAAGAAAATTTTATGGTGTCGAACTCGGAATCGAGTGTATTTAAAACTGAATCTACAGTTTTAGTCACCGCAAAAATATCATCTACATAACGAAACCAAATTCTTGGGAGTAATCCTCTTTCTTTCAAATTTGTTTCGAAGGAAGACATAAAAACTTCCGCTAAGTGGAACAAGGGATTTTCCATACTTGTTCCAGACTTGATTTTGTAGTAGACAAAAGTTTAGAGACATGCATACTTAAGCTGTTTTTAAATATGAAAGTTTCTTGTGTTCGTCGATCTCAAACTCTTCAAGATGTTTTTGGAGTCATTATAGCTTCAGGAATGGGAATACTTGGGAACAAAGCTTCGACATCGAATGAAATCATAATTTCGTCTTCTTTTATTAAGATGTTCTTAATTTTTTCCACGAAATCAAAGGTAATCTTGACTGAACACCTTACTAATGGGTATTTTTGCATATCACTTACCAACCATTTAGATATTTTAACCGAAGGTGAACTTATATTTGAAATAATGTATCGCATCTTGACTGAGCACCTTTCTAATGGGTATTTTTGCATATCACTTACCAGCCATTTGGATATTTTAACCGAAGGTGAAGTTATATTTGAAATAATGTATCGCATTTTGGTTCCCGGTTTGTGTACTCTTGGTAACGCAGAGTTTCGGTACATCTGGGTTGGATATATTCCGTCGCCAATTGCGAATTTCAAAAACCGAATTTATTTATTTTATTAACGATTTTGATTCGCGAATCATTCCGGGTAACGGTGTTTTGTTTAGAATTTTAAAATTACTGGATTTTATCGAATCCTTTACTCTTTTATCATAATCATTTTTGTTCATTATTACTAGTTTGTTACCTTTATCTGCCTTCATAAAATAAACTTTTTGTTATAATTATTGAATAATGGAATGTGTTTTTATTGATTCAGAACCACACTTAGTTTTCCTTTCCGGTTTTTAAAATAGGTTTTGCAAGGTTTCTAAATTTTTGTTTTATTTCTGGCCATTTAAATTTTAAGCACGTCTTTAAATCAACAACGGATTCAGTGATAGGAATTTTTAAAGGCTTCGGAGTTTAGTTTAAACTTTTATTCAAAACAGTGACTTTTTCTTCGGTAAAATTTTCATGCCATAAGTTAACAATTAGATTTTCAGCGAATTTAGGTTTAAAAGCACTATTAGTTTGAGCTTTATAATTTTCTCTTTGTTCGGATATACATTTTTGTATTTTAAGGTTTTGAGACTCTCGTTTCTTAGAAAAATGTTATTACACTTTTCTATAACTTTGCCTTGAAATTCTAACCACGACAGAAATTCGAAACTGTTTGTTTTTTGTAATTAAAAGATGTAAATTATAGATTTATAACTCGAATTTTGTTAGTTGTGAGTAATGGTATCTTATCTCTAAATTCAGCCATATATACTTCGATTTATTTTGATGAAGTGGGGATAGGCACGAGACCGACGGCACTCTTAGGAATTTTATATTTGCTTTTATCCTTTTTGATTTTCCACCAAAATGGAATATTTGTTCAAGATGGCTTTGGTTGACATTTTGATTTAATTAAGGTCTTTTAAGAAAATTGTATTTAAAGGAAAAACCCAAACAAAGATCTTAAAAATGTTTGAACTTTTATTTTGTAGTCGCGTTAAATTATTAAGTAGAATAAGAAACACCTTATTGACCACAAACGATTAGAAAAATTAAATAATATAAAAAAAAACAACAAAATTTGTAGGTATTACATTTAAATTTTATTGAGATTTGAATGCATTTCGAACCTATCATCACCAATACACTAATTTGGTAAAAGAACGAAGGATAAAGGAAAGTAACAATCAAAACTTTACAAGGAAATAGAACATAGTTTTACATTTTTGAAAACAATTAGAGTAAAAGAGAAACATTAAACAAAGTTTAACAACGATGACAAAATATTGCCACTATCACTATTCATGGTGTTGTTGTTTTTCTGTATATTGAACTCATTTTGAAAAAAAATGAAACTAACCCACTTAACCTTTCTTTATATAAAATATGTTAAAGTTTTCTTTTCTAACTCTAAAAGCCGACTTCAAATGGTCTTGCTGCCATGAAGTCTTTATTGTTAAATACCTTATAAATTGATTTTGTAAATTGTGAAGATAAATCAACACAGAATACGAAATTATAATAATTTATATTTGAAATGCACGAAAGTTCCAATAATTATTATTTTTTAATATTCGTTATAAACGATAAATTTTCTTAATTTTCAATTTAAAACTGTTCGTTATAAGTGATACTTCGTTATAGCCGATATAGTTAAAACCGATATTTGGTTAGTGCAATCAGCATAAACCTTGGTCGGGACTGAGAGATTAGTTCGCAATAACTGATAGTTCGTTATAACCGATTTTGACTGTAGTTTTTTTTTGTCTATTTAATATAATTTTATTTTATTTTATTTTTCCCTTTTAAGCTTATGTTAGACGTGTTCATGACCCCCCCCCCCTTGTATCCGCCGCTGTCCGTTGTTATAACGGTATTCGTAATTTTTTTTATCCAATCAAGAACTCATAATTCTTATAATTTGGCGTATAATTCTGTGACTGTGGGACACCATGTATACATACTATATAAGAGTAAATTCTAATCTACAGTTTAGCAAATTGGCGAAGATGGTACTGGATGCTTCTGATATAACCACTTACTTACTTACTTAAGCTCCCGATCCATGGAGGGTCGCTGCCTGATATATTACGGTCTTCCATCGGTTGAGGTCCCTCGCACGCTCCCTCCAGTCGTGGAGACCAAGCGCTCTTGCGTCTTTAACCGTCTGGTCCCTGTAGTGGAGATTCAGTCTTCCTGGTCGTCTCGAACCTGGGGGCTGGGATTCGAAAATTTTCTTGGCTGGAGCGTTGTTGTCCATTCGCTCGATGTGGCCGATCCATTATTGTCGACGCGCTTTGGCTCTTTGGACTACATCCACATCTTGGTACAGCTCGTACAATTCTCGATTGAATCTTCTCCTCCATTCGCCCTATCCGCATATAGGACCAAATATTCCGAAGAATTTTTTTCTCGAAATTGCCCAGTATCCATTCCGCTTTTTTACTTATCGTCCAGCACTCGTCGCCGTAGAGTAGAACTGGTAAAATTAGCGTTTTGCACTTTGTATTTCGAGACAGGAGTTTTGAACCCATTTGTTTGGCCAAACCGAAGTAGCAGCGGTTCGCTGGGGTAATTCTTCGTCGGATTTCCACTAAGGTGTCGTTGATGGTTCCTCTTTGTTCCGAGGAAGGTGAACTCCTTGAATTCCTCAAAAAATTTCGAGATAATATAACCAAGATTGAATATATGTCTGAAAACGTAATATCGTCATATTTAAAGGATATTGATGGACAACTTTTAAGTAACAATCTTACAATAAGCAATACAATACAAAGAAGTATGAGTGACATTCAAAGCAGAAGGACGTGTTTTATGACTGTTGATATTACAATAAAATTAAAAGGGATAAGTATTGTGACATTGTGAATTATTTTAGCTTAATCTGAAGAGATTTTAATCCTATAGAAGATAAGCTTATTGTTGTGATCTTATGTACACAATCAGAATACGGAATTTATAAAACTTATCTAATATATCGTTTATTAAATAAAACCATTAATTAATTAATTACAAATATGAGAGTAAAAACACGTTTGATTACTGACGATGTCAAAAGCCCAGAAGTTTCTCTAACCGGAAAAAGAATGCTTTGTCCCTCTAACTATCTTGTACTTTCAATCTTGATGTTGGCATGATTGTTCATCATCAGGGGTGTCAGAGGTTTCGTATTTCCAGGGTTGTCAACACTTATTATAAAAGTGAATTTTAAATCGGTTTAGAAATTATATCACCATTTATTTCTGAATTTAATAATAATTAACGGGTAATTAAACGAGTGCGAAAGTGGTCTTTTTTTAGTTAAAAAAAAGAAGAAAAAAAATAAAAGAAGAGTGAAATTAAAGCAAAATACTTATACATATAAGAACGGAGAAATTAGAGGAGAATGCATTAATAAGTTCATTAAAACAACAAAATGAAATACTAAAGAATGCTAATTTAATATATAAAGCTATTTGGCAAAATAAAAATAAGAGATCGTTTAGTGCAGTAATCGAACTTCATAGTACAAGTTTTAATGAAGTAATGAAAGTCGGTAAGTTAAGTGTGGGATGGGACAAATGTTTTGTTCAAGTAATTTTATGTGAAAAAATGCTATAAATGTTTGGGATTCAACCATACCAGCAAAGACTGTAAAACAGAAAGTAAGTTATGCTCTAAATGTGGTGGATGTCATTTGGGTACTGAATGCCAAGCTGAGAGCCTTAGTTGTATGAATTGTCTAAGAATGAACAGAGATTTAAATTTAAAGCTTAAAACAGACCGTGCATTTAATAATGATTGTGAAGTGTATCAACGTAGACTTAAAGTGGAAAAAGGGAAATGATTGTAGCAACCAAAAAAAGACTCAGAAACCTTAATATTTTACTGTTTGAACACGCAAAGTTTGTTAGCTAATAAAAATGAAGTTGATGTTTTGGTACAAAATAATCATCTTGATTTTGTAACTGTCTGAAACCTGTATAACAGATGAAATTGAGGAATCTGAAATAAGTATTGCTGGCTACAAGCATTTTGTATATACTTCACACTCAAGACACACCGGGGCAGTGTTATTATATGTCAAACAAGGCATACGTTTTAAAGTGATAGACATTTCAAAATTCCGAAATTCTGTCTGGATTTTGAAAATGTATGCCTGGTTCAATAAAGAAAAGTGGACCTTGGTAGCTTTGTATAGATCTCCTAGTGCTTCAGAAGCGGATTTTTTAACAATTTTGTCTGATTGGTGTTATCATTCCTTGGAAAACGAAAACAACATCTTGATGGCCGGTGATTTTAATATCGATTTACTAAGGATCGTAATTCAACAAAAGTTTTGGAAATTTTTGCTGACCAAGGTCTTGTTCAATTGGTGAGCCAACCTACTAGAATTACGGAAGTCTCAGCACTTTGATAGATTACAGCATAGCGAAAAGGGATTTGAAATCTAAAGTTAAAGTCATGATAAAAGCTAACGACAAAATAACGGACCATGAAACTATAAGAGTGGAAGTCGAACATTTTTTGTGAAAAGATTAATGCGTGTTGTGAAGCTTTAACAATTGGGAAAATAGTAACACAATTAATGGATAATACATGGTTTAATAGCCATTTACGAAATTTAAAAAGGTCAAATGTTATAGTTTATAACAACGCGATTTTTAAGAATACGGTAGAAAATTGGTCAGAATATAAATCTATTCGCAACAAGTACAAAAGTGAAATAAGGACTAGTAAAAACAATTACATAATATCTAAAATAAATGCTAAATCTGGCAATCAAATAGAAATGTGGAAGACTCTTAAAAATATTGTCTTAAAGAATTCCAATACAAATTTTATTGAAATGATTAAATTTGGGGAAGTGACATCAACTGTGGGTAATGAAATTGCCAACAAGTTTAATGTATACTTTGTGGACAGTATTCGGGAAATAAATACGTCAATTCCACCCGTTTCATTTGTGTCACCAGATGTTAGTGTTAACTGTTTTTAATTCTAGATTTTGTGATGAAATTACACTTAATAGATTAATTCAAAATTTGAATAATAAAAAGGATGTTTTTGGACTAAATAGAGATATTATATTTTAATCAATAGAAATCATTGGACCAGTCCTTATAAAATTAATCAATGCCCCGCTAGAAACTGGCAAGTTTCCTGCAATATGGAAACAGTCAATAGTTGTTCCTGTAGAAAAAGTAAAAAAATCGAATAATTGTGAAGACTTTAGACCAGTCAATATGTTAAAAAATAAAATATTAGAAAAATTTGTCTCAGATCAGTTTCAGTTCTTATTAGAGGACCATAATATGTTGATCAAAGAGCAATCTGGGTTTAGAAAGGGTCATTCATGTGAAACTGCTATAAACTGCATTGTGTGGAATTGGAAGAGACAAATTGACTGTGGAAAATCAGTGATAGCGATCTTTTTGGATTTGAAACGTGCGTTTGAAACTATTGATAGACAAATCTTTTTAAAAAAGTTATACTTGTGTGGTGTACGTGGTCGAGAATTGGAATGGTTTGAATCTTATTTGGTTAATAGAAGCCAGAGAACAAAAGTGAATGATGAACTATCGAATGCATATAATAATGATCTGGGTGTTCCTCAGGGTTCAATGTTGGGTGTGCTTCTTTTTCTTTTATATATATAAACGATTTCAAAGTGTTTAAAACATTGCAGTATAAAGCTTTTTGCTGATGATAGCCTCATTTATATTTGTGGTGATAATAGCGAAATAATGTGCCAAAAGCTGAATGAGGATTTGAAAAGTGTTGACAATTGGTTAAAAATGAACAACTTAAAGGTTAATTGGGACAAAACTAATAAGGAGTTTCATTCAAGAAAAGATCTGCTCTTTCTGACAAATGATTTCATCTTTTTGAATTTTGAGAGTTTCATTCCAACAAACAGAGCAGTTTGAGAGTTTCATTCCAACAAACAGAGCAAATCTAGATCAGATATCAACACGAAAGATCTGATCTTTGGTGGGTAGGCAGATTTGATCTGAATGAACTCATAACCGTAAAACGTTTTTTCTGTCAAACATCAAATGGAAACTATTTTGTTATCAATTTATTGTGAAATTGGGCCAGTCCCTGCTAAAAAAATAACCAAATAATAGAAGAAGTTAATATTTTAATTTTTTTAAATTTAGTGGAGTTTTTTATTGCTTTGTCTTCATCTTCCTAATCATCTGATGATGAAGATATTTTTTTTTCGGAAAAGTTTGTGTCAGTTATTCAGCATTGGACGGGTTCGTTGCAATGCCGATAGGCTAGACAAGATACCTTAGTAGCGGGTTTGTTTTCAAACGATCCAGGTAGCTTTCTCAGTTAAGTCAGTTGTATTGCATACAAATCTGAAGTTTTGAATTAGCTGTTCCTCAAATTAATAATAATTTTTGGGTAGCTTGAGATTTGTGTTTGCCAACATAATGTTAAGTTCATCATCAGGTTTTTCCTAAGGCATTACAACAACAAAAGGCAATCCGGATTGCTTAAGGTATGCCACCGAACTCGGCCAATACTACAATTAAATTTGGACACAAAGTTTCATTGAAAAGATCAAATTTCCCTTTTGAGAGATCTGTAGAGTAGATAATGAAATTAATGTGTTTCTTAATAACGTTTCAATCGATAGAGCACAATGTTTAAAATATCTAGGAGTAATAATAGATGAAAAACTGAACTTTAAGGAGCACGCATGTCATGCTTGTGCAAAAATTTCAAAAAAAAGTTTATTTCTTGAGTAGAATTCGAAAACATCTGACATTTGAGACGTCTATTCTTTTGTATAATGGTCTTTTATTACCGCACTTTAATTATTGTTCAACTCTACTCTTTGGTTGTAACGCTGATGTTAAATTAAGACTACAGAGACTGCAGAATAAGGGTATGAGAATCATCTTAAAGCTGAACATATACACACCGATTTGTGTTATGCCAGATTGCCTTAATTGGATGAATGTTAAACAGAAACTGACTTATCATGCTATGGTGCTCAAACTTACAATTTGAAAAACAAGAACAACTTGCGACCGGCGAGATGCCAGCTTAGCAGTACCCAACGTATTATTTTTTTTTTGATGGAATCAATTATTTTAATAATCTTCCAAGTGCGGTGAAGAATGAAAACCGAATAAACCAATTTAAAACAAAAGTGAAACTTTTTATTAAAAATTATATCATTTAGATGTGAACAATTTTATAAATTTTATTTTTTTGTTATTCTTAAAGTTTTTTTAACTAATGACTTTGTTTTTTCTCATATTTATCTAGGGCAAATTATAGAGCCCAATCTTTTGCAATGCAAAGATAGGTACTCTTGGCTTAAGCCAGGATGGTATGCGGAAACTCTATTATTATTTTTAACTGAGTATAAGTGCGAGAATGAGAAGGAGAACAGTGGCAGCTTATCAGAACAGTATTCAGATTTCTCTAGTAGCCGTCAAGATGAAGTGAAATAATTTATTTTGTGTTGTTCCTTTTTTTTTATTGTTATTTACAATTTAAATTAATAAAAGCATTTCTTATTCGAAATATCTGTATTCTTTTTTATTTTCAACAGATCATAATTTAATTGAAAAACAAAACAGGATTGGCAAAAGTTATTCGACTATTATGATTACGATTACGTTGGTCAGGGTATGATGCAATTGGATCTGTTATAACATCATCTTCTGGCAGATACTGTGTCAATAACTTATTATTAGCAGTATTATCTGGGGAATTCTCTTCTCCTTTATCAATGCAAATATTTTACAATATAACACAAGACACAATAATTTTATGTGCCGTTTAGATCCTGGCGCGGATGCAACACGATAGTCCGTGAAAGCGACGCACGTTTAAGAAATCGGTATTGCCGTTCCACCACATTTCTTGTGCGAATTATTCGCGATTGGTAAATTTGCATCCGGCGATTATTAGAAATTTCGGTATAGATAAAAGGTATTTGCATATCCCTAATCACTGACAGTTGAGTTTTTAAAAATCGTTTGATCGTAGACTGAGCTTGCCCAACGTACAACGATATTCAAAAGTTTTAAATTGACAGATGAAACAGTTTGCACGTTGAGGTCAAGCTTTCCGATATATACATAATATTTACATACATTGCTGTGTTCTTATCTTGGCAAATTAATGCAGCAAATTATCTGCAACTAACTGAAACGCCACGATGAGCGTTATTTTCGACAAGCGAAATCGTCAAAAAAAATTGATATCGTCCCAGTAATGGTAGCACGTTTGGACATATGATAAATGCGCCTTGTTTTATTTTATTTCATCATGTAATGAATACTTACATCTGGTAGATATTTGCGCTTGAATGGTCATTAAAATGGATGCAATTAATAAAAACTAATTCATCTTTGGTTACCCTAAGTTTCGCTGACTTTTTTCCGACTTCTTCGGGGTTTTTTTCCTTTTTTTATTTTTCTATGAATCCATATAAATCGAGTTCCAAGGCTTTAAAACTTATTGAAGAAATGAGTTAGATTTCAATCAAGTTCTAATTTTTCGTTAAACAGAGTTTTAAGGGTTAGAACATTCTTAAGGAATTAGCTGTTAGTGTTTAAACTGTCTAGGAGCGTCTGCATAAAAAAAAAAACAAGTTAACCGTTTTCCAGATACCTAATTGAAAACCAAAAAAAAATATTTTACAAGAGGTACGAAAAAATGAAAAAAAAAACATGTGGGTATATTGTCAAAAATACAATATGTAGAAAGTTTGAAGAATTCGGCTGAACTTTCCTTTAGGGGAGCACGAATTTTAACACGCGAATAATTTTATTCGGTATATTTATGCTTAGAAACAATAAATATAACAGTTTTAAAGTGAGGAAACTTTTAATTTTCCATACAAAATGTATGCAATTGATGACTACCGACAACTGAATGACAAACAGAAAAAAAATGAAATATGTATCTGAAATATTTAACAATAGATGTGTATTTAATTTTTTTTTATTATTTATATTAATTGTTATCTACTACCAATCCACAGATGACTGTATGTAACGTCGGTATGGTAAGTGTTGTGGTATGTGCATTTTTCTTCGGATAATATAAATTGATTACAAGCTTTGTATTATTGTTGTATCGCTTCATGTCAAATCCTAAAAAAATTTGCATACACCCAACCTTGACCTCACCCAACCTTGGCCCCAACCCAAATCCTATAATTGGCTCAGGCAGGAGGTTGCAGGTTGCAGCCTCCGAGCTTTTTGTACGCTGTGAACTTAATTACAGAAAAAACTTCACACAAGTTGGGTTTTATCTATACACACGTTTTGTTTAATGTTTTTTTTTTAAATTTGCAATTGGTTTTTATTGAGAGTAAATAGGAAGGTACATATGTATTTCAAAAGTGATGCATAACTACTTTTCGAAAAATATGATATTTCATTTAGTTAAATGTTTCCACGTAAGTTTTATTATTGAAATAAACTACACTTGTACTTTTAATCCAAAAAATTTTGCCATTAAAATTTCCCAAAAAAAGTACCTAGGTACAAAAAAAAACTTATCAGAACACTACCAGGAGGAAAGTTTTAACAAGAACTGTCTGTTTTTCGTTGCCGCGAATTTTTTATATTGTGTATTAATATAGCAAATTTTAAAAATATGTTAAAAATAGAAGAACTTATCTTTTCATATTAAAACCGTCTGAATTATTATCTTTAATAATAAATCTACCGAATATAAGTATCTGTGTGTTGAAATACGTTCTAATTTAAAGACAAATTGAACAAGTGTTGTACTAAAAAGGCCAAAATTGAAAATTACAACATTTTTTAATCATATTTAACTGTGTTTTCTCACTGTAATATTTTAAAGCTGTTCTATAGAGAACCCCAGCGCACTGTAAAAAAATCAAAGTTCTACGTGTGCTCCACTAAAGGAAAGTCGCCCCAAGAATTATTCCAACCGTTTAGGCTGTATACTTGAGCACAGGCAGACGGAATTGCGGGACCCACATTTTTCGTCTTCGCTATCATCGTAATGTTAAATTTGATCAACAAATCTGAGTTCGATTTTTTCATGAATCCATAACTTTCTAGAGTACCTGTATACCGTAAGTAAAACCGTTTTATTAAACTCACCTTTAATAAATGAGATAGCTTGAAAAAATAAGACAACATGGACATGTGCACACTGTCTGGGTTTTTCCATGAAGGCATAGGTTCAATTTGTTGCCATTCCCTCTGCTTCACGTAGGACATGAATGCATCCTCAGCACGGGATCCGCGATACTGGCGAAATTGTCCGTCTTTAATGCTTTAAAAAAATATTTTTTTAAAGATCAATAAAGTCTTACTACTTACTGATAAATAGTGGGCAGTGCAGTGACTAAAAACCGTCCACTTAAAGATGGAGATTGAGTTACATCAACATATGCAACCTTTAAGCCAACTTCATCGGAACTTTTAGCAAAACGATTCCAAATAGGTTTAAGACTTTTACAAGCTGGACACCACGGTGCAAAACTGTAAAAAATATATGAATGTAATTGCTTAAGGCTTTTTGTTTTAATTACAATTCAACCATCCATTCTCCTTTTAGCATTAATTTCCAATTATTTTCATTTAATTCTACCAAAGCTAAATTGGCAAAGTTTGGACATAAAATTACAAAAAGAGTTATAAAATATATTTTTGCCATTTTTAATAGAAGAAACAGATCTTTAAATAATTAAACACCCTCAGTACTTTCTTTTTCAAATTTAATTAAAGTACTTTATAATAACTTAAGGACCCGAAACTTCTGCTTTCATTTGACATTTGCCTACAAGCTGAAACACGCACGCAAATAACTTTTATGTTCCTCTTCCAATAGACCCATTGCGGGCGATCACTCACTTATTAGATATGTTATATCGGATACCAAGCTATCGGGGTCTATCTGTGGACGAATCAGATAGGTTAGCTGAAAGCTGTCAAAAAATCAAAGCAAAACGCATGCCAACGAATTTTGCAGTCAGCTGGTTCTATACATTTGTTCTCGGATAGCTAGTTATTCCAATTTTTTTTGGATAACTCAAGATAGCTTTCATGAGAGCAGCTGTTTTTTCTTCAGATGTGGTTTTGCACGCATTACAACAACAGAAAGTTATTCCAGATTGCTGCGAATAATTGAGTGAACGTCCCCATTGATAAAAACGCACCCAAGAATCTTTTCTGTTCCTCTTCCTATGGAAACATAGAGAGCACAGCCGTAGTAATTTGTTTTTGTTTTGTTTTTGAATTCACATCTATTCATGGATAGAGTTTCAAAAGGTAGAAATGAAACATTGTAAAAAAATTGGTTTTGGGGGTTAAACGTACGAAGGTTTCCGATCTTAGTATGGCTTATTTGTGATATATAATTCTTTTCACTCTTCAAAACCAAAAATAAGCTATACTAAGATTGGAAACCTTAGATTAACCAGAAAGATCAGATTTCTCGTAAGTTTTTTTGCTCTTCTTTTTACAAACTTGGTGGAAATACAAACTGGTTTCAATCAGATTTCACGACCCAAGTGCAAAAATAAGATATTCACCACGGATTTGGCGGTTATTTTAAAAAATCGGTGGGTGGGTCAGAAATTGATGAACAATGATTAAACTACTTCTTAGTGCTAACCTCATCTTAAATGCATATCAATTGGTCTGGTATTATACGTTAAGACCAGATGCATAAGACTTTTCGAACATCGAAAAGTGCAAGTGCAAGAGAGAAAAAAATTCGATAGATGAGACGTCAAATTGTTGCAAAGAAATTTTACCCACGCGACACGGTAGTTTTTTTCTCGTCTCATCTTTTCGATTTTTTTTTCTCTCTTACACTTATGTTGTTCGAAAAGTCGCATGCATCTGGTTTCATCGTGCAACACCAGAATCAGAAATTGTATGATTGCCATAACTAAACTAAAATCTGCCGCTGCTAGTGCCAATGTGAATCGAGGAGAGGTTAGATGTTTCAACTGTTCACAATTTGGACACTACCAAAGTACCTGTCCGAGGCCAAGTGGGTGCCTGTTTCATATTTCACAAAATGGGACACCTCCATAAGGATTGCCCGACGAGCATGCTCAGTAAATTATATTCGAGGACGTCGAGTGCGATCTACACATGTTAAGAAAATCAATAAACGATCAACTTCTTTCACCAACTTATATATCTAATAATTTTTTTCTTCACATTTTGCTTCTTGACACACATGGCATTTGGTGCGTTCAGCAATTTACTCACATGCTCAGTAAATTATGTTCGAGCACGTCGAGTGCGATCTACACATGTTCAGAACGAAAAAATTAACATATTTGGAGCTCTGCATCATAGAGAAAATATTTTACAAAGAGGCATGACTTCGACAGTTTTTTCTCTTTCACTCTTCAAGCTAAATTGAGAGCAAAATGCCCATTTTGGTAAACATGTGTTAGTAGCCCGTGCATTTTAAATGGGACAGATCACCAACATTGCTCAAATTTGGTGGATACGGGCGCTCAGATATTCAAAAGGGAAATCCGTTAAATTCAAAAATTGAAAAAATAAATGCTTTTTAGTTAAATCGTATTTTGAAGGCTTTTTACAATCAATAAACTTATTTATAAAAGCTGGTTGTTGATTCTGGTTTAAAAATTCAGTAATTATTAGTTTTATGTTCAAAATGAAGAAAATCCAATCAACAAGTAGAGACTATATTCTACCACAAGAAAAGACTAGTTTACCCAATTCGAGGTGAGTATTTTGGCAGATGACAAAACAATAAAAAAATAATCATTAATTTCAAAACAAATATCGGAATCGGAAGTAAATGAGTTTTATGTTTTGATTACGTATTTTATACATTTAAGAACTGGAATGGATGTAAATATAGAATAGTGGCTAGAAACTGAAAATCGAACTCACACTTTTCAGTTTGTAGTCCACTTCGCCATTTCCAGCATCACATATTCGTAAATTAATTTAAAATACATCTTTTTTTTTCAGAGATAACGAAGCTCGTTGTTTAATTCAATGGATCAATCCTGTAATAGAACAAATCAATACCTGGCTTATGAACTGTAATATTCGCTCACTAGAATTCAGGCGGCGCCTGCAACCATTCCTGGGCACAAAAACTGCTCATTTTATTCACGAGATATATGGTATGATCGGATACGATCGGCTGGTTCAATATTCATCAACTAGTACTGAAGAAATCGTTATAGAATTTTGTTCGACATATTCAGCTGGCTCGGATATAGAAAGTGTCTATAATGTATTATCAGATCCAGGCACAAGTAGACTAGCTAGCTCATAAGCAAATCGAACACCGGCTAATAGTGGTGGTGGTTTTAGTTTTTACACAACAGCAACAGCAACTTCAGGCATCGGCTAATATTCTTTCCAGACACAACCGCGGTGCAGGCGGTGACATAAGCAATGTAACGACTACAACATAAACGGTAGAAGCAATCAGTGCTCCTATTTCAGAACGACCCCACAATATTGTATTATCGTCAACCAGTAGCGAGGAATGCGAATTCGTTCTTGAACAAATACAACCACACTGGCGATCGCCGGATATTGTAAATTGGAAGTCAAACTTGGAAAGCGACGTGGTGTTCGTACAGGAGACAAAGACTACTACTTTGTCATCGGCAATAGAGTAGTGCACATCAACAAGTAACACTCGCATCCGTCGTCGGACGCTTTTGTTTGGATAATTTTTGTTTGTTTTATAATGGAAGTCAGTTCTTTGCTCAAATAATCGAACTTGGTGTGGCAAACCATCTCTTCTAAATTACAAAAGTCGGTATTTCTCCATTCATCACGATTGATGTTTCCTTCCAATTGTAATGGACTTTCTCTATTTCAGCAAAAAACTGGGGTATTGGATTTCTGGAAACACTTACAAATGTGGGAGATGCACACTAAGGCAAAGGCGAACTGGCTGATTTGCTTCAATCTGACGATGCCAGCCAGAAACGGGCTTCAATTGCAGTTGGATTTATCATAAAAAGCCATCGAATTCTCTATCATCTACTTACCGAGGGAAGTGTCCTCTTAAATCTCATCAATATGATTCTAACCGAAGGCAGAGCAGAGGCGGTTGACGCCCTTACAGTAATGAGCCAAACATCACTTGAAATTGCCATACCCGACAGTGACAAAGAATCATTCGATTGCGATGAAATCTATGATGATAGTGATCCGTTAGCGGAATCGTACGATTGTGATATGAAATTCATCACCCACGATAATGACGAAGAAATTTCTGTCAGTTTTGACAAAAAACTCTTGTCGGATGTGAGTAAAGTATTTAATTATATATTGAATAGTGATTTCTGTGAAGGCAATGAAGGAGAGATTCGTCTCAAAACCTACTCTGCCAATGGACTGCGCTATTTTCTCAGCGTCATCTATCTTCGATCACTTAACAACATTGCAGATATTAAAAAGTACAAATCTGCAATCGAAGCATTTGAGCTACCGCGAGTATATATTATTCCTGAGTCGGAAAACGTTATATTCAACATAATGCTTCATCTGTTGGACGAAACAAATAGCAAAAGTGTCCTTGAATGGTCAATGAAGAACTACCATGCCGAACTAACTGAAATTGCCATAAACTATTATCTCTGCTAGAACAAAATTAAGATATTTAGAAAATCTGACTTTCATGTTTTCGAATGAGTGGAACTAAATGATTATGGATGAGGTGCTGGTAAGATGCAAGGACACTCTATATTATAACATAGCAATGCAGTAAATAGTTCTGTATATTTCATGTCTGAATAATTAATAAAACTTTGTCAATCCATGGTGTTCTATTGTAACAATAAATCGATCTAATGCTTACTTTACCGTCAGTCAAACTCTTCTTTTGATTTCATGGGAGACAAATTTGGCAGTTTATATCTTAAAGTATTTGCCACGTTCCTGTTTTTGAAAATAGCTCTGATTTCTCAATCACAACACATACAATAGGAGATTTTTTACTTGCAATTATAGGTACTATAAGGCAAGTTATGGATTCGTGCGCAAAAAAAATTCTAACAATAAAACATTACAGTACGATCATAGAGAACACCAAAAAAGTGGGTCCCCCAATTCCACCTGTCTGCCTGTCTCCAAAGTATTTTCAGATTATATATTTCAAAGTGAACAGTGAATAGCTTTTGGAGTATATCTTTGGAACGGTTTGTCCAATAAAGGCGAGCGATTGAAATGAGGCAAAAGGATAGGAGGTGGAGGTTGGTAGGGTGAAAGTAGAAGCTGCATTAAAAAGAAAAAAATTGAGTGGAAATATATGAGGATAGGAAGCGGGTAGGATTGGACTGAGGGGGGGGGGGGTAGAATGTCCGCTATGGAGGCGATGGTATGCTCGCGGTGCTCGACTTAAGTCGCCGGATAAGTTGGGATCTTGCTCCCATAGTCAGACCTCGCCTATTCAAAAAAAAAAACAAAAATCATGCCAAAAAAACATTAATCCGACTTAGCCACCACAAAATAATCAACACTTCGGGAATGCTGCGGCAGACCTTGCTGCTTGGCCTATCCACACTTTACCTGGAATTCATTTGGCCTGATGCTCTAACTCCCCATAGTGGAAAATCAGTTCAGATCTACAATAATATCTTTTGGCTACTTCATGTCCATTGCTAGCCCTCCCACACCCCCTTGAAAAAAAATTTACTTATCCATATCAAGCATCTTGGAAGCTTATAAAAACACGTAAGTTGCGATCACATTTGACGTGATTTACAAAGGTATATTTATCAAAAACAAAAGAAACAAGACAACTTGCATACAATAAAAATATAAAAAAACTAATATGAATACAAAAAAAAGTATGGTTTACGATGGAAAAAAAAGAAACGAATTAACATGATTTGAAAATCTTTTTAACGCTTGAATTTCGGGTAGTTGCCAAAAGTATTGACATCCTTTAAAATATCGGACGAAACGGCGTTTATCCTGCTCCCGCCAGGTTCGAGTCTTCAGATTTCCACCGGGCTTTCTAACGGACCTTCCTTTCCGAATGAAGGTATTTTTTTGTTTAACCCCAGTAATCCTACCTACATAGAGCCCTTTGTGGGTAGCTAAGGGTTCGCAAAATCTTGCAATTATTCACTTGGGTGTTCTGATAAACTGACTCCGCGCGGGATTGACGATCCCAAAAGAAAAGTTTTAGATTGCACCCACTGTAACCCCCCTACACAAAAATTCAATTATTTAAAAAAAACTAATAATAAGTTAGAATAAAAGAAAATTGAAAATTTAACACTTAATCACAACAAAACAAATATATATACAAATATATTTTATCTCTTTCAAATGAAAGAGACAATAATTATTACGTAATTTGCTCGGGAAGACATCTCGAATCTTGAAATTTATTTAAGGTTAGAAGAATATTGTACAAAAAACTCTGCAATTTGTTGTAAAGAAATAACTAGAGTATTTAATTCTTATTTTAAAGTTGCTTAGAGCAAATTGGATCTTTTTATTGTTTGTGTAAATACCAATCTTAAGTTTTTTATTTAATATACGTTCTCAGTATATATATGCTAATTTGTACATTTTAAACAGAAAATAAAATCGAAGTTTATAGAGTTTCATTGTTCGATCTTTATCATTGGACAAGACACTTTCCAATTTGTCTCTGGAACAACATTATTTTATTTTAATTGTTGGTGCTCTATTCTACAACACCGATTTCGTTTGGAAAACATCATCACTACAGCTGTCTGGATTGTTAAAAGATGCAGAACGTAGTACACAGTTGCACTTCGTCGACTTGTCAACGACCGGATGACTCAATGGTTTCTTGCGAGAAGTGTAAACGCTGGTGGCATTACAATTGCCATGATTTTGATCCAGACAAGTACGACACAATAACTCCATGGTTTTGTGAGGAGGTAGATTGTGTTTTACGAGAAGATGGTGATGCAAACACGAGTCGCAGAGGTTCTGTGCTACCATGCACCGCAGCAGATGATGTGGAGCATCATGTAGATTTAATTATTGAAGCTGCTGCATTTGCGCAAGCGGCGGTAGCTCAACGAGACAAGGAACTTTTGCAGTTGCGGGCTCAACTTGCAGAGAAAAAGTTAAAGTTGTCGAAGTTATCTACCGTTAACGAACAGAGAGTTGTTTCTTCATTGAGTGCTCCAAATTCTAGTTCAAATGCTACAAAATTTGAAAAGCTGGAAATTATTAAGCAGACACAGGCTAACCATCAGGCTCTATTGAGTAGCACTATTGGACATTGTCAGTCTACACCATTACGAGAACAGCCCGGACATCAACCAGGTCAATCTACACCGTTGCAAGGAATCTCCAATCAGCATGAAGGTACTCGTGATGCTTCTTTTCGAGACCAAGATATGGCAAATCTTCTCACGATTCTCAATCGCAGTAATGTGCAGGATTTGCCGAGTTTTTCTGGAGAAAATAAAAGAGAGTGGCCTTATTTTGAAGAAGTATTCAAATCTACGACTGTCGAAGGAAGGTATAGCGAAAAGGAAAATGTTGCTCGTCTGCGTAAAGCATTAAAGGGGGAGGCGTACCAACTCGTCAGCGATCGTCTTAAGTATTCATCAGACGCAAACGCGATTATGGATTCGCTTCGCACTATGTTTGGTCGTTATGATGTTCTAGTTCACGACTTGACGTCAGATTTGTTAAATCTCCCGAAGCTCGCGTCAAAGCGTGATCCCAAGCTTCGCTTGTGGGCGGTGAAACTCAATGGGTTTGTCGCAGACATCAAATCGATGAATAGAGAAGAAGACCTTACAAATGGATATGTCCTTACCAATCCAGCTTCTGGATTAGGCGCAGGATTGTATCAAGAGTGGCAAAAGAGAAAGTCAGTTTTGCCACGAGCCAATTTTCAACAATTTGCTGAGTTCCTGACGGAAAAGGTCATTGATTTACCTCCGGATCTAATGAAACCTGGTGCACCATCTGAACAGAAGAAGTCAACACCAGCTGGCTACAACAAACCTTCTCGTATACTTTTGCATCAACCAGTTGTATCAACTACTTCCGGGCTATGTTGCAAGTGCAACAAAAAGCAACATGCGTTACACCAATGCGAAGAGTTTTTGGCTTTAACCCCGGATCATAGGCAAACGTTTGTTAAAGACAAGTCTATTTGCTTCACGTGTTTGGATCCGTCAAGACATCAGTGGAAAGCATGTGCAAAAAAAAGATCGTGTGGCGTTGATGGTTGCAATCGACGACACCATCCGTTGTTGCACACGATTTCAGTTAGCAGTACTTCTGAGCTAAACTCAGCAGCTGTTCCATTTGTACCGCAACCACATATCCACTCGTCTCATGTAGGGACTGACGTGACTATTCTGTTCAAAATAGGTTCCATTCTAATTTATGGAAATGGAGACTTGTTTGTGGATACATTTGCGTTTCTGGATGATGGGTCTTCATTGTCGATGATGGAAGAAGATCTCTTTAAAGAACTGGGCTTGGATGGACAGCCTGAACAACTGACCTTTCAGTGGACAAAAGGTGTGTCTCGTGTCGAGGATTCCAAACGCACATCGCAAGCAGTATATTCTGAAGAATGTCTGCACAATCAAAGATTTGGGTCTTGCCAGTCAATCTATTGATGTTGCTTGTTTGAAAGCTTTGTATCCCCATCTTCGAGGTCTCCCGCTTTCTGACCTGGTCAAAAATATTGCTTGGCTTGGATCAAGCAAAATTCCTGTTAGGCCACGGTCAACGCCTTGGTAAGGAAGAGGAACCTAACGCTTTAAGGACTTTGCAGGGCTGGATCGTCTATGGCAAATCAGCTCCATCGATGAAGGTGTCCTGCTTGCATCAGGTGTCGAAACCTTCAATGAAACTCATGTTCCATGATGCTATAAGAGAGGAAGCTGACCTCCATGATCTAGTTTGGCGTCATTTCACTACCGAGGAATTTGGAGTCAAGCCTCCAAGAGGTGAATTATTGAGTCGTAAGGTCAGTCGCTCTTTCCATATAATGGAACCTTCGTTGCAACTGGTGGGCAGGCAGTACGAGATTGGCCTTTTGTGGGATTCAGATGACGTCAAGTTGCCGGACAGCTATAATATGGCTTTTAAACGCCTTCTGGTTCTGGAAAAGTCGTTAAAGAAAAAGCCTCATTTACTAGAATGGCAAAATAATTATTTTCGAGATTTGTTATCGAAGGGTTATGCTAGAATCGCTTCACAAGAGTAGCTGGAGAAGGATTGGCCTAGGATTTGGTATGCGCCAACCTTTATCATTGTTAATCCTAACAAATTTCCACCAAGACCCAGATGTGTGGCGGACGTAGCTGCGAAAGTGAATGGTATATCATTAAATACTCACTCGATGAAGGGCACAGATAACTTGGTTCCATTGCATGCTGGTATTTTCAAATTCCGGGAGCGTCAAATAGCAGTGAACGCCGATGTACGGGAAATGTTTCATAGAATCCGTATTAAGGCTGAGGACCAACAGTGCCAACGTATCCTATGGAGAGAAGGGGACACTTCTAGACATCCGACAGTGTACATCATGGAAGTCATGATGTTTGGTCCAAGATGTTCTCCGACCTGTGCGCAGTTTGTCAAAAATCACCATTGATTGACTAAACGCACTTACGTCGATGACTATTTTAACAGCCATAATTCAGTGGAAGATGCTATTGCCGTTACTCGAGATGCTATTCGAATATGTCATTCCATGAACTTTGACCTCGTGGGCGTACAATCAAATAGCCGTGATTTTTTACAAAGCGTACCGGATAGTAACGTCAATGCGAAGTTGGTAAGCATTAATCCTAGCGAATCCGATAGTTTGTTTTCCAAGATCTTAGGCATGTACTGGCACCCATCCTCCGATCACTTCTCGTATAAACTCGAGGATGACGTCATGAAGGAAAGGTTTTGTGAAGACGCTGCGATCACAAAGCGACAGATGCTTAAGACAATCATGAAGGTTTTTGATCCTCTAGGAATTATCTCATTATTCATTATCCGTGGACGCATCATACTTCAAGACGTATGGAGAGAAGGTTTTGATTGGGATGAGGCAGTGCGTTCTCACTTAAGAAACTCGTGGCTGAGTTTTATCAAACAACTGAAGCACATAGAAAGCATTAAGATTCTTCGTTGTTACGTATCATTCAACCCTGACAAATCCAAGGTGAGTTTGATCATTTTTGTTGTCGCTTCAAAAAAGGCGTTTGCTGCAGTAGCTTACTTTCGTTTTGCCCTTAAAGATGAAGTGGAAGTAGCACAGGTTATGGCAAAGGCGAAGGTTGCGCCGTTTAAGCAGTTATCCATACATCGTTTGGAGCTTCAAGCAGCAGTACTTGGCGTTCTATTGGCAACCACAATTAAAGATTCACATACCATACGAATTGATGAGTTGTTGTTTTTCTCAGATTCGAAGACTGTGCTTTATTGGATCAACTGCACCAATAAAATGCCTTCTTTCGTTGCAACTCGAGTGGGTGAGATCCTGGACTCAAGCTCACCGCGACAGTGGTTTCACATCGGCTCCAACAACAACGTGGCGGATGATGGCACAAAGAGATTTGAAACATCAATGTGGGATCAAGACACGAGATGGTTCAATGGCCCAGATTTTTTGAAACGTCCATTTGAGGAATGGCCTATCACATCTTGTATAGCTGAGTCTGATCTAAAGAACAATGATGTTAAAACCCCAACACTATTGCTTCATGTTTACAAACAAAAGAGTAACTATGGTGCGTATAACATGCTGTCTTCAAGATTTCAAGCCAGATGGTCGTCCGCAGTAAGAGTCATTGCCTTCTTGTTATTCTTTAAACACATTCTTCAAAAAAGGACCACCGATAAAGAAGTCTTTGTCACACCCTTAGAGTTTCATCAAGCTGAAAATTGGATGTTTAGAAAAATCCAAGAAGAATCTTTTTCGACTGACATCGCTGGTCTCAAGTCAAGTGGTAGAGTCAGCCCATCAAGTTCAATCCTGAGTTTTTCGCCATTTCTTGACGAGTAAGGTACGTTGCGACTACAATCGAGGGTGCAAAAGGCTAACGCTTCTTATTCCACTCGAAACCCAGCTATACTCCCCAAGAAACATCCTTTGGTCGACCTACTAATCGATTATCATCATCGAAAGAATTCTCACATAGGTACCGCTACTGTTATATCTGAAATCCGTGAAAGCGCATGGATAATCAGCATACGAGGAGCAGTTGAGAGAGTCCGAAGGGAGTGCTACATGTGCAAGCGTCTTAGAGCTAGGGCGGTTATGCCGTGAATGGGTCAGCTTCCTAAGGCTCGCTTAGCCTTTAAATCCAGACCCTTTACTCATGTTGGAGTAGACTGTTTCGGTCCATTGTTAGTTAAGTTCGGTCGAGGTACAGTCAAACGCTACGGAATGATTTTCACATGCCTTACATTCAGAGTAGTGCAAATAGAGTTATTAAACGATCTTAGTTTAGATCAATGCACTATGGCTGTAAAACGTTTCCTGATCAACCGTGTTGTAACGAAATTCTTATACAGTGACAACGGTCTTAACTTTGTTGGAGCAAAAAATTTGTTGGATAAGCATGTCAAGGAGATGGAGTCTTCTCTCTGCGAATATGCTTCAAGATTCGAGGGTGTTCTGTGGCGCTTTATACCAGCCTACTCTCCTTGGATGGGAGGAGCTTGGGAACGACTTATACAGTCCATCAAAAGAAGCATCGATTTTGTTTTTAAGATTGTCGTGCCTAGAGAAGATGTCTGACGCAACGCCCTAATGGAAGCTCAGAGCCAAATAAATCGTCGCCCGCTCACTCACATCCCGGTCGATCCTGAAGATCCTAAACCTCTGACTCCGAACTTAATGCTTTTTGGTGAAGATGATCGAGACGTTACAGCTCCTGTAAAGTGACTGTTGTAGCAAGCTTTACAGTCGACGTTCTCAACACTTGATGGCTGAGCTTACAAAACGGTGGTATGCCGAATATCTCCCTGTTATCACCAGGCGATCCCAATGGTTTAAGGACACAAAACCAGTACAGATAGATGACATTGTCCTCGTAATCGAACCAAATGAGATCCGTTCTGCCTGGCATTTAGGTCGTGTAATCAAGATCTATCCAGGTTCAGATGGAGTTGCTAGAATGGCTGATGTAAAACTATCCAGCGGAACTATTAAGAACAAGAGATTGATTGGAAGACTTGCTGTACTTGATTTAAGGTCTTCAACCTAGAATCTAGTTCTCAGACGGCCCCCGGAATGTCATCGAGTCCACATAAAATTTAAAGTGGCAACATTTAATGATTTTTTAAGGAAAATAATTTTATCTCTTTCAAATGAAAGAGACAATAATTATTACGTAATTTGCTCGGGAAGACATCTCGAATCTTGAAATTTATTTAAGGTTAGAAGAATATTGTACAAAAAACTCTGCAATTTGTTGTAAAGAAATAACTAGAGTATTTAATTCTTATTTTAAAGTTGCTTAGAGCAAATTGGATCTTTTTATTGTTTGTGTAAATACCAATTGTAAGTTTTTTATTTAATATACGTTCTCAGTATATATATGCTAATTTGTACATTTTAAACAGAAAATAAAATCGAAGTTTATAGAGTTTCATTGTTCGATCTTTATCATTGGACAAAACACTTTCCAATTTGTCTCTGGAACAACAGCCAGCATCCGGGACTATTCCCCATACGTGCTCCAAAACACCTTGTATTACGGGTATACAGGGGTAGTTTATAGGTATATATGATTATAGGTATCCAATAAAAGAAATCAACTGCTTAAAAACTGTAGCCGTTGCGAAATATTTTGGGTAGGTGCAGATATGATATATATATATAAATATGTTTATATGTTTGTAATGATATATGTATATATATTTTAATGGAAGCACTATGTTCAGGTTTTACTTGACCGTCCGGGCCTTACACGGGCTTAGATAAGTGCTGCAAACTTTACCAGTGAGCTAGGACTCCGTCTTCATCGGAGATGAGTTTGCACCACATTAGTTTTTTTATGACATCGTAAAAATTATATTCAAGTTTAAAATTTTTAGCAGCGCAATTTCCTTTTTGAATAATTATGATGTTCAAGTATCACCTCAAATTTTAATGATGTGAATACTGACTGGTTTTAAATTGAAAGGACAAAGAGAATCTGTCCTACGGTAACCACTTGCCTTACCGTGTCAAATTTTCTTTATCCTTTCGAAAAGATTATCTGATTGGAGTTTACCACCGATAGTTCACCGGCTCGCACAAATACCGGAAAATGAGAATCCGTAGCCTATTCCACATACTACCATTCACTACCTTCCTATCAAGCTTCCTATCGACTCACATTGAGAATCGTCCATATTATATCCACCATCTTTTCTGAATAAGGTCGTCCTGTTTCAAAATATGCTTCCCTTTCAAATATTCCCCTATTATATGAACCATCAGTCCCTCTCATTTCATCATCCCGGCTCCTTCCTCGCATTATCCCAATATATCCCTTTCAGAGCTTTTTTATCCTACGTAAAATAACTGTCTCGCTCTACCTCCCTGCTAACCCGTCGTGTTTACAAACGACCACAAAAAAAATAATTCGCGCACATTTTTTCAATCGTATTACGGTGGATGTTTTTATAGCTCCACGTGAGACGGGCTAGATTTTGTTGTGATAAAAGAAACATATAAAAACAACTCACGGCAACAAAACTAATAAGCAAACGTAAAAAAACTTACAATAAATGACGATCGCCAGAAGCCACCCACGTCTCTATCCTGTAGAACGCCCACCACCATCCCGTCTGGCCATTCCAGGATCTCATGCGGATGGTCGACTGGCCAAGCAATAGGGGTGGGCTCCTAACCAGCAGGGGTAAATAGATACTGTATAATGCTCTACAATAAAGCACTCATAAAATGTCCCAACAAGTGGTGGTTTTTTCTTATTATTATGAAGGCGGCCACAAAAAATTATCGGACTCAGTGGTTTCTCAGGAAACAAGGGGGATGGTGACGAGTGGGCACCTTATGTATTACTCCTCCAGGTGGGAAGGACCCATTTAAACACCAGCCGGGCAGTATGACCTACAGATATCGGATGGGTTGTGACAATTTAACCCGCATTTCTCACCCATCGTGAGCTGTACCATCGGATACGCTGCCATCACCTCTAATACGATGTCTATTCCAGTCATGATGCCTACGCCTCTGAGTAAGTTTCTTTCAACCAGTGATTTATAGGGTTTTATTATGTCGATATCTTGGAAATAAATATAATGTTTTACCTCACTATGCCGATGGGTGTTAAATTCTGTTTACTTCAATATACTAGGTTTATTCTAAGTCTACCTACTGATATTTTGATCCGAGCTGACTATTTTGAGCGCCGGAAATGCTGCGAGCTAAACCCGTAATGATGATACCAGAGTTGGCAGAACGTAGGGGCCTTAGTAAGACATATTTAGACAAGTGATGTAAAACAACAAACACAAACGAATTACGTGCTTTCGAATGCGGATAAGGGCCAATAAAATCTACATAAATTTTCCAAAAAGGACAATCAGTGACGAAAATCTTACATATAAGAGGATGTTGGACTTGATTCGTAGACCTTGATTGTTTACAGGTTTCATATTGGGATACAAAATGTCGGATTTGAACGGTCATATTTGGCCAATAAAAATATTCACGTATACGGCATATAGTTTTAGCTACCCCTCCATGCGCGGCTCGAGGTGGATTATGGGCCTTCATAATTATGCTCTCAGTTAACCCTGAGGGTATCCACAGCCGCCTGGTATTCTCCAAACGTGAATCGTCACTAATTAAGGGTAGCGCGCATTTATATATGAATGAATCATCAACTTTCAAATCCGGCAACTCTGTCTGGTGATCTCAAACGGTATTGATGAGATCCTTGTGCTCTTCGGAGTGAAATTCCTCTGACTCGAGGTCAACTAATGGGGCTACTTCTCCTATGTCAAAACTATCTAAGTGTACCCGAGAAAGTGTGTCAGGCACCACATTCAGTGAGCCTTTCCGGTGGTCTATATCGAAGGTATACGATTGTAATTCGAGCGACCACCTAGCCAGCCTGCCACTAAGGTCCTTCATGGTCATTAACCATTTCAGGCTTGAGTGGTCAGTTATGATGTTAAAAACCATGCCCTCGACATAGGGTCTAAACCTTTTGACTACCATCACTGCTGCCATGCATTCCTTCTCGGTCACACTATAATTCTGTTGACAAGAATTCAGTTTTTACGAGAATTAGGAAATCGGACTTTCTTCTCCCGCCTCGCTCCACTGAAAGGGTACCGCGCCGATTCCAGAGTCTGATGCGTCGCACTGCACATAAAACCGTTTCGAAAAATATGGGTGTGAAAGCACCGGAGCTGTCGGTAAGGCCTTTTTCAGATTTTTGAACGCGGTTATAGCTTCCTCCGTCATACTAAACTTCGTATTTTTCTTCTTCAACGTATCTGTCAAGGGAGCAGTTAAACTGGAGAAGTCCTTGATAAATCGCCTATATCACCCTGCTAGACCAAGCAGCCGATGGACCTGTCGAGCATTTTTCGGCATTGGAACATCGACGACCGCTTCGACTTTCGCCGGATCCGTTTTCACCTTCCCACCACCAACGATAAAACCCAGGTATTTGAGCTCATTAAAGCAAAACCTGGACTTTTTAAGGTTGATTGTCAGGTTTGCCTTTCTTAAACACTCGGCTACTTCTCCCAGCAGGGTAACATGTGTCTCAAATTCCGGGGCCATTATTAACAGATCATCTAAATACACAAAGACGTTGTCCCTGAGTCGTGCAGGAATAACCTTATCCATTAAACGACATATTCTTTGAGCTGCATTACACAACCCAAAGGGCATGACCGTGAACTGGTATAATGGTCTTCCCGGTACCGCAGACGCAGTTTTCTCTCTACTCTGCTTTTCCAACGGTATTTGTCAAAAAGCTTCTTTTAGATCTACACTGCTTATAAAATAGGTATTAGGTAGACGACTGATCAGCCCTTCGATATGGGGGAGAGGGGTAGCATCCTTTTTGCTTAACACATTGACCTTACGCGAATCCAGACAGAAACGATACTTAATGGTACCGTCTATGGCTGGCTTCTTTATAAGGACAACAGGCGAGTACCAAGGGTTTCCACTCTCCTCTATAACGCCGAGCTGAAGTATCCTATCTATTTCTTGGTATAATAAGGCTTGCACTGCTAGAGAAACAGGGTAATGACGCTGCTTAACAGGCTCGGCGTCTCCGGTATCGATGACGTGATCCATTAGTTCTTTTTTACCAAGACCGTGGCGATCGAAATCCAGAAACTTCTGCTTCACCATTTCCAATCAAGATCGCTGGGCCCCCGAAAGATCGTGTGCGTAACTCAAATCTGCATTATCCTCTTAAATCGACAGGGCACTCACAATATTCTCAGCGATTTGGAACGCCTTCCAGAAATCCACTCCTAAGTACAATTCCTGATCGAGATTGGGCACAAGATAGAACGTTATTGACTCTTCGCTACATTTATAATTGACGTTCAAATTGACTGTCCCTATTATCGCCTGATTTTTACCGTCTGCTGTTTTCAGCCCCGACTTGAAGGGATGAAATTTCACTCCAATCCCATCTAGGAATTTCAGGCAATCTTTCCCTAGGATACTCACACTGGCCCAACTATCCAATAATCCATACACACTTTTGTTGGCGATTTGAACTTTAACGTAAGGGCGGGGGTTAGTGTAGGTAAATATAACTGAAGCAGAAATGCTCATACGTGTTTTTTTCCTTAATTTGTATCGCATTCTCCCTTTACTTATTCTTTTAGATACTGCGCTTACTTTACCTCCGAATATCATCTCTCTTGTCTCGTAATAGTTCTTAATTCTCTCATGCAATGGCTTAGTCACAAATCGATTTCCAGTTTCCTTTTCCTCGGCCCAATCGCTACTTTCTCTTGCTGGGATTCTGATCTTAGTTTCTTCGAAACAAGTTTGCGACTCCGCATTCTTTACTTCTCCGTGTGGGGGTTTGAGTCGAACGTGACACCCCCGAAGTCATCGCGTTCCGGTGGCAGTTTTCCGAAGTAAATCTTGAACATTTCTGGGCTATTACTTCTTCTTACCCTCACTGCGAATAATTGAGTGAACGTCCCCATTGATAAAAACGCACCCAAGAATCTTTTCTGTTCCTCTTCCTATGGACACATAGAGAGCACAGCCGTAGTAATTTGTTTTTGTTTTGTTTTTGATTTCACATCTATTCATGGATAGAGTTTCAAAAGGTAGAAATGAAACATTGTAAAAAAATTGGTTTTGGGGGTTAAACGTACGAAGGTTTCCGATCTTAGTATGGCTTATTTGTGATATATAGTTCTTTTCACTCTTCAAAACCAAAAATAAGCTATACTAAGATTGGAAACCTTAGATTAACCAGAAAGATCAGATTTCTCTTAAGTTTTTTTGCTCTTCTTTTTACAAACTTGGTGGAAATACAAACTGGTTTCAATCAGATTTCACGACCCAAGTGCAAAAATAAGATATTCACCACGGATTTGGCGGTTATTTTAAAAAATCGGTGGGTGGGTCAGAAATTGATGAACAATGATTAAACTACTTCTTAGTGCTAACCTCATCTTAAATGCATATCAATTGGTCTGGTATTATACGTTAAGACCAGATGCATAAGACTTTTCGAACATCGAAAAGTGCAAGTGCAAGAGAGAAAAAAATTCGATAGATGAGACGTCAAATTGTTGCAAAGAAATTTTACCCACGCGACACGGTAGTTTTTTTCTCGTCTCATCTTTTCGATTTTTTTTCTCTCTCTTACACTTATGTTGTTCGAAAAGTCGCATGCATCTGGTTTCATCGTGCAACACCAGAATCAGAAATTGTATGATTGCCATAACTAAACTAAAATCTGCCGCTGCTAGTGCCAATGTGAATCGAGGAGAGGTTAGATGTTTCAACTGTTCACAATTTGGACACTACCAAAGTACCTGTCCGAGGCCAAGTGGGTGCCTGTTTCATATTTCACAAAATGGGACACCTCCATAAGGATTGCCCGACGAGCATGCTCAGTAAATTATATTCGAGGACGTCGAGTGCGATCTACACATGTTAAGAAAATCAATAAACGATCAACTTCTTTCACGAACTTATATATCTAATAATTTTTTTCTTCACATTTTGCTTCTTGACACACATGGCATTTGGTGCGTTCAGCAATTTACTCACATGCTCAGTAAATTATGTTCGAGCACGTCGAGTGCGATCTACACATGTTCAGAACGAAAAAATTAACATATTTGGAGCTCTGCATCATAGAGAAAATATTTTACAAAGAGGCATGACTTCGACAGTTTTTTCTCTTTCACTCTTCAAGCTAAATTGAGAGCAAAATGCCCATTTTGGTAAACATGTGTTAGTAGCCCGTGCATTTTAAATGGGACAGATCACCAACATTGCTCAAATTTGGTGGATACGGGCGCTCAGATATTCAAAAGGGAAATCCGTTAAATTCAAAAATTGAAAAAATAAATGCTTTTAGTTAAATCGTATTTTGAAGGCTTTTTACAATCAATAAACTTATTAATAAAAGCTGGTTGTTGATTCTGGTTTAAAAATTCAGTAATTATTAGTTTTATGTTCAAAATGAAGAAAATCCAATCAACAAGTAGAGACTATATTCTACCACAAGAAAAGACCAGTTTACCCAATTCGAGGTGAGTATTTTGGCAGATGACAAAACAATAAAAAAATAATCATTAATTTCAAAACATATATCGGAATCGGAAGTAAATGAGTTTTATGTTTTGATTACGTATTTTATACATTTAAGAACTGGAATGGATGTAAATATAGAATAGTGGCTAGAAACTGAAAATCGAACTCACACTTTTCAGTTTGTAGTCCACTTCGCCATTTCCAGCATCACATATTCGTAAATTAATTTAAAATACATCTTTTTTTTCAGAGATAACGAAGCTCGTTGTTTAATTCAATGGATCAATCCTGTAATAGAACAAATCAATACCTGGCTTATGAACTGTAATATTCGCTCACTAGAATTCAGGCGGCGTCTGCAACCATTCCTGGGCACAAAAACTGCTCATTTTATTCACGAGATATATGGTATGATCGGATACGATCGGCTGGTTCAATATTCATCAACTAGTACTGAAGAAATCGTTATAGAATTTTGTTCGACATATTCAGCTGGCTCGGATATAGAAAGTGTCTATAATGTATTATCAGATCCAGGCACAAGTAGACTAGCTAGCTCATAAGCAAATCGAACACCGGCTAATAGTGGTGGTGGTTTTAGTTTTTACACAACAGCAACAGCAACTTCAGGCATCGGCTAATATTCTTTCCAGACACAACCGCGGTGCAGGCGGTGACATAAGCAATGTAACGACTACAACATAAACGGTAGAAGCAATCAGTGCTCCTATTTCAGAACGACCCCACAATATTGTATTATCGTCAACCAGTAGCGAGGAATGCGAATTCGTTCTTGAACAAATACAACCACACTGGCGATCGCCGGATATTGTAAATTGGAAGTCAAACTTGGAAAGCGACGTGGTGTTCGTACAGGAGACAAAGACTACTACTTTGTCATCGGCAATAGAGTAGTGCACATCAACAAGTAACACTCGCATCCGTCGTCGGACGCTTTTGTTTGGATAATTTTTGTTTGTTTTATAATGGAAGTCAGTTCTTTGCTCAAATAATCGAACTTGGTGTGGCAAACCATCTCTTCTAAATTACAAAAGTCGGTATTTCTCCATTCATCACGATTGATGTTTCCTTCCAATTGTAATGGACTTTCTCTATTTCAGCAAAAAACTGGGGTATTGGATTTCTGGAAACACTTACAAATGTGGGAGATGCACACTAAGGCAAAGGCGAACTGGCTGATTTGCTTCAATCTGACGATGCCAGCCAGAAACGGGCTTCAATTGCAGTTGGATTTATCATAAAAAGCCATCGAATTCTCTATCATCTACTTACCGAGGGAAGTGTCCTCTTAAATCTCATCAATATGATTCTAACCGAAGGCAGAGCAGAGGCGGTTGACGCCCTTACAGTAATGAGCCAAACATCACTTGAAATTGCCATACCCGACAGTGACAAAGAATCATTCGATTGCGATGAAATCTATGATGATAGTGATCCGTTAGCGGAATCGTACGATTGTGATATGAAATTCATCACCCACGATAATGACGAAGAAATTTCTGTCAGTTTTGACAAAAAACTCTTGTCGGATGTGAGTAAAGTATTTAATTATATATTGAATAGTGATTTCTGTGAAGGCAATGAAGGAGAGATTCGTCTCAAAACCTACTCTGCCAATGGACTGCGCTATTTTCTCAGCGTCATCTATCTTCGATCACTTAACAACATTGCAGATATTAAAAAGTACAAATCTGCAATCGAAGCATTTGAGCTACCGCGAGTATATATTATTCCTGAGTCGGAAAACGTTATATTCAACATAATGCTTCATCTGTTGGACGAAACAAATAGCAAAAGTGTCCTTGAATGGTCAATGAAGAACTACCATGCCGAACTAACTGAAATTGCCATAAACTATTATCTCTGCTAGAACAAAATTAAGATATATAGAAAATCTGACTTTCATGTTTTCGAATGAGTGGAACTAAATGATTATGGATGAGGTGCTGGTAAGATGCAAGGACACTCTATATTATAACATAGCAATGCAGTAAATAGTTCTGTATATTTCATGTCTGAATAATTAATAAAACTTTGTCAATCCATGGTGTTCTATTGTAACAATAAATCGATCTAATGCTTACTTTACCGTCAGTCAAACTCTTCTTTTGATTTCATGGGAGACAAATTTGGCAGTTTATATCTTAAAGTATTTGCCACGTTCCTGTTTTTGAAAATATTTTGTATAGCTCTGATTTCTCAATCACAACACATACAATAGGAGATTTTTTACTTGCAATTATAGGTACTATAAGGCAAGTTATGGATTCGTGCGCAAAAAAAATTCTAACAATAAAACATTACAGTACGATCATAGAGAACACCAAAAAAGTGGGTCCCCCAATTCCGCCTGTCTGCCTGTCTCCAAAGTATTTTCAGATTATATATTTCAAAGTGAACAGTGAATAGCTTTTGGAGTATATCTTTGGAACGGTTTGTCCAATAAAGGCGAGCGATTGAAATGAGGCAAAAGGATAGGAGGTGGACGTTGGTAGGGTGAAAGTAGAAGCTGCATTAAAAAGAAAAAAATTGAGTGGAAATATATGAGGATAGGAAGCGGGTAGGATTGGACTGAGGGGGGGGGGGGTAGAATGTCCGCTATGGAGGCGATGGTATTCTCGCGGTGCTCGACTTAAGTCGCCGGATAAGTTGGGATCTTGCTCCCATAGTCAGACCTCGCCTATTCAAAAAAAAAACAAAAAACATGCCAAAAAAACATTAATCCGACTTAGCCACCACAAAATAATCAACACTTCGGGAATGCTGCGGCAGACCTTGCTGCTTGGCCTATCCACACTTTACCTGGAATTCATTTGGCCTGATGCTCTAACTCCCCATAGTGGAAAATCAGATCAGATCTACAATAATATCTTCTGGCTACTTCATGTCCATTGCTAGCCCTCCCACACCCCCTTGAAAAAAAATTTACTTATCCATATCAAGCATCTTTCAAGCTTATAAAAACACGTAAGTTTCGATCACATTTGACGTGATTTACAAAGGTATATTTATCAAAAACAAAAGAAACAAGACAACTTGCATACAATAAAAATATAAAAAAACTAATATGAATACAAAAAAAAGTATGGTTTACGATGGAAAAAAAAGAAACGAATTAACATGATTTGAAAATCTTTTTAACGCTTGAATTTCGGGTAGTTGCCAAAAGTAATGAAATCCTTTAAAATATCGGACGAAACGGCGTTTATCCTGCTCCCGCCAGGTTCGAGTCTTCAGATTTCCACCGGGCTTTCTAACGGACCTTCCTTTCCGAATGAAGGTATTTTTTTGTTTAACCCCCGTAATCCTACCTACATAGCCCTTTGTGGGTAGCTAAGGGTTCGCAAAATCTTGCAATTATTCACTTGGGTGTTCTGATAAACTGACTCCGCGCGGGATTGACGATCCCAAAAGAAAAGTTTTAGATTGCACCCACTGTAACCCCCCTACACAAAAATTCAATTATTTAAAAAAAACTAATAATAAGTTAGAATAAAAGAAAATTGAAAATTTAACACTTAATCACAACAAAACAAATATATATACAAATATATTTTATCTCTTTCAAATGAAAGAGACAATAATTATTATGTAATTTGCTCGGGAAGACATCTCGAATCTTGAAATTTATTTAAGGTTAGAAGAATATTGTACAAAAAACTCTGCAATTTGTTGTAAAGAAATAACTAGAGTATTTAATTCTTATTTTAAAGTTGCTTAGAGCAAATTGGATCTTTTTATTGTTTGTGTAAATACCAATCGTAAGTTTTTTATTTAATATACATTCTCAGTATATATATGCTAATTTGTACATTTTAAACAGAAGATAAAATCGAAGTTTATAGAGTTTCATTGTTCGATCTTTATCATTGGACAAGACACTTTCCAATTTGTCTCTGGAACAACATTATTTTATTTTAATTGTTGGTGCTCTATTCTACAACACCGATTTCGTTTGGAAAACATCATCACTACAGCTGTCTGGATTGTTAAAAGATGCAGAACGTAGTACACAGTTGCACTTCGTCGACTTGTCAACGACCGGATGACTCAATGGTTTCTTGCGAGAAGTGTAAACGCTGGTGGCATTACAATTGCCATGATTTTGATCCAGACAAGTACGACACAATAACTCCATGGTTTTGTGAGGAGGTAGATTGTGTTTTACGAGAAGATGGTGATGCAAACACGAGTCGCAGAGGTTCTGTGCTACCATGCACCGCAGCAGATGATGTGGAGCATCATGTAGATTTAATTATTGAAGCTGCTGCATTTGCGCAAGCGGCGGTAGCTCAACGAGACAAGGAACTTTTGCAGTTGCGGGCTCAACTTGCAGAGAAAAAGTTAAAGTTGTCGAAGTTATCTACCGTTAACGAACAGAGAGTTGTTTCTTCATTGAGTGCTCCAAATTCTAGTTCAAATGCTACAAAATTTGAAAAGCTGGAAATTATTAAGCAGACACAGGCTAACCATCAGGCTCTATTGAGTAGCACTATTGGACATTGTCAGTCTACACCATTACCAGAACAGCCCGGACATCAACCAGGTCAATCTACACCGTTGCAAGGAATCTCCAATCAGCATGAAGGTACTCGTGATGCTTCTTTTCGAGACCAAGATATGGCAAATCTTCTCACGATTCTCAATCGCAGTAATGTGCAGGATTTGCCGAGTTTTTCTGGAGAAAATAAAAGAGAGTGGCCTTATTTTGAAGAAGTATTCAAATCTACGACTGTCGAAGGAAGGTATAGCGAAAAGGAAAATGTTGCTCGTCTGCGTTAAGCATTAAAGGGGGAGGCGTACCAACTCGTCAGCGATCGTCTTAAGTATTCATCAGACGCAAACGCGATTATGGATTCGCTTCGCACTATGTTTGGTCGTTATGATGTTCTAGTTCACGACTTGACGTCAGATTTGTTAAATCTCCCGAAGCTCGCGTCAAAGCGTGATCCCAAGCTTTGCTTGTGGGCGGTGAAACTCAATGGGTTTGTCGCAGACATCAAATCGATAAATAGAGAAGAAGACCTTACAAATGGATATGTCCTTACCAATCCAGCTTCTGGATTAGGCGCAGGATTGTATCAAGAGTGGCAAAAGAGAAGGTCAGTTTTGCCACGAGCCAATTTTCAACAATTTGCTGAGTTCCTGACGGAAAAGGTCATTGATTTACCTCCGGATCTAATGAAACCTGGTGCACCATCTGAACAGAAGAAGTCAACACCAGCTGGCTACAACAAACCTTCTCGTATACTTTTGCATCAACCAGTTGTATCAACTACTTCCGGGCTATGTTGCAAGTGCAACAAAAAGCAACATGCGTTACACCAATGCGAAGAGTTTTTGGCTTTAACCCCGGATCATAGGCAAACGTTTGTTAAAGACAAGTCTATTTGCTTCACGTGTTTGGATCCATCAAGACATCAGTGGAAAGCATGTGCAAAAAAAAGATCGTGTGGCGTTGATGGTTGCAATCGACGACACCATCCGTTGTTGCACACGATTTCAGTTAGCAGTACTTCTGAGCTAAACTCAGCAGCTGTTCCATTTGTACCGCAACCACATATCCACTCGTCTCATGTAGGGACTGACGTGACTATTCTGTTCAAAATAGTTTCCATTCGAATTTATGGAACTGGAGACTTGTTTGTGGATACATTTGCGTTTCTGGATGATGGGTCTTCATTGTCGATGATGGAAGAAGATCTCTTTAAAGAACTGGGCTTGGAGGTGTGTCTCGTGTCGAGGATTCCAAACGCACATCTTTATCTGTCTCAAGTGTTAAGAGTCGCAAGCAGTATATCCTGAAGAATGTCTGCACAATCAAAGATTTGGGTCTTGCCAGTCAATCTATTGATGTTGCTTGTTTGAAAGCTTTGTATCCCCATCTTCGAGGTCTCCCGCTTTCTGACCTGGTCAAAAATATTGCTTGGCTTGGATCAAGCAAAATTCCTGTTAGGCCACGGTCAACGCCTTGGTAAGGAAGAGGAACCTAACGCTTTAAGGACTTTGCAGGGCTGGATCGTCTATGGCAAATCAGCTCCATCGATGAAGGTGTCCTGCTTGCATCAGGTGTCGAAACCTTCAATGAAACTCATGTTCCATGATGCTATAAGAGAGGAAGCTGACCTCCATGATCTAGTTTGGCGTCATTTCACTACCGAGGAATTTGGAGTCAAGCCTCCAAGAGGTGAATTATTGAGTCGTAAGGTCAGTCGCTCTTTCCATATAATGGAACCTTCGTTGCAACTGGTGGGCAGGCAGTACGAGATTGGCCTTTTGTGGGATTCAGATGACGTCAAGTTGCCGGACAGCTATAATATGGCTTTTAAACGCCTTCTGACAGACTGACAGACTGACAGACTGACAGACTGACAGACTGACAGACTGACAGACTGACAGACTGACAGACTGACAGACTGACAGACTGACAGACTGACAGACTGACAGACTGACAGACTGACAGACTGACAGACTGACAGACTGACAGACTGACAGACTGACAGACTGACAGACTGACAGACTGACAGACTGACAGACTGACAGACTGACAGACTGACAGACTGACAGACTGACAGACTGACAGACTGACAGACTGACAGACTGACAGACTGACAGACTGACAGACTGACAGACTGACAGACTGACAGACTGACAGACTGACAGACTGACAGACTGACAGACTGACAGACTGACAGACTGACAGACTGACAGACTGACAGACTGACAGACTGACAGACTGACAGAGTGACAGACTGACAGACTGACAGACTGACAGACTGACAGTCTGACAGACTGACAGAATGACAGACTGACAGTCTGACAGACTGACAGACTGACAGACTGACAGACTGACAGACTGACAGACTGACAGACTGACAGACTGACAGACTGACAGACTGACAGACTGACAGACTGACAGACTGACAGACTGACAGACTGACAGACTGACAGACTGACAGACTGACAGACTGACAGACTGACAGACTGACAGACTGACAGACTGACAGACTGACAGACTGACAGACTGACAGACTGACAGACTGACAGACTGACAGACTGACAGACTGACAGACTGACAGACTGACAGACTGACAGACTGACAGACTGACAGACTGACAGACTGACAGACTGACAGACTGACAGACTGACAGACTGACAGACTGACAGACTGACAGACTGACAGACTGACAGACTGACAGACTGACAGACTGACAGACTGACAGACTGACAGACTGACAGACTGACAGACTGACAGACTGACAGACTGACAGACTGACAGACTGACAGACTGACAGACTGTGAGACTGACAGACTGACAGACTGACAGACTGACAGACTGACAGACTGACAGACTGACAGACTGACAGACTGACAGACTGACAGACTGACAGACTGACAGACTGACAGACTGACAGACTGACAGACTGACAGACTGACAGACTGACAGACTGACAGACTGACAGACTGACAGACTGACAGACTGACAGACTGACAGACTGACAGACTGACAGACTGACAGACTGACAGACTGACAGACTGACAGACTGACAGACTGACAGACTGACAGACTGACAGACTGACAGACTGACAGACTGACAGACTGACAGACTGACAGACTGACAGACTGACAGACTGACAGACTGACAGACTGACAGACTGACAGACTGACAGACTGACAGACTGACAGACTGACAGACTGACAGACTGACAGACTGACAGACTGACAGACTGACAGACTGACAGACTGACAGACTGACAGACTGACAGACTGACAGACTGACAGACTGACAGACTGACAGACTGACAGACTGACAGACTGACAGACTGACAGACTGACAGACTGACAGACTGACAGACTGACAGACTGACAGACTGACAGACTGACAGACTGACAGACTGACAGACTGACAGACTGACAGACTGACAGACTGACAGACTGACAGACTGACAGACTGACAGACTGACAGACTGACAGACTGACAGACTGACAGACTGACAGACTGACAGACTGACAGACTGACAGACTGACAGACTGACAGACTGACAGACTGACAGACTGACAGACTGACAGACTGACAGACTGACAGACTGACAGACTGACAGACTGACAGACTGACAGACTGACAGACTGACAGACTGACAGACTGACAGACTGACAGACTGACAGACTGACAGACTGACAGACTGACAGACTGACAGACTGACAGACTGACAGACTGACAGACTGACAGACTGACAGACTGACAGACTGACAGACTGACAGACTGACAGACTGACAGACTGACAGACTGACAGACTGACAGACTGACAGACTGACAGACTGACAGACTGACAGACTGACAGACTGACAGACTGACAGACTGACAGACTGACAGACTGACAGACTGACAGACTGACAGACTGACAGACTGACAGACTGACAGACTGACAGACTGACAGACTGACAGACTGACAGACTGACAGACTGACAGACTGACAGACTGACAGACTGACAGACTGACAGACTGACAGACTGACAGACTGACAGACTGACAGACTGACAGACTGACAGACTGACAGACTGACAGACTGACAGACTGACAGACTGACAGACTGACAGACTGACAGACTGACAGACTGACAGACTGACAGACTGACAGACTGACAGACTGACAGACTGACAGACTGACAGACTGACAGACTGACAGACTGACAGACTGACAGACTGACAGACTGACAGACTGACAGACTGACAGACTGACAGACTGACAGACTGACAGACTGACAGACTGACAGACTGACAGACTGACAGACTGACAGACTGACGACAGACTGACAGACTGACAGACTGACAGACTGACAGACTGACAGACTGACAGACTGACAGACTGACAGACTGACAGACTGACAGACTGACAGACTGACAGACTGACAGACTGACAGACTGACAGACTGACAGACTGACAGACTGACAGACTGACAGACTGACAGACTGACAGACTGACAGACTGACAGACTGACAGACTGACAGACTGACAGACTGACAGACTGACAGACTGACAGACTGACAGACTGACAGACTGACAGACTGACAGACTGACAGACTGACAGACTGACAGACTGACAGACTGACAGACTGACAGACTGACAGACTGACAGACTGACAGACTGACAGACTGACAGACTGACAGACTGACAGACTGACAGACTGACAGACTGACAGACTGACAGACTGACAGACTGACAGACTGACAGACTGACAGACTGACAGACTGACAGACTGACAGACTGACAGACTGACAGACTGACAGACTGACAGACTGACAGACTGACAGACTGACAGACTGACAGACTGACAGACTGACAGACTGACAGACTGACAGACTGACAGACTGACAGACTGACAGACTGACAGACTGACAGACTGACAGACTGACAGACTGACAGACTGACAGACTGACAGACTGACAGACTGACAGACTGACAGACTGACAGACTGACAGACTGACAGACTGACAGACTGACAGACTGACAGACTGACAGACTGACAGACTGACAGACTGACAGACTGACAGACTGACAGACTGACAGACTGACAGACTGACAGACTGACAGACTGACAGACTGACAGACTGACAGACTGACAGACTGACAGACTGACAGACTGACAGACTGACAGACTGACAGACTGACAGACTGACAGACTGACAGACTGACAGACTGACAGACTGACAGACTGACAGACTGACAGACTGACAGACTGACAGACTGACAGACTGACAGACTGACAGACTGACAGACTGACAGACTGACAGACTGACAGACTGACAGACTGACAGACTGACAGACTGACAGACTGACAGACTGACAGACTGACAGACTGACAGACTGACAGACTGACAGACTGACAGACTGACAGACTGACAGACTGACAGACTGACAGACTGACAGACTGACAGACTGACAGACTGACAGACTGACAGACTGACAGACTGACAGACTGACAGACTGACAGACTGACAGACTGACAGACTGACAGACTGACAGACTGACAGACTGACAGACTGACAGACTGACAGACTGACAGACTGACAGACTGACAGACTGACAGACTGACAGACTGACAGACTGACAGACTGACAGACTGACAGACTGACAGACTGACAGACTGACAGACTGACAGACTGACAGACTGACAGACTGACAGACTGACAGACTGACAGACTGACAGACTGACAGACTGACAGACTGACAGACTGACAGACTGACAGACTGACAGACTGACAGACTGACAGACTGACAGACTGACAGACTGACAGACTGACAGACTGACAGACTGACAGACTGACAGACTGACAGACTGACAGACTGACAGACTGACAGACTGACAGACTGACAGACTGACAGACTGACAGACTGACAGACTGACAGACTGACAGACTGACAGACTGACAGACTGACAGACTGACAGACTGACAGACTGACAGACTGACAGACTGACAGACTGACAGACTGACAGACTGACAGACTGACAGACTGACAGACTGACAGACTGACAGACTGACAGACTGACAGACTGACAGACTGACAGACTGACAGACTGACAGACTGACAGACTGACAGACTGACAGACTGACAGACTGACAGACTGACAGACTGACAGACTGACAGACTGACAGACTGACAGACTGACAGACTGACAGACTGACAGACTGACAGACTGACAGACTGACAGACTGACAGACTGACAGACTGACAGACTGACAGACTGACAGACTGACAGACTGACAGACTGACAGACTGACAGACTGACAGACTGACAGACTGACAGACTGACAGACTGACAGACTGACAGACTGACAGACTGACAGACTGACAGACTGACAGACTGACAGACTGACAGACTGACAGACTGACAGACTGACAGACTGACAGACTGACAGACTGACAGACTGACAGACTGACAGACTGACAGACTGACAGACTGACAGACTGACAGACTGACAGACTGACAGACTGACAGACTGACAGACTGACAGACTGACAGACTGACAGACTGACAGACTGACAGACTGACAGACTGACAGACTGACAGACTGACAGACTGACAGACTGACAGACTGACAGACTGACAGACTGACAGACTGACAGACTGACAGACTGACAGACTGACAGACTGACAGACTGACAGACTGACAGACTGACAGACTGACAGACTGACAGACTGACAGACTGACAGACTGACAGACTGACAGACTGACAGACTGACAGACTGACAGACTGACAGACTGACAGACTGACAGACTGACAGACTGACAGACTGACAGACTGACAGACTGACAGACTGACAGACTGACAGACTGACAGACTGACAGACTGACAGACTGACAGACTGACAGACTGACAGACTGACAGACTGACAGACTGACAGACTGACAGACTGACAGACTGACAGACTGACAGACTGACAGACTGACAGACTGACAGACTGACAGACTGACAGACTGACAGACTGACAGACTGACAGACTGACAGACTGACAGACTGACAGACTGACAGACTGACAGACTGACAGACTGACAGACTGACAGACTGACAGACTGACAGACTGACAGACTGACAGACTGACAGACTGACAGACTGACAGACTGACAGACTGACAGACTGACAGACTGACAGACTGACAGACTGACAGACTGACAGACTGACAGACTGACAGACTGACAGACTGACAGACTGACAGACTGACAGACTGACAGACTGACAGACTGACAGACTGACAGACTGACAGACTGACAGACTGACAGACTGACAGACTGACAGACTGACAGACTGACAGACTGACAGACTGACAGACTGACAGACTGACAGACTGACAGACTGACAGACTGACAGACTGACAGACTGACAGACTGACAGACTGACAGACTGACAGACTGACAGACTGACAGACTGACAGACTGACAGACTGACAGACTGACAGACTGACAGACTGACAGACTGACAGACTGACAGACTGACAGACTGACAGACTGACAGACTGACAGACTGACAGACTGACAGACTGACAGACTGACAGACTGACAGACTGACAGACTGACAGACTGACAGACTGACAGACTGACAGACTGACAGACTGACAGACTGACAGACTGACAGACTGACAGACTGACAGACTGACAGACTGACAGACTGACAGACTGACAGACTGACAGACTGACAGACTGACAGACTGACAGACTGACAGACTGACAGACTGACAGACTGACAGACTGACAGACTGACAGACTGACAGACTGACAGACTGACAGACTGACAGACTGACAGACTGACAGACTGACAGACTGACAGACTGACAGACTGACAGACTGACAGACTGACAGACTGACAGACTGACAGACTGACAGACTGACAGACTGACAGACTGACAGACTGACAGACTGACAGACTGACAGACTGACAGACTGACAGACTGACAGACTGACAGACTGACAGACTGACAGACTGACAGACTGACAGACTGACAGACTGACAGACTGACAGACTGACAGACTGACAGACTGACAGACTGACAGACTGACAGACTGACAGACTGACAGACTGACAGACTGACAGACTGACAGACTGACAGACTGACAGACTGACAGACTGACAGACTGACAGACTGACAGACTGACAGACTGACAGACTGACAGACTGACAGACTGACAGACTGACAGACTGACAGACTGACAGACTGACAGACTGACAGACTGACAGACTGACAGACTGACAGACTGACAGACTGACAGACTGACAGACTGACAGACTGACAGACTGACAGACTGACAGACTGACAGACTGACAGACTGACAGACTGACAGACTGACAGACTGACAGACTGACAGACTGACAGACTGACAGACTGACAGACTGACAGACTGACAGACTGACAGACTGACAGACTGACAGACTGACAGACTGACAGACTGACAGACTGACAGACTGACAGACTGACAGACTGACAGACTGACAGACTGACAGACTGACAGACTGACAGACTGACAGACTGACAGACTGACAGACTGACAGACTGACAGACTGACAGACTGACAGACTGACAGACTGACAGACTGACAGACTGACAGACTGACAGACTGACAGACTGACAGACTGACAGACTGACAGACTGACAGACTGACAGACTGACAGACTGACAGACTGACAGACTGACAGACTGACAGACTGACAGACTGACAGACTGACAGACTGACAGACTGACAGACTGACAGACTGACAGACTGACAGACTGACAGACTGACAGACTGACAGACTGACAGACTGACAGACTGACAGACTGACAGACTGACAGACTGACAGACTGACAGACTGACAGACTGACAGACTGACAGACTGACAGACTGACAGACTGACAGACTGACAGACTGACAGACTGACAGACTGACAGACTGACAGACTGACAGACTGACAGACTGACAGACTGACAGACTGACAGACTGACAGACTGACAGACTGACAGACTGACAGACTGACAGACTGACAGACTGACAGACTGACAGACTGACAGACTGACAGACTGACAGACTGACAGACTGACAGACTGACAGACTGACAGACTGACAGACTGACAGACTGACAGACTGACAGACTGACAGACTGACAGACTGACAGACTGACAGACTGACAGACTGACAGACTGACAGACTGACAGACTGACAGACTGACAGACTGACAGACTGACAGACTGACAGACTGACAGACAGACTGACAGACTGACAGACTGAGCAGACTGACAGACTGACAGACTGACAGACTGACAGACTGACAGACTGACAGACTGACAGACTGACAGACTGACAGACTGACAGACTGACAGACTGACAGACTGACAGACTGACAGACTGACAGACTGACAGACTGACAGACTGACAGACTGACAGACTGACAGACTGACAGACTGACAGACTGACAGACTGACAGACTGACAGACTGACAGACTGACAGACTGACAGACTGACAGACTGACAGACTGACAGACTGACAGACTGACAGACTGACAGACTGACAGACTGACAGACTGACAGACTGACAGACTGACAGACTGACAGACTGACAGACTGACAGACTGACAGACTGACAGACTGACAGACTGACAGACTGACAGACTGACAGACTGACAGACTGACAGACTGACAGACTGACAGACTGACAGACTGACAGACTGACAGACTGACAGACTGACAGACTGACAGACTGACAGACTGACAGACTGACAGACTGACAGACTGACAGACTGACAGACTGACAGACTGACAGACTGACAGACTGACAGACTGACAGACTGACAGACTGACAGACTGACAGACTGACAGACTGACAGACTGACAGACTGACAGACTGACAGACTGACAGACTGACAGACTGACAGACTGACAGACTGACAGACTGACAGACTGACAGACTGACAGACTGACAGACTGACAGACTGACAGACTGACAGACTGACAGACTGACAGACTGACAGACTGACAGACTGACAGACTGACAGACTGACAGACTGACAGACTGACAGACTGACAGACTGACAGACTGACAGACTGACAGACTGACAGACTGACAGACTGACAGACTGACAGACTGACAGACTGACAGACTGACAGACTGACAGACTGACAGACTGACAGACTGACAGACTGACAGACTGACAGACTGACAGACTGACAGACTGACAGACTGACAGACTGACAGACTGACAGACTGACAGACTGACAGACTGACAGACTGACAGACTGACAGACTGACAGACTGACAGACTGACAGACTGACAGACTGACAGACTGACAGACTGACAGACTGACAGACTGACAGACTGACAGACTGACAGACTGACAGACTGACAGACTGACAGACTGACAGACTGACAGACTGACAGACTGACAGACTGACAGACTGACAGACTGACAGACTGACAGACTGACAGACTGACAGACTGACAGACTGACAGACTGACAGACTGACAGACTGACAGACTGACAGACTGACAGACTGACAGACTGACAGACTGACAGACTGACAGACTGACAGACTGACAGACTGACAGACTGACAGACTGACAGACTGACAGACTGACAGACTGACAGACTGACAGACTGACAGACTGACAGACTGACAGACTGACAGACTGACAGACTGACAGACTGACAGACTGACAGACTGACAGACTGACAGACTGACAGACTGACAGACTGACAGACTGACAGACTGACAGACTGACAGACTGACAGACTGACAGACTGACAGACTGACAGACTGACAGACTGACAGACTGACAGACTGACAGACTGACAGACTGACAGACTGACAGACTGACAGACTGACAGACTGACAGACTGACAGACTGACAGACTGACAGACTGACAGACTGACAGACTGACAGACTGACAGACTGACAGACTGACAGACTGACAGACTGACAGACTGACAGACTGACAGACTGACAGACTGACAGACTGACAGACTGACAGACTGACAGACTGACAGACTGACAGACTGACAGACTGACAGACTGACAGACTGACAGACTGACAGACTGACAGACTGACAGACTGACAGACTGACAGACTGACAGACTGACAGACTGACAGACTGACAGACTGACAGACTGACAGACTGACAGACTGACAGACTGACAGACTGACAGACTGACAGACTGACAGACTGACAGACTGACAGACTGACAGACTGACAGACTGACAGACTGACAGACTGACAGACTGACAGACTGACAGACTGACAGACTGACAGACTGA